>FN649749.1:2203399-2294636 GCA_000310025.1 Ectocarpus siliculosus
CCCCCGGCTAGTATTTGTGGGGAGAGAGATGGATTTGTAAGAGTTGACGCCGGCCTTTGCAGCTAACGGCGGCCGGAAGAGACGATGAGCGTTTCGTGCGTCTCTCTCCCCAACACGTAGCCTAGAAACCGAAGAAATAATGAAGCAATTCGAAAGAAAACAAAATAAAAGGAAGGTTTGTTCGTCGAAGCAGATAGAATAAACTGGTGTTTATTTTGTAACAGTCGAATTAGAATTTGGCTTCATTTTCTACCGGAAACCCAGGGTCACGGTGTTTGGAATTATTAGTCTATAGTTGGGGGTGTCATTCCGTGATCGAGTCCACGCAGGGGCTGTAGCAAAGTCGGGTAACGTGTGACAGCTACAGAGCGCGTGAAGCAACGGAAGGACAGCAGCAGCCGCCTAACGCAGTAGCGGCGGCAGTTTAGAAAATCCCGCCCTCCCATCCCTTTTCTTTCGAAGGTGGGGGCATAAGTTCGGGAATATTCGGTATCTAGTCAGGTGTTGTAGAATGGTGTGTACCATTTGAGGACTTGGTCAGTTTTGGGACTCCTGCGTTTGCAGTCGTAGTCCCCCGGCTAGTATTTGTGGGGAGAGAGATGGATTTGTAAGAGTTGACGCCGGCCTTTGCAGCTAACGCGGCCGGAGAGACGATGAGCGTTTCGTGCGTCTCTCTCCCCAACACGTAGCCTAGAAACCGAAGAAATAATGAAGCAATTCGAAAGAAAACAAAATAAACATGAAGACCTTCTGCGCTGCTGCTGGATTGGTCATTGCCGCTGGGCTCATGCCGTCTACGGTGCAGGCTTCCGGCGTCGTCACTGCGCAGGTACAGATAAAGCCATGAAAGAACGAGAGAGGCGCTTTACATACAGTCATGTTCTACTGCGGTACCATGGCTGTAGCTACTGTAACGAGCAGCGCAGACGAAGTTTGTGGTCCGGTGCTCGGCTACGCGCTGCTGTAGAGCAGGACTCCGGCACATCGGGAGTGCGCATGCAGCGTGCAAAACATCGGCCCGAGCCCGAGAGCTTGGTCCGGCGATTCGTTGCTACAATTTTGCTGTATGGACCAGCTCATTATTTCTCGACTAGCCACGACATGCTTTTACTCCCTCAGTGCTGTCGATGGCTCGACAACGCCCCCCTGATTTCGATGCTGCCCTTCGTGTTCCCCCTTCGCGCGTTCAGCAACAAATCACCTTGTTCAACCCCGAGGACTTCGTGTTCAGCCTCGGCGGTCCTGAGCCCGATGCGCTGGTGGACGGCTTCCAGATCCGTTTCGTCAACGTGAACCAGCTGCCGGCTCTGGACGGACAAGGCATCTCGATGGCCCTGGTGAACCTCGACCCATGCGCCATCAATCTGCCTCACATCCACCCGCGTGCCACGGAGGTGAACGAGCCTGCAGCGTTCAATCGACGGTTGTTTCCCAATCCGCTGCCGTGCTGTACTGCTGTAGCGCTATGTAATTCTTGTGAAACTCCTCTCATTCTCGGTTTCGGGTTAGACTAAAGGTCTCATTCTCCATCTTACGTCAAAAGATATTGCAACAGATTGATCTTGTCTACTACACTCATGTGTAAGAACAGTCTGGAGGTATCGAGCACATAGACTATTACATATTGTAGACTTTGCAAGGTCTCCCTTCTGGAGACGTGGGTGTCAAGCTTCCCGCGGGCGACGCAAGACCACATGCGTATTGCCGGAAATAGGCTGTGTGTTATTTTTAATGGGCAAATGCCTAACGCTAGCAAGCCGGCACGCGTTCTACATTGGAGCCAGCTCGAACGTACCAGGAAGACCCAAACATACATTCTTTTACGAATGATTTTTGTGATGGCAGATTTCCAATAGAACAACAGAATGTTAATCGGCAAACAACTAAAAAACGCAAACTGATAACACTGTGGGTGCATGCGCTCAGACTTGTCTACACCAGCGAGCCCATGGGTCACCCATGGCCATGGCCATGCCATCATGAGCGTGCCCATGAGTAGCGCGTGGGCAGCCCATGGGCGGCCCATTGGCGGCCAATGAGAGTGCTTCAAAACCAGCGTACTACTAAACAATAGTTTGTCTGCTTTGGAACGGGCACTATAGCGGCTAAGAACCCTAACCCTACCCCAAGCCCACACGAAACGTGCTACATAGGTTGGCGCTGGTGGCTAAGTTCTACTGTAGGTTGATATGCCGGTGGCAAAGTTCTAGGTTGAAGTGCCCACGATGGGCACTTCATGGGCCGCCTTCCCGTGGGTCAACCATGGGTGGCCAATGAAGCGCCCATGGGTGACCGATTGGTGTCCCATGGGCGGTTCAACAAAACTGCCAGGAGTGTGGGAGATTGGATAGTCTAAGGCTAAATCGGACAACTGATTTTCAGCCCAAAATAGTACCGAGGTGATGGCGCCAGCTTTGAACAAGCAACGTGAACGGGGATTCATTGTGGGGGTGTATGTATGATCAGGTTTATCCGGGTAGGTGTCGTTGGCTGCGAGAAACCTGTTTGAAAAGTGCGTGGGGGCCATTTTCCGTTTCTGTCGTTTTTTGATGGGTTTCAGAATTGGTTCGCCAGGCCTTGTCTGCGCGGAACGCGTCCCGGGGGAATAGAGCCAGTCTGTGCGACTTTGACCGTCAACCACACGCCCCAGGGAAGCCTGCCGAGCTCCACGCATGAGCGTTTATGTGACGACGAGCCTCCTGCGTGCCCCTGAGAGGGAAGCACGAGAAAAGACTACCTGCCGCGAGAGAAAGAAATGTCGAAGCTATTATGTCGTTTTCGTGGTGTTTTTCTTTCTGTTGTTGGTGCATCGGTGCCTTGTGTATTTGTTTGTGGTTCGGGAAAATGTTACCATTTTCAGTGCCTCGCTAGCACTGGTGGTGCTGCAAGTTGTCGCCACGATAGGTTATTTCTTTGGGAAGGTTACCCATCTAGCCACGGCCGGAAACATGTAGGCGGTCACGAGGTGACCGCAATGGACAGTTGATCACCTGTGCCGTGAAAGTAATAGCGATAAGCGCGAACGGTTGAACACAAGCTGGCGAAGTCAACCACGATCTTCACCTGAAGTAAATTGACGTTGAGTTTGTGGCTACGACGATTTGTTGCCGGAAGCTGCAGATCATGACCGTAGCCATGAACACAGTGATGCCACACTTACGTATGTATGACGCTCTGCGGACGAAGTGCACCTCAAAGATATACGAGCCTCAACCTCGCCCCCATCCCCCGACATAACACTCCGTTCATTTACAGATGTTGTACGTGACGAAGGGCGAGCAAGTCCGGGTGGCGTTCGTAGAGGAGAACGGTGGCGAGGGGGCCGTCGTCAATGACCTTGCCCAGGGGGACGTGGCTTTCTTCCCTCAGGGGCTAATCCATTACCAGCAAAACCTTGACTGCGAGCCGGCGACGTTCCTGGCCGCGCTGAACAACGACGACCCCGGTGCCGTTACGATCACGACTCGCTTCTTCGAGCTGCCGACGGAGGCCATCCAGGTGCGTGCTCGGTTCCTCTCAGCAATAGTATGCTGTAGCCTTTCGCACTCTGCTTCAAATCCTTGGTTGCAACGTTCATGAAAGCATGTCTCAATCACTCGGTAATACATAGTACAGGGTGTGTGGTATTCCTCGAATCGCTCTTCCACAGAATCGTGACCGGGCTTCAATTGTCGTCATTGTGATGCACCCACAGGCTTCGCTGAACTTTGAAGAGCCCGCTCTCCAGAAGCTGATCGAGTCACTCCCCGATGCACCGGCGGCGGCTCGCCAGCAGTGCCTTCAGAGGTGTGGCATGGCTGAGCCGGGCAACGACTTCAGCTACGACTACACCTACGACGACGACACCAAGGACAGCGAGGACAGCGGGGACGAGTACTAAATGATGTTGGACAATGTTGCCTGCCGTTCCTGTGAACGTGTTTCGCTCGCGGACTCTCAGCCCGAGCCGTTGGACACAGGCAGGGGTGGTGGTCGGGTGGGTGCGTGGGTGCGGGCGCACTTGCGTATCGTATCCGTTCTATTGAAACAAGTACGTGTGTAATGAAGTATGTTGTAAAGGTCTCGAGGTGAAATGCAGTGCGGTGTTCACGAACTGGTGTTCGTTGACTTCCTGCTTGAAACTCACTCTGTATCCTGCCTTAGATGTACGTGTAACAGGACGTTGCGAATACCCATCTTTCGCTACGTGTATGTGAACAAATATAACAGAATGATAGTAGAGGCTACCGTCGCTAAGGTTGACTCGAGATAGGTATTCGCATCGGGACACCTCTCCGTTGCCGTCGGCGACACGGAGTCGTGTGGTGTTCACTCCGGGAAAACGCGTCTTGATGTTGTCCTCAAGAAACCACTCGTACTGTGTGGTTGTCATATCCGGTGGCATTTTCGCCGAATGCATGCATTTGGCGTTCCCGTCCTTGGGCTTAGTGTTGACATTGGGGATCGGTCTACAGTCTATACCCTACGTACGGTAGAACTCTTGAACTAGAGTCCGTAGCGTTAGGGACAAGATCGTAGATCTCGGATGGAACCTTGATTTCCATTACAATTTTGACAGAGTGAGCACTGTAGTTGTCTGCCTACAAACAATATATACATTCCTTACGTTACTTCGTGTGGGATGTTGTATTTGGACTGTGTAGGTGCCTGGAGGCAGTGCTCGATAGCGAGAAATGCACAGCAGTTGGTGCCTTTCCCGGTAAAGCTGAGGCTGAAGTGAACGAAAATATTTTCCGGACTGACCCCCTCTTTGAACATAACCTTCTCTATTGTCGACGTTGGGAATGAGTTTTGACTCTGCTATCTGCATTGGGCGCAGGTGATGGATGGTGTAATCGATTGATGTCCGTTCTATGCTGCACCTCGGCCAATAAATATACTTTCGCCTCAACAGATGGTTCGATTGGCTTCATCCCCTCCAAGCTGCCAAGATATATACCCAAAGCAGAATGGCATGGACTGCGTTGTGTCAATATATACGGTTCATGTGCCCCCGTGCACAGCAGTACCGACCACCACTCGAGGACCTCAGATATGGAGTGACCCCGTCTGAGGGGATATTCACAACACCGTCCGCTTGGAGGCTAAAATGCGGAGGATCTGTGTTGGCTCCGTAATAAACTTGAAATACATGAAAGTGGTCTTCCGCGGCCGCGGCCACACTACCGTAGTCTACTGAACCACAGAATGTCATAATTTTCTGCTGGAAATGAAAGCTTTGGCAAACCGTTGCTGTCATCAAGCAATAGAAAAAAAACGAACCGAACTTCACATTTCACCATTGATCATGCGCTTAAGGTGCTCTATGATGATTTCCGCTAAACTGTCATTCTCGAGGAGTCATGCAAGACCTCTCTTTTCTCGGGGCCGGCAATCCCCCCGCTGGCGCTATCAGAGGAGAATCAACCGACCGTCGTCCCGATCACCGATCAGCAGGGACATGTGCGAACCTCCAAACCCCCACGTCGGCAGGAATGACAAGCCGATAGAGACACTCTGGGCCACAATCCCCCGAGAAGTACAAAAGAAACAATTATCAAACCATATCCCTTGGCCCAGGTTGGGAGAACCGTTCTGCGAAGTGCAGAGTGCAGAGGCACGGAGGGACAAAATGGGGAAATGAAATAGCATGATCTAGCACGCAAGCCACCACAAGTACGGTAATAATGTAGAGGAAAGGTGTCGGTGTTACTCACCATTCTGAGGAGCAGCTGTTCTATAGCAGCAATCCCGGGTTTGCGGGTAAGATCGAGACCGGAATCAATCATTACCATGTACGAGTAACAAACCCTATTCATAGCTGTTGGTTAACCGGCTTTCATGTGACTTGGGAAACAGAAAGTGGACTTCATGGCCCCCAGAGTAGTAAAGGGCTCTCCTCGCTCGCTACTGCTGTCGTGCTACAAGGCCTTTGGAAATACTGTCCGGCTCTGATCCTTGGCCATTGAAGCACGCCGCCGCAGGTTCAAGATCGAGATCGATTGTGTGTTGTACGTTACAACTCACTCACGTTCTGCGTACATCCACTTCAGGCAAAGACGACACGACCTTGCTTCTGCTGGTGTGTCAGGAGTCGCCACGATGACGCCGCCGGGGGAGTCTCGCCCTGATTTCACCCGTCTCGACTCCCTTCTACGCCTGCTCTTGCCCCTGCTGCTCCCGTCCCGCACCCCTGTGTCCGCTTGTCTGTGGTCGTTCACATGTTGTGTCGACACCATCATCCATTCTCAAACACAAAAGCGAGAAAGGGGCGTTTTGCCCGGCGAAGAGGTACCGCACCGATCTCCCGTGGTCTCCTGTTTGGTCCGACCGGCGAAGTGGTTATGTAGGTGTAGCATGAGCCTCCCTCTCCCTGCTGGCGGATGGCTGGACCCGGTTGTTCGCCATTGCAAATGAGGTTGCACTCTCAGCAGTACCTTTGGCCCGCCGATTCTTTTTTATCCCGCTGTGAAATTGCCCGCCTTGTTTTTTTAACCCGCCAAAGGGTTCAGAAACAGAACCTCTTTTTCACCACAACGCTTCCGCCTTCATCCCTCATCCCGCAGTCCGTGAGTCCGTGGGCCCCTGTTTAGTGATAGAGTCGACCCCCGGACCACACGGCCACAACCAACATCATCACGGCAGAAGCACAGCCCGTGCAGGCGAGGTTCAAGCAAAGAACTGGCCGCCGTTATGAGTGCAGCATCGGTGGGAGACCTTTCGAAACACCAGGCGCCACTCGGCGAGTACGATAAGTCGGCGTTCCGCCGCCTCTTTCATGGGGGACAGCTGCGGGAGCGACAGTGATGGTAAAGCACTGAAGCCACATTTTATGTTTGCTCAAGAATTCTGGATTATTTTTCTGCAGGCAACCAAAGAAAAACCAAGACACACGAAACAAATTGCGAGCGCAGGTAAAATGCCGTCTTGCTCCCAACGTTTTCTGATCGGACTACTGTACAACCCGTTGCAAACTTCCCAAGATTGCCCTACTATGTATCATTCCTATTGTTTCGGCCTCTGGCCTAAACATATCTTACTCATAATAAACTACCTACACTTGGTACCTCCTAGTCGTCGACCGACTAGACCCCCCCATGCCCCCCCCTCTCTTGAGCGATAGGTGTGGGTGGGTGGGAAATCGATCAAATCCTAGACTCCTCAAAGCTATCTATGCTACTCCTGTCCTTCTCTCAAACGCACTTGCTTGTCTCTCGCCCAGCGAGAGCACAAAAACTTTCTGACACCGAGGCTGTCTCTATTTTTCTTCGATCCCCGCTTTTCCGAATTCCAACACGCCTCCACAAACCACAGATTCAAATACATACTGAATCTTCACGATACTTGTGGGCGTTCCAACCTCAGCGTAGGTAGAAACCAGTCCATTGTTCCACTTCGTTGGTTACAGACCTGATAGGAGTTGACTTGATACCCATACCATACCGCATATCCAACGAAACTAACTCGAACTAGGTAGGACCTACAGGGAGGTACCGATGCTGTAGATAGACACGTAACACCACGTGCACGACCCCGGTAGCTCCGATGCTCTAATTTTTCCCTCGTAATCATACTGCCAGCAGGTTCAACTCTCTCTCTCTCTCTCTCTCTCTCTGGAGTGGAAGAATTTTCATTTGGCCGCGGACAACGTGGTACTTCGAATAGTTGTTGAACACTCGTTCCGGTCTCCGTTCGTGCACCGTCTCCGTTTGTGGACAAATTGCACGTTCGACGAGGGAAGAGAGATGGCAAAATCCTTCTCGCGATGCAAAATAAGGCAAGAACCGCAGGAGGAAAAATCGTTGAATGAATAGGCAGCAGACCCATCGTAGAAACTTCCAACAGCAGTTCGTCTACTACATGTTTTTTAGAGGGGTAGAGCCGGGTAGATACCCATCTCCCACCAATCACACATCGGCTTTGTAAGACATTTTGTAAGACAGAGACAGATGATTGGGCGAATAACACGACGCTGGGGGAGAATCCCCGAAATCCTCTTGAAAAACAGACGCAGCACAGCAGCAGCACACGTAGACAACATACGAGACAACCAGCACAGCAGCATGCAAGACTACTGTAGGCCAAGGGCGGCCAAAGGCACACATCATTGATGGTGCGTGCGCGTGTGCGTTCAGTTCATGTGTTCATGTGAAGAAGAAGTTTATACAACAAACCCAACACGTCTTTCCTCCTTGGCGCGAGCTCGCCGAGATGCCGACACCCTATTCAACACACGTCTTGCGACAAGCTACCCCCAGTTTGGATCATCCTAACACGCTAGCGTGGATATCATACGGGATCCCGAGGTGAGGCTAGCTATAAAAGGGTTCGGCTAGAGAAGTAGATCATGGAAGCCCTCGACCTCAGCAGCTTTACTGAAGAGAATCGCCAAGCATTAGCGGCGCACATCAAAGAGGAGGTGGAGAAGGGAATACAAGAGAAAATCAAGGAAACAGAAGAAACGGGTCCCGCATCAGAGAGCGTGGACATGCCCCCCGATGGAGGCGATCCCCGGCATGCTCGGCCGGCAGGAACAGCGTTGAACCCACAATCTGAAGACCAGCCACGATCGTTGGAGGACCGTCTCGTTGATTCATTCGCTCGGGCAATGCGAAGGACCAACACCCCGGGGGAGGAAACCAGGGAGTTCTTAGCCCCTAAGGACACCATCCGTGTTAGTCCTGTGGTACATGTAGCCCCATTTACGGGTGTGTTCGATTCGAGTGGCGACGTTCAGGTTAGATACAGGTTTTTGAGAGCCAATTTCGGATGTTGTTGCAACAAGAAGATTGCCTGAGCGCGATACTATCAGAAGAAACGATCAGGGTGGGGAAATCGGATGCAGACATTCCCAAACTGAAGGAGGAGTATGGTAGGAAGGCCGTAGAGAAGGCCATGGAGGCATGGCAGTTAATACTGGCGAAGATTCAGGTTGCATCGATCGTTCCAGCCATCATCGCTAGTGGTTGCCCCACGGAATCATGGAGGATATTCAGAAACCATTTTCAAGTGCACGCTCACACAGAAAAGACTAGCCTCCAACTAGAGTGGCAACAATTGACGCAGAAGGGAGACCAACATCCGAAAAGAGTGCCTGTCGAGAGGGTGGGTGCTACGGCAAAGATTATCGTCATGCGGCGTGACGATGACAGAGGATGATGCTAACAGACATCTCGTGCGCAACCTCCTCCCGGAATTTGATGTATCCACAGGTTTTCTCATGTCCGAGAGTGGTCTGGAGAAGGAGAGGGTAGACCGTATAATAGTGAATGCTTGGGCGGAGATGGAGGCAAGAAGGAAGAAGAAGCAGGAGAGCGTGGGGGCTTACGCCCTCGTCACTGGCGGTGAGAACCGTAGTGGCGGGGAAGGGAACACGGGGGGACCAGGGAAGACGAGAGGATAACGGAGGACGGCAGCGCGGCAACAGCAGCAACAACCGCAGCAGCCACAGCAGGAGCAGCATCAGCTGTACTTCAACCAGCAGCAACAGGTATCCCCGCCGCCGTACCCGCCTGAGATAAAATATTGTGACCTCCACAACTCCTCGTCCCACAGCAACGAGGAGTGTCGCTTGCAGCGAGGTTGAGGAGGTCCCTCGGGCGGCCAAGGTGCGAGCTACGGCGGAAGGCACGGGCCCCAGCATGGGGGCCTGGGATTTTCTGGAGGAGGACGTCATCAGCAGCAGCCGGCAGGAGGAAGACACGGGGGACGTGGCGCCACTCCCGGTGGATGGGGCAGAGGCCCTCCTCACCAGGGAGCACCAGGCAGCAACCTTCCCGCCTACCCCGTGCCTCAGCAGGGAGCGCGTACCCTCCGAACCTCTACCGCCCCCAAGGAAACGAGCCGCCCATCCACGCAGCAGATCCGAGGAAGCGGTGCGAAAACTGCGGTGAGATGGCCCACAACCACATCTTCTGCCCTTCACGGGTGGATGTAGGCAGACCAGCCGGCCAGCCCGCAGCGCCCGCACCGCCCCGGCCCCCGGCCGCGGGATACAACACCCAGCGGCCCCCGTGGGCCCACTCCTACGGCCGGGCTAACGCCGCACAGCGGTACGGCGGGGGGGCGCACGAGACAGGAGCAGCGACAGGAGCGGCAACAGGCACGTCAGCAGGAGAGGCGGCAGGAGCACAACAGCAATCGGTGATGCACGTGAGCGGCGTTTACCAAATCCGGTGACGCACGCGAGCGGCTTTTACCAGTACCCCCCCCAACAACAGCATAAGGAGTACCTTTCCCCCCCCGTGCAACAGCAACAGCAGTCCATCCCCAACCCGTACGCTCCTCCGGCGCCTTCGACCGGAACGTCTCCATCGGCGGTGGGGATTTGCATGCGTGTGTGTTGTGGGCTTTCCACGTGAGTCAGAGAATGGTGTGCTGGTAGAGCGTAGGGTCGAAGGGTATGCCATGATGAACATGATAGATGAGAGAGTAGGAGACGAAACTTGGCTTGCAGACTCTGGCGCAACGAACCACACCACAGGAGACCCTAGGTGCATGTACGATGTGGTGATTCCTCCCCCTGGTAGCGAGCAAGTGGTGATTGGAGATGGTACGACGATGCCTGTACTTGGTATCGGGAGCCTGAACGTAAAGTTCCACAATGGTAGAAGGGAGTTTTGCGTAAAGCTCACCAACGTGCGCCACATTGAGGGAATGGATTTTAATTTATTTTCGCTTCACAAGGCCATGGGGGGGCAACGCATTGCAATGGATGCTGTAGGCATTCACCTGTTTGACGGAAGATTAACTTTTCCCCGTGGCGAGCGTGGTTCATCCTTGAGAGCCACTCGCCTGCCGCCGAACTACGCGACGCCCATTGCTGTGCCCGTGGTAACGCCGTTTCCCCCGCCCCCCCCTCGCGCTGCCGATGTTTTATGTGTGACTGGTGTACATTCTACGCATGCAATTCCCCGCATGCAGCCTTCCCCCCAAGGTGTAGGGTTCATGCCCCCTTCCTCGGTGCCTAGTGTCCCGCCCACTCTCGCCAGCACCGGCAGTGTAGTACCTCCAACGGTGTCTAGGTTCCCGCCCACTGCCAGCAGTGTCGTGCTTCCATCTGCTCCGAGGAGCGTTGTGCCAACCCCCGTCTATGGTTTCCCGCCCGCTGCCAGCAGCGTAGTACATTCTGGTGACCCCACCGCCCACAGGTATATTTTCATGCCCCCGTGTCGAACTTTCCGCCCGCTGCTGCCGGCATAGTACCTTCCACAGTGTATGGTTTCCCTCCCGCTGCAAACAGCGTAGTACCCTCTCCTGTGTCCGGTTTCCCGCCCGCTGCGAACAGCGTCGTTCCTCCGGCAATGTATGCCCCCTCCCCCGCTGACAGGAGTGTGGTTTTTTCTTCCGCTCCTCAAGTGCCGCATGGAATGGAGTTGGTAGGTGTTCCCGGGCTGCCCTCGCCCGACGTCTCCGTTTTTCAAGAGAGTATTGATGATGATGACCGTGGGTGCATTCCGTTCACAGAGCAGGGAGATTACGAGTGGGCTGTGTACCTCTTGGAACAACGAGAAGAATCAGAAGACCCCATGAGTTTTTAGATTTGATGTATGAGTCTGGTTTGCGAATGTCTTCGATGATGTTGCCTTTGCCGTCCCCGTCAAGGCCCCGGGCAAGCGACCTTTTTCGGTGGGGAAACCCACCACCATTGTTGACATTAATCTTCTCCACGTCTCGAGTTCCCATGCGAATGAGTTTTTGTTGCGTGAACTTTCGAAGCAGCACGGCCTCCGCCTGACCGGTGTTCTGCAGCCTTGTGGTGGTTGCCTGCAGGCGAAGGGGAAGAAGGCGGGCGTGCCCCATAAAATGGGCGCGCGCGCGGGCGGGCCGCACGATCCTTGGCACATCGATCTGTGTGGGCCCATGACGGGCTCGCTGGGGGGATCCTATTTCATGATCATGTTCGTGGACAGCTTCTCGCGGTGGGTGAAGCTGTACGGGATGAGGCGCAAGTCGGACACCCTCGCCTTCGTCAAGAAGTTCCTCGCCGACATGAGTGGCACCGGTGTTCCTCGTTCTTTCCGGATGGACAACGGGGGGGAGTTCCTCAGCCGCGACTTCATCGCCTTCTGCGACAACGCCGGCATCCGCCGTGCGTACACGGCGCCGGGCACTCCGCAACAAAATGGCCCGGCGGAGGGCGCGATCTGGCGCGCGAACAAGGCCGGCCACGCCGCTCGTCTCGAGGCATACCGCCTGTTCCCCAAGATCGACTTCACCCGCATCCCTGGCTACGGGCGCGATGGCGAGCGACTTTGGCTAGAAGAGTCGTGTCACTGGGCTGCCGGCGGCTTCAACCGTTCCCCGACCAAGGCAAACGTCGGGTACAAGTCGCCGCACGAGCTCTTCACCGGTCGCCCGCTCCCACTCCAAATCGTCCCGTTCTTGCAGCCGGGGTACATGCTTGTGACGCGTACGCGGAAGATGGACCCTCAGGCAGTGCTGTGCTGCTACCTCAACAACGGCGACAACCACCACGAATCGTTGGTCAAGGTCCTCAAGTTTGCGACGGGGCGCGTGTGCATGACGAACAACGTTGTGTGGGTCTCCGACCGCGCGCCGTTGCTGACCCCGCCGCTGGAGCTGCCGGCACCGGCGGGCGAGGGGGGGAATTCGGATATCGCCGCCGCACCGACGTTTCAAATTGAGTACATTGCACCGCCTCTCTTACCCCCCTCACCGTTCGCCCGAACCCCCACTTCACCCGCTGCCATACCCTCACAGGCGCCGCCGGCAACTTCCACACCACCATCGCCGGCGGCGCCGTCTACCGCAGCCACGCCACCGTTCACCAACACCGCGCCGCCTGGAACGCCGTTCGTCGCCGCGCCACCGTTCACCACCGCCGCTGCTCCGTCAGTAACACCGTCTCCCGCCGCCGTGCCGCCCGGTGCCGCGCCATCGACCAACATGCCGTCGCTCACTACGCGGACCATCCGTGAACTGGACGTGGGGCGTGGGGACATGAGGGTTTCTGGGCGCACGAGGGCAGCCGCTGAGGACCAGGGGGGGGGGCGGGCGTCGTCAATGCCGCCCCTCTCTGCCAGGGCCAATCGAGAGCTGGGTTTGGGACGAGAGACGCGGGTGCCAGGGAGGTTGAGGGGTCGGAGGTTGCCTTTCCAGGATGAAGAGGCCGAGCGGTCGACGTCACCTGGCGGGAGCGGCGACGCTCCCGCCCACCGCTTCGGGCTTGTTTCCCTGCAGGACAAGGCAACGCTCCTGTCGACTCTCACCACTCGCAGCGTCGTCGATGGGGGGAGAAAGGAGATGCGGATATCAGCCAGAGGACATGATGGAGTGGAGCTGGGGGGGCGAGAGCGGGGGGGCACGAAAACAGAAGGACTGCGTGAAGAAGTCCCATTTGCGTGCGCCACCTTACTTGCCTCCTGCGAGGACATTGATCGCGCGACGAGGGATTTAGACCCCTCGGAGTTGGCTTCGGACTTGCCACAATGCTATGCTAGTGACTTGCACGTGCCCAAAACGTATAGGGAGGCTGTGTCCTCCGAGCATGCTGACTTGTGGATAGCCTCTGTAGAGAGGGAGTTCAGAGGTCTGATCGAGGCTGGTACCTTTGAGGAAGTATTGTAGCAACCAGAGAGTGTTATCAAGGTCAAGTGGGTGTTTGATTGGAAGTCTGATGAGTATGGATGGCCAACTTGTGTGAAATCACGGCTAGTAGCGGGAGGAGATATGCAGCGAGTACATGTAGATTGTGGAGAGACGTATGCACCGACTGTAGCGGTTTCTAGCGTTCGTTTATTGGCAGCGATGGCGTGTGAGCAAAATCTTTCTCTCCGTCATTTTGACATCAAGTAAGCATTTGTCCAGTCGGATTTGGATGAGGATGTTTTCATGCGTCTGCCAGAAGGATGTGGTAGATTGTCAGGTATGATAGGGGATTTGAAGAAGAATCTGTATGGCCTTAGGCAGGCATCAAGGCAATGGCATTCACACTTCGCGAGGTGTTTGATTTGTTTGGGCTTTATTCAGTGCATGGCGGATACGTGTGTGTTTCGGTTGATTGAGGAGGGAAGAGTGGTAGTACCTCTGGTGGTGCATGTAGATGATATTTTTTCGATAGGAGAGGAGGAGAGGTGTGACCAGTTTGGCAGAGATCTCAACACCATGGTACCGGTGAAGAATCTTGGGGATTTGAGATGGTATTCAGGGTGCTTTTATGAGAGAGATTGGGATGTAGGGACTTTGAAGATCTCGCAGCAGACGTACGCTGAAGAGTTGGGGATGGAGTTTGGGGTAGAGTACGGGAAGGAAATTCCTCTTCCTGTAGGGTTGAAGCTTTCAGAGTTTGACCAGGATGAAGAAGTGGTATTAAACACCGGTAGAAGTGTTTGAAACATGCGCGTACAGCACACAGCAGCGGGCAGCAGGTGAGAGGTGACCAGCACATCAAGTATTTCTGTCCACAGCTTTACAGGAACCGAACACGGCCTTCTCACTGGTGGGGGAAAAGCCTTGCTTTACACCTCCCAAGCGGTATGTTGTCACAAGACTTTAGTCGACACAGGACATGGTCAACTGTGTTGCTTCGCTGTAGGCCTACCGTATGACCCATTGTTAAGCCCCACCGGTTCCGTTCAGGTGGTACCACGGCCGGTGGCGTAAACTACGGTTGTGCCCCGGCGGGTGGGGTGAGGGGGGAAATGTGTCCAATACCCCACCATGGACCTCGCACCTCCTCTGTACAAGGCTCCGATGGCCACACAAGAACCGCAGTAGAAGTGTACAGATGATGCACGCACAACACACAGCACACAGCTGCACTACACCACTGCAGCACAGCAACCAGGAGACACGGCACAAGCGAGGGACGCCGGTTTTTCGAACCGGCGTGCTCGGGGCAAGGCGCTGAAAATTTGGCGGTGACCTCACCCGCCGCTGCTGGAGCACACTTTTCTGCTTGGAGAGAGCAACACCTACCCACACAACCCAATGCCGTGCTTCCGCTGCAGCGCACGAATCCACAAGCGCAAACCTGCCACAGCTCCCCAATTGTGTGCCCGGTTGGTATTGGGCGTAATTTTCCTGACGACGCCAGCGGCTCGGGCTAACGTCAACACGACGCAAGAGCCCGAGTATGGAATCCTATCTAGTAATTTTTGTGCTGAAAATAAAGAGAAAAACACAACGTACACACGGCGGTGAAACATTTATTTTGTTTTCTTTCGAATTGCTTCATTATTTCTTCGGTTTCTAGGCTACGTGTTGGGGAGAGAGACGCACGAAACGCTCATCGTCTCTCCGGCCGCGTTAGCTGCAAAGGCCGGCGTCAACTCTTACAAATCCATCTCTCTCCCCACAAATACTAGCCGGGGGACTACGACTGCAAACGCAGGAGTCCCAAAACTGACCAAGTCCTCAAATGGTACACACCATTCTACAACACCTGACTAGATACCGAATATTCCCGAACTTATGCCCCCACCTTCGAAAGAAAAGGGATGGGAGGGCGGGATTTTCTAAACTGCCGCCGCTACTGCGTTAGGCGGCTGCTGCTGTCCTTCCGTTGCTTCACGCGCTCTGTAGCTGTCACACGTTACCCGACTTTGCTACAGCCCCTGCGTGGACTCGATCACGGAATGACACCCCCAACTATAGACTAATAATTCCAAACACCGTGACCCTGGGTTTCCGGTAGAAAATGAAGCCAAATTCTAATTCGACTGTTACAAAATAAACACCAGTTTATTCTATCTGCTTCGACGAACAAACCTTCCTTTTATTTTGTTTTCTTTCGAATTGCTTCATTATTTCTTCGGTTTCTAGGCTACGTGTTGGGGAGAGAGACGCACGAAACGCTCATCGTCTCTCCGGCCGCGTTAGCTGCAAAGGCCGGCGTCAACTCTTACAAATCCATCTCTCTCCCCACAAATACTAGCCGGGGGACTACGACTGCAAACGCAGGAGTCCCAAAACTGACCAAGTCCTCAAATGGTACACACCATTCTACAACACCCACATCGAGGTCAGTTTCTGGACGACCACCGAATAAGTCAACTATCCGTTCCCCCAGACGGTCCCCTCCCCCGGCTGTCTCGATACGATCCTACTGCCGTCTGTAAGTTTCCGTGACACTCGCCGCGAATCCTCTACATTGTTTCGCGCGTACGGCTTGTATGCATCCGACCTCCACTTCCCTTCTCTCTGAATCACTCGTTCTGCGATGTCTCCGCCCGATGCAAGAGCCGTCGCGCCTCCAATTCGCAACGAGTGCAACGCGTACTCCTGGGGGTTACGCCCCGACTTCGCTACCACTTCTCTGACTGCACGGAGGGCAGCAGTATACCTCACTACTCTCACTGCTCTTCCACTACGGTACGAAGCCAACGGTGCGGAGTCAGGCAACGTCGCATGACACGATAACAGCTCCACCACAAGAGCCACCGCGCCGCCGCGTGCTCTCACACCTGACTGCGGTCCGGTGACTTCGTCTCGCGTACGAACCCGTATGTTTCCTTTCTGCTCTTGATCGGCCTTGTGCCCTCTAAACCTCATTTCGACACGGTCTGCTCTACGATAGTGACTAAAGACTAATTGCGTCTCGCCAGCAAACAATGCTACGTCCGCCCTCGTAAGACAGTGTGCCTCATGCACCCTGCCCGCATCATTCGCGAACACCTCATCAGACCGTGTGATAAAGAGATAGGACAAGCACAGACACAGCCACATCACTCTGCCCCCTTCCCCCCAGTTCTGGCTTGCGCTTTCCCCGTCCAGCAGCATACGCCAAGACACAGGCAGGCGCACACGGCGTATCGTCCCCACAGCCACGTGGTTCCTCGCAATCCCCCTTAGCGCACATTTCAACATCGGAGACGACAAGTCTAGCTCGACAGAAGCTTCCAGCCTATGAAAATGTTGTACAGCCGTGAGTTTTCCGGATATTGTACTCGCTAGATTACCCTCAGACTCGAAACACCAGGCTACGAAGTCTATCAACTCCCACACATGAAGGTCCCCGGCACGTTGCCCTAGGAACTTGGGCTTCTCCGTCAGCCTGCGAAACGTGCACCAAGAGTTGAAGCCTGACGTGTAAGTCCTTCTAGACGAAGACGCAACTGAGTGCTCGACGAGCTGCATGCCAAGACGTCGGTAACAAAGTCCCGTCCTGCCTGTCCCGGGTCCTGAACCTGCTGATAGCCCTGGAGCCAACCTCGTGTAGACCGGCGTGCTGCCGTTCGATTTAGCCGCAGGTGCGCTGCCATCCGAGGTAGGCCCCCCCGCTACGCGGGAGAGCCCGCACCCCTATTTGTCTTTCCCGTGGGTGAAGAAGCCAGCGGCCTTGGGTCTCGCGCCGCCCTCGCCAGCGGCGCGCGCCTCTCCTCCGCGCCCTCCCCCGTTGCCGTGGCCAACGCCGCGCGCGCCGGTTGCCGGAGTTTCGGACGCTCCGCGCCTAGCGTGGGAAGGGTTCTGGGCGTGGATGTGTGGGCAGTTACGATCATGGCAACCGGACGACGAGTTGAAGGCGAAGCAGTAACCACGAGCGTGTCGAGCGATGCCGCCACTTTCTCTGTCACCAGGACGCCTTTGCGAAGCAAGGATTGCCACTCCATCTGCGACAGTTTTGAAACTGCCGGAGGCCACCCCAGGATGAGCCACGCTTTTACCCGGCGGAGGTCCCCCCACATCCGCGCTCTATCCTTTGCCGTAGCCTTAGCCGCCTCGGCGCTGGGTGTAGCGGGGGCCCGAGAGGCCGATGGTGGGGCGGTTGTGCCCACCAGTTGCACCCCCCCCCCCGGAAGGCCAGGTCCTGCTGCTTGGGTGGCGATCAGGTCGTCGATCGTTGCTTGAAGCTGCTGGCGATCGCCGGCAGCCTCATCGCGCTTCCGCTGCAGCTCCTCCCTCAGGCCGTCCACCAAGCCCGCGGAGAGAAGCGAGCTCAGTCTCATCAGCGGGGGGGTCGCCGCGGGTGCCTGTCCCTGGCGCTCGCGAGGAGGATACCGCTCGACGCCTCGCGGGAGTACGTGATCCGCTGCGCGTCGAGGGGCGAGCCGTCGAGCTCGCCACCGATCGCGCGGTAGACCTCCTCGTGCGTGGTGTCGAAGGTGTCGCCGCCCGACCTCGCCCTGCTTGCCCACCCGCTGCCCTGCCGCTCCGCGTGGAGGCCCGTGTCGGCATCTGGTCGCGGTTGGAGTCGTATAAGCAGCGGACCGGCGGCAGGCGGCGGGCGAGCGTCAGGGCGGCGTTGCGGGAACACTTCTTTTCCTCTTCATCGTGGGCGTAGTCGATCGCGCGCCTGGATCTGCAGTTAGAATGGTCTACAAATCCTATCTTCGGGCGAAACTATCTGACGTGGGTTTTCGTCGGGCCCAGAACGACGCGTTGTTATATCGCGAGCTCGCGTTAGTTCGTTCTCGACGCCTGTGGATTGAACGGAGTGATTATTGCTGCTGACGCTACGGTCACCGGACGTCGACCAATCCCGAATATTTCTCTCTTTGGAACACTAGCGATGGTTTCTCTTTTTTTTTTTTTTATACATATATTTTCTTGGATTCGGTGAACCCCGGTTCGCCATCGGCACGGGTGCTTCCACTCATTGGCGCGTCCCGTGCTGATACGTGTTTTTCTATTTTTTTCGATGCGTTGGATACGGTGAACTCCACTTGCCAACAGCGCGGGTGCTTCCACTCATTGGCGCGTCCCTCGCTGAAACTGACAGCACATATGCAGCACGGGTGCTTCCACTCATTGGCGCGACCCGTACTGATACTTGTACGCAGCGCGGGTGCTTCCACTCATTGGCGCGTCCCTTGCTGAAACTGACAACACATATGAGCACGGGTGCTTCCACTCATTGACGCGTCCCGTACTGATACGTGTATGACTTCGTTTTCGATGCGTGGAGATCGGTTAATTCTACTCGCCAACAGCACGGGTGCGTCCACTCATTGGCGCGTCCCGTACTGATACGTGTACGGCGTTTTTGTTCTTTCTTTTTGAGATCGGTTAACTTCTACTCGCCAACAGCACTCAATTGGCGCGTCCCTTGCTGAAACTGACAACACATATGCAGCACGGGTGCTTCCACTCATTGACGCGTCCCGTACTGATACGTGTACGACTTCGTTTTCGATGCGTGGAGATCGGTTAATTCTACTCGCCAACAGCACGGGTGCGTCCACTCATTGGCGCGTCCCGTGCTGATACGTGTACGGCGTTTTGTTCTTTCTTTTTGAGATCGGTTAACTCTACTCGCCAACAGCACTCATTGGCGCGTCCCGTACTGATACGTGTACGACTTCGTTTTCGATGCGTTGAATTCGGTTAACTCTACTCGCCAACAGCGCGGGTGCTTCCACTCATTGGCGCGTCCCGTGCTGATACGTGTACGGCGTTTTGTTCTTTCTTTTTGAGATCGGTTAACTCTACTCGCCAACAGCACGAGTGCTTCCACTCGTTGGCGCGTCCCGTGCTGAGGCTGACAACACATATGCAGCACGGGTGCTTCCACTCATTGGCGCGTCCCGTACTGATGCATGATTTGTGGTATTTCCTACCGCTGCGTTGAATTCGGTTAATTCTACTCGCCAACAGCGCGGGTGCTTCCACTCATTGGCGCGTCCCGTGCTGATACATGTACGGCGTTTTGTTCTTTCTTTTTGAGATCGGTTAACTCTACTCACCAACAGCACGAGTGCTTCCACTCATTGGCGCGTCCCGTGCTGAGGCTGACATCACATATGCACCACGGGTGCTTCCACTCATTGGCGCGTCCCGTACTGATGCATGATTTGTGGTATTTTTCTACCGCTGCATTGAATTCGGTTAACTCTACTCGCCAACAGCGCGGGTGCTTCCACTCATTGGCGCATCCCGTGCTGATACATGTATGACTTCGTGTTTCGTTGCGTTGAGATCGGTTAACTTCCACTCGCCAACAGCACGGACGAGTGCTTCCACTATTGGCGCGTCCCGTGCTGGTGCGTGTCCTTGTTTTTTTTTTTTTTCATTGAGATCACTTCCGCATAGACAATCCTACGGCAGGTTGACGAGTTTTTGGCATGCATCAATTGCTGTCCGGGCGTTTTTGGTCGCCTAATCGTCGATGGACGTGACGTATTCTTATAGAAGGTTTGTGTCACAGCGGCAATAAATTTGACGTGATGCCCCTGACGTGATGCCCCTCGAGACCGTGATGCACTAACATGGAACCGCTACCTGACGTTCCTCGCGAGTTCGAACCTCGCGTGTCACTTTCACCTCCCCCCCCTATTTTTTTCTCATCTTCTTTTTCCTTATGCATACAGCACGTAGTTCGCTGTCTCGTTTTTTTTCTCGTCTTCTTTGTTTTTTCAGTCTTTTTCTTTGAGTCTTTCTCTCGCATGCATGTGTTTTTGCTTTTATCCGTTCCCGTGAATGCTGTTGAATGCACTTTCCGATTACGTATGCGGCCGCTTTGTATGCCATGGGACTTGTCGATACCATCAGTGGGGACTTGTCGATACCATCCGTGGAGACGATTGCTTACGTGAGTGGGCATATTATCGTCGATTCCTTCAGCTATATGCCCCTCTGTGCGCGGCACAGACAAGATTGTACCGGCAAGTAGTCCCTAGTAAGCCGGGGGAAACAGAAAACAAGGCACCTGCCTCATGTGCATACTCGTGACAGCATCATGCCCTACTGCCGCGGGTCGATTGGTTATGTCCGATGCCGCAGGGTTCCTCCACCCCGTGCAGTACAATGGCTGCTATCAACCGCGACAAGTCAGCGTGCGACCATACAACAGGCCCCGCTCTTTCTTTTTGCCGTTGAATTTTTTTTCTTCAGCGAGAGTGCGTCTCGGTTGGGACGAACCGCATTTTTTTTCTTCAGCGAGAGTACGTCTCGGTTGGGATGAACCGCATCCCATGTTTGGGAAGGGATCTATCTGAGCGGCGCGGCGAGCGAGACTGCGGTGGCTTGCCGCCGCTTATCTATTTTTTTTTTCTTCAGCGAGAGTACGTCTCGGTTGGGACGAACCGCATTTTTTTTCTTCAGCGAGAGTACGTCTCGGTTGGGGATGAACCGCATCCCATGTTTGGGAAGGGACCTATCTGAGCGGCGCGGCGAGCGAGACTGCGGTGGCTTGCCGCCGCTTATCTTACTGCACCCTCCCCCCTCGTGCTAAATGCACGCAGCGGTGAGGTCACAAGAGTAGCGGGACGCGAATAGGAACACGGCCGACACGATGGATGTTGGACACGAGTACACACCTTTATATGGAGAGTCGCGTGCTGGTCGCTTCCCCAATGCTTGCGCCGTGTCCCGTCCCGCCCTTTTCTAAACTGCCGCCGCTACTGCGTTAGGCGGCTGCTGCTGTCCTTCCGTTGCTTCACACGCTCTGTAGCTGTCACACGTTACCCGACTTTGCTACAGCCCCTGCGTGGACTCGATCACGGAATGACACCCCCAACTATAGACTAATAATTCCAAACACCGTGACCCTGGGTTTCCGGTAGAAAATGAAGCCAAATTCTAATTCGACTGTTACAAAATAAACACCAGTTTATTCTATCTGCTTCGACGAACAAACCTTCCTTTTATTTACTCCCTGTTTTCCGCGTGTAGGTCCCCCGCTGGCGCCGCGTAGTCATGGCGTCACGGCTTCAGCATGTACATACATGTGTTGTTGCTGTTGTTGTTATCTTCACATTTGAAACCGTTTCGTTCTCTCTGCCTAGTAATAGTTTTTTCCTTCTTCTGTCCGTACGACTGTATTGTCTAACACTTGACGGGGTCGATTCCCCTGGTCACAGGCAAACTTACCCAAAAAAAGGTATACGAAAACAAAAATGGGCCCAAAGGGTCCGCAAGCCAATAAAAGTCAACGACAGATAGTCTAGGCCACTCCGCTCGCCTCTCTGCACTCTATGCCAGGTAACCCTAGATTAGCTAAGCTAAGGGTTAGTGTTAGGGTTAGTGTAGGTGAGCTTTTTCGCGGCGGCAATTGCCCGCAATTTTTTCCGAGAGGCGCGGATGAACAACGCACCGACGTCCCGAACGCCGACAGAGAAGAACATTCATTCGGAAAAAAATAACCCAGATCTTTGATGCCGGCAGCCTTTTCACATTGCGCCGTCGAACCCGCGCACCCCTCTCACACCTCCTCGCCCAACCACACCACACACACACCAAACCACCTCAGGTCTGCTCCTCTCTCTTCCTCTCCTCTCCATCAAACGTACCCTTCGCCAGCTCCCCATTCGCGATTAACATGAAGACCTTCTGCGCTGCTGCTGGATTTGTCATCGCCGCTGGGCTCATGTCGTCTACGGTGCAGGCGTCCGGCGTCGTCACTGCGCAGGTACAGATAAAGTCATGAAAGAACGAGAGAGGCGCTTTACATACAGTCATGTTCTACTGCGGTACTATGGCTGTAGCTACTGTAGCGAGCAGCGCAGACGAAGTTTGTGGTCCGGTGCTCGGCTGCGCGCTGCTGTAGAGCAGGACTCCGGCACATCCGGAGTGCGCATGATGCAGCGTGCGAAACATCGGCCCGAGCCCGAGAGCTTGGTCCGGCGATTCGTTGCTACAATTTTGGGGTTACAATTTTGCTGTATGGACCAGCTCATGAGTTCTCGACTCGCCACGACATGCTTTTACTCCCTCAGTGCTGTAGATGGCTCGACAACGCCCCCCTGATTTCGATGCTGCCCTTCGTGTTCCCCCTTCGCGCGTTCAGCAACAAATCACCTTGTTCAACCCCGAGGACTTCGTGTTCAGCCTCGGCGGTCCTGAGCCCGATGCACTGGTGGACGGCTTCCAGATCCGTTTCGTCAATGTGAACCAGCTGCCGGCTCTGGACGGACAAGGCATCTCGATGGCCCTTGTGAACCTCGACCCATGCGCCATCAATCTGCCTCACATCCACCCGCGTGCCACGGAGGTGAACGAGCCTTCAGCGTTCAATGGACGGTTGTTTCCCAATCCGCTGCCGTGCTGTACTGCTGTAGCGCTATGTAATTCTTGTGAAACTCCTCTCATTCTCGGTTTTGGGTTAGACTAAAGGTCTCATTCTCCATCTTACGTCAAAAGATATTGCAACAGATTGATCTTGTATACTACACCTACACTCATGTGTAAGAACAGTCTGGAGGTATCGAGCACAATCAATCTTGGTAGACCATAGACTATTACATATTGTAGATCTCCCTTCTGGAGACGTGGGTGTCAAGCTTCCCGCGGGCGACGCAAGAAGACCACATGCGTATTGCCGGAAATAGGCTGTGTGTTATTTTTAATGGGCAAATGCCTAACGCTAGCAAGCCGGCACGTGTTCTACATTGGAGCCAGCTCGAACGTACCAGGAAGACCCAAACATACATTCTTTTACGAATGATTTTTGTGATGGCAGATTTCCAATGAGAACAACAGAATGTTGAATCGGCAAACAAATAAACGCAAACTGATAACACTGTGGGTGCATGCGCTCAGACTTGTCTACACCAGCGAGCCCATGGGTCACCCATGGCCATGCCCGTGCCATCATGAGCGTGCCCATGAGTAGCGCGTGGGCAGCCCATGGGCGGCCCATTGGCGGCCAATGAGAGTCCTTCAAAACCAGCGTACTACTAAACAATAGTTTGTCTGCTTTGGAACGGGCACTATAGCGGCTAACAACCCTAACCCTACCCCCTACCCCAAGCCCACACGAAACGTGCTACATAGGTTGGCGCTGGTGGCTAAGTTTTACTGTAGGTTGATATGCCGGTGGCGAAGTTCTTGGTTGAAGTGCCCACGATGGGCACTTCATGGGCCGCCTGCCCATGGGCCACCGATGGGTGGCCCATGAAGTGCCCATGGGTGACCCATGGGTGTCCCATGGGCGGTTCAACAAAACTGCCAGGATTGTGGGAGATTGGAATAGTCTAAGGCTAAACCGGACAACTGATTTTCAGCCCAAAATACCACAAACCGAGGTGATGGCGCCAGCTTTGAACAAGCAACATGAATGGGGATTCATTGTGGGGGTGTATGCATGATCAGGTTTATCCGGGTAGGTGTTGTTGGCTGCGAGAACCCTGCCCTAGCCGGATAAACCTGTATGAAAAGTGCGTGGGGGCCATTTTCCGTTCTGTCGTTTTTGATGGGTTTCAGAATTGGTTCGCCAGGCCTTGTCTGCGCGGAACGCGTCCCGGGGGAATAGAGCCAGTCTGTGTGACTTTGACCGTCAACCACACGCCCCAGGGAAGCCTGCCGAGCTCCACGCATGAGCGTTAATGTGCCGACGAGCCTCCTGCGTGCCCCTGAGAGGGAAGCACGAGAAAAGACTACCTGCCGCGAGAGAAAGAAATGTCGAAGCTATTATGTCGTTTTCGTGGTGTTTTTCTTTTTGCTGTTGGTGCATCGGTGCCTTGTGTATTTGTTTGTGGTTCGGGAAAATGTTACCATTTTCAGTGCCTCGCTAGCACTGGTGGTGCTGCAAGTTGTCGCCACGATAGGTTATTTCTTTGGGAAGGCTACCCATCTAGCCACGGCCGGAAACATGTAGGCGGTCACGAGGTGACCGCAATGGACAGTTGATCACCTGTGCCGTGAAAGTAATAGCGATAAGCGTGAACGGTTGAACACAAGCTGGCGAAGTCAACCACGATCTTCACCTGAAGTAAATTGACGTTGAGTTTGTGGCTACGACGATGTGTTGCCGGAAGCTGCAGATCATGACCGTAGCCATGAACACAGTGATGCCACACTTACGTATGTATGACGCTCTGCGGACGAAGTTCACCTCAAAGATATACGAGCCTCAACCTCGCCCCCATCCCCCGACATAACACTCCGTTCATTCACAGATGTTGTACGTGATCAAGGGCGAGCAAGTCCGGGTGGCGTTCGTAGAGGAGAACGGTGGCGAGGGGGCCGTCGTCAATGACCTTGCCCAGGGGGACGTGGCTTTCTTCCCTCAGGGGCTAATCCACTACCAGCAAAACCTTGACTGCGAGCCGGCGACGTTCCTGGCCGCGCTGAACAACGACGACCCCGGTGCCGTTACGATCACGACTCGCTTCTTCGAGCTGCCGACGGAGGCCATCCAGGTGCGTGCTCGGTTCCTCTCAGCAATAGTATGTTGCAGCCTTTGCACTCTGCTTCAAATCCTTGGTTGCAACGTTCATGAAAGCATGTCTCAATCACTCGGTAATACATAGTACAGGGTATGTGGTATTCCTCGAATCACCCTTCCACAGAATCTTGACCGGGCTTCAATTGTCGTCATTGTGATGCACCCACAGGCTTCGCTAAACTTCGAAGAGCCCGCTCTCCAGAAGCTGATCGAGTCACTCCCCGATGCACCAGCGGCGGCTCGCCAGCAGTGCCTTCAGAGGTGTGGCATGGCTGAGCCGGGCAACGACTTCAGCTACGACTACACCTACGACGACGACACCAAGGACAGCGAGGACAGCGGGGGCGAGTACTAAATGATGTTGGACAATGTTGCCTGCCGTTCCTGTGAACGTGTTTCGCTCGCGGACTCTCAGCCCGAGCCGTTGGATGCAGACAGGGGTGGGTGCGTGGGTGCGGGCGCACTTGCGTATCGTATCCGTTCTATTGAAACAAGTACGTGTAATGAAGTATGTTGTAAAGGTCTCGAGGTGAAATGCAATGCGGTGTTCACGAACTGGTGTTCGTTGACTTCCGGCTTGAAACTCACTCTGTATCCTGCCTTAGATGTACGTGTAACAGGACGTTCCGAATACCCATCTTTCGCTACGTGTATGTGAACAGATAGAACAGAATGATAGTAGAGGCTACCGTCGCTGAGGTTGACTCGAGATAGGTATTCGCGTCGGGACACCTCTCCGTTGCCGTCGGCGGCACGAAGTCGTGCCGTATTCACTCCGGGAAAACGCGTCTTCATGTTGTCCTCAAGAATTCACTCGTACTGTGTGGTTGTCATATCCGGTGGCATTTTCGCCGAACGCATGCATTTGGCGTTCCCGTCCTTGGGCTTAGTGTTGACATTGGCGATCGGTCTACAGTCTATACCCTACGTACTGTAGATCTCTTGAACTTAAGTCCGTAGCGTTAGGGACAAGATCGTAGATCTCGGATGGAACCTTGATTTCCATGGTACAATTTAGACAGAGTGAGCACTGTAGTTGTCTGTCTACAAACAATATATACATTCCGTACGTTACTTCGTGTGGTATGTTGTGTTCGGACGGTGTCGGTGCCTGCGGACAGTTCTCGATAGCGAGAAATGCACAGCAGTTGGTGCCTTTCCCGGTAACGCTGAGGCTGAAGTGAACGAAAATATTACCGGACGCTTGACCTTCTTTCTGAACATAACCTTCTCTATTGTCGACGTTGGGGATGAGTGTTGACTCTGCTATCTGCATTGGGCGCAGGTGATGGATGGTGTCGTCGATTGATGTCTGGTCTACAATGCACCTCGGCCAATAAATATACTTTCGCCTCAACACATGGTTCGACCGCTCTTAGATTGGCTTCATCCCCTTCGAGCTGCCAAGACATATACCCAAAGCAGAGTGGCATGGACTGCGTTGTGTCAATCTATGAGGTTTATGTGCCCCCATGCACAGCGGTACCGACCACCACTCGAGGACCTCAGATATGGAGTAACCCCGTCGGAGGGGATATTCACAACACCGTTCGTTTGGAGGCAAACATGCGGAGGATCTGTGTTGGCTCCGTAATAAACTTGAAATACATGAAAGCGGTCTTCTGCGGCCGCGGCCACACTGCCGTACTCTACTGAACCACAGAATGTCATAATTGTCTGCTGGAAATGAAAGCTTTGGCAAACCGTTGCCGTCATCAAGCAATAGACCAACAGCACAACAAGCCGTCTTGAACCCAAAAATACAACAACACGATTTGACATCGACACAGAACTTCACATGTCACCATTGATCGTGCGTTTAATGTGCTCTATGATGGTTATTTACGCTGAACTGTCATTCTTGAGGACCTCTCTCTTCTCGGGGCCGGCAATCCTCCTGCCGGCGCTATCAGAGGAGAATCAACCAACCGTCGTCCCGATCACCGATCAGCAGGAACATGTGAGAACCTTCCCAACCCCCACGTCGGCAGGAAAGACAAGCCGATAGAGACACTCTGGGCCATAATTCCCCGAAAAATACAAAGAAACAATAATTGATAGCAAATTTAGAGACACCCGGATGGTCGCCGAAGAACGGATGGTCGTCTTCAACACACTCACTCTCAACAAGTTCAATGTCCGAAAAATGTCGCTGTGGTACAGAAGATCTACTTTGACCTCGACGCGCCCTCTACCTCCTCAAGTCATCCTGGCTGCATGAGAGTATTGCGGAATCACTTTGAGGCGGGCGGACAAGAGAAACACATTCATAAAGAACCAAGATGGATATTCACCGACAACAAAAATGACCCATCTTTGGGGTGATGTACATTATCCTTATTCGTGCCCATGGGTACCCATGGGTATACCCGTGGGTACCCATGGGTTGGGTACCCATGGGAACCCATGGGCAATACCCATGGGTACCCATGGGTACCCACGCCCCATGGGTACGCATGGGCACCCATGGGTATACCCATGGGCACCCATGGGTACCCATGGGTAGTGGGTACCTATGGGTAACGACGGTGGAAATTGCAAAACTCCCTCTGTTAGATGTATGCGTACGTACTCCTGGTTGTGGACACTTTGGGTTCGGCACTCGGCATTTTCTGCCTCTCGGCAGTCACTCTCTTTCTCGGGGGCACACAGCGGGTAACGCGATGCAACACTGCGCATGGCTGGTACTCGTAAGCCATTCACCTGCGGCGCCTGTCCTTACCGTTCAACCTCGCGTAAACTGGATGCATACCTGCGCTATGCTTACCGCCCATGACAAAGAAAGGCGATGATCCATCACCTAGCAACATAAAGGCATAACTGACGGAGGAATGTGTATCTATACGAAGTGTAAAGATCCCAGAGCACGTATTTCAAGCGGAAGGTCATCAGCTACCAAGGGCAGGTAGCCGGAAACGCTACTCTAGTCAGATGGCATTATGGTCGGGGTCGCGTCCCCCCTAGCGAAGGGGTATCGGGGTTAGCGCCCGTGAGTTGCCACCCCGGTCCCAGTTTACAGCCTTGGTGTACGTACCAACAGCGAATAACTCGACTCTCCGCTTTTGTTCATGGCCACAACAACTTGTACATCATGCTGATTCCATTGCTGCTGCCGCCCCAAGCGTCACCGCAGAGTCCATCGACAGCACCGTTGGCCTTTTAGACTTTGCGGCGGGCACGGTGATACGCTGCGCAGCAGTTCAACTAGGCTGAGCGTGTGCACCCAACTTTGGTAATAACGTAGATCATGTGTGTAATTGTTTGGGGTTGTGTCGCAGTGTACGGCGAATGGAATAAGTGTGGTGTGTTCTTTGGATAAAACGAGAAAAAAAAAAGGTAATGCTCGTGGTAGAAAATATTTATGCGTGAGGGGCCTTGTCAACGGAGGGTTCTATGCGCCACATCTTCCCAAAGATTGCTTTTGTTGTCCTGGGCACTCTTGTCGTCGTCGTCGTGCAAGAAGAGGCGGGAGTCCGCTGGCACAACCTCTCACGGAGGTTGGCAGCCACGAACAGTGTACATGGAATGACGTGTCGCAACACCTCGTGCGTGAAGCTGTGGGTCAAGTTTTCCTCGTGACCGGCTACAAGGCTGAACCACGTGCTTTGGTACCTGCAAGGGACATCGAACGCTAAATTACTTGTAATACGTGCTGTTCGTTGCCGTACGCAGGAGCTGCCGACAAGGATTGGATATTTCTTGTCCACACACACACCGGTGTTAACCCCCTCCTGTGTAGCCTTGGATGGTTGTAGTTGTACGGAAAAACCATACTGAAAGTGTACATTTTATTACTCTGCGTACGTACAATGAAAAGTGTCGTATACTTCTCACGACGAAAATGGGAGTACTGTCGCCATACCAAGTTGGACTGGGAAGGCCGTGCAAAAATGGTCATGTACGTACGCGGTTGTCGTCACCTTGAAGCCTCTCACCGAAAACACACCCGCGGACGCTCTTGCCGATACACGGTATACGAGAACATGGCAACAGGTAACGACCACTGTAAATGAAGCAGGCAGCCGCAAGGATGTTACTTCCATTGTGGCAGAAAATGACCTTGGAGGACCCGCTGATGGTAGTAAGTCGTTCCATACTTCGATTGAAAACACTAAACAACTGCGAGAGAGAAAAACCCATGAGGACCCGATGATGGTAATAAGTCGTTCCATACTTCGATTGAAAACGCCAAACAACTGCGAGAAACAAACGTGGCACAACACGAACGACTGAAGTCCCACAAAGAAAACCAGGGATTACCCCGCGTCGGAACATGCACGCGGCGCCATTCGTAAACCTCTTCACCCCACCGTGCCAGAGCGAGCTCGAGTGCCCTGGTCTACAAAACCACGATCGTTCATCACGAAGTATGGATGGAGCTGGCCACCACCAGGCATTTCCCCGCATAGTACTGCGCGCTTCAAGTGTTTATCCTTTCAACGAGTCAAAGATGCATCTCTAAACTGAACCCTCTTCAGCGACCTTGGCCACATGCAACCACACGTAAAACCGTCACCTGTAGACATCCCGTCAAACCCCAGTTCGACTATAGCTCTCGGCCAACGTACGCCTGACAGTGGTTGTTGGAAGCGTTTGCCAAACGACAACTCCTTCAGGGTAGGAGCCCAACATGACTCGAGAGTGTCGATCGACTGATTGAATGATCCCCCGAAGGCAAGCGACTCCAATCCAGGCGGCCACTGCAAGGTGTAAACCTTCGTGTTGAACTTACCCCCAAGCACCAACGTCTTTAGGCTCGTAGGCCAAGTGGTGTCGCTTACACGCCACCCGCAGCCTGACCCAGACTCGAAAGCTTCTAGCGTGGACGGCCACTTAGCGCGTTCGACGGAAACCATGTCGTCGAAATCATCCGGGAACACAACTATATGCAAGTTCCTGGGCCAATGAACGGCATCAACCTTCTGGTTAAATTTTATGGCGAACGACACCTCCTACAGCCCCTCAGGCAACTGCATGCCTTGTATTGGGCTGTTGAAACTCCCCCCCAACCGTAGGACCTTGAGCGTGGCAGGGAGTACCACAGGAAGCCTCAGCCCCCCGTTCCCACGCACCCCCCAAGGTGAGATACTGCAGCTAACCAGGCCAGATAACGTCTAGCAGGTTCTGCTGGAACGCATCACCGGCCGTCAGAGCGATCAATGCATCCGGCCAATGATAGCCGGTCAACGGCTGGTCAAAGCACGTACCAAACGCCAAACGTTGCAAGCTACTGGGCCACCGGACTGCGGCGATTGGCTGGTTGAAGCATCCTTCTACACGAATGTCCTCGATGGAATCTACGAAAGTCACACCTTCGATGGACCTGTTGAATGTGCTTTCTAGCGAAAGTTGCTTCAAATTAGGAGGCATACTGATACTTTCGAGTGGCTGGTTGAAGCGGCTCTCGCAGCCGGATCCTGTTGTATTCTTATCCCTTACCCAGATCATTCGATGTAAGTATTGGATTTGGTTGGGTGAGGCCTCCTGCGCCGGCCTGTGGTCCCGCCCATTACTTTCTTGTTAATTATCCGATCTGTCACATCTTAGTTATTGACCACTCACGCCTCTAAGCTAGGTCTCGCCCACCCAAACTTTCTTTATTTTTCGCGGCGAGCACACGCAGAGAAATCGCATGTAAAGTCAGCCGACAACGGCAACACGTTTGAGTCTGCGTACAGCTCGCTACGGGTCCTCTTGGAACCCGTTGCCCCCACACTAGTAGTGGCGCCAACATATCGCTTCGCTACACTCTCCGTACGCCACCCGGCAATTTTCATGATAGCGTCCATCGCCGTTCCGTCTAGCGACTGCGCTAGAGAACCTCCGACGCGGAACGAGTGCATAGTGTAGCGGTGCGGCAGTCCCGCCGCTCGCAAATGCCCTTGTAGGGCAGCCGTCACCTAAACCGCCGTAAGCGGAGCGCAGCCCCGAGTTCCATCCAGCAGAACGATAGGAAACAGATGCCCTTGGGACAAATCCCAGCCAATACGCTCCGCCGCACTGATGTAGGCCGTAACATTGCGCACCGCACAAATAGACGGGCAAGCGACGTCCGGATGCACGACCACGGCATCAACAGAGTCCCGGAGGGTCTTGCCAAACTGGAAGTTGAAAATCAGACCCTCCCCCGCGGGCAACCGCAGAACTTGCGATCCCATAGTGAAGGAGAGATCATGGCCTCGCCGCATGGAGGCAAACGCCAGCGAAAACAAAGCGACGTCCCTGGTGAGCTCAATACGTTCCGCCAAAGAGGACGCAGTCTGCGCGCGAGAGCGCATGTCCCTCAACTGATCGATGAGGACGTGCGGTAACATAGCCTCTGCCTGGTTGACAGCGACACCCACACGTTTTTGTTCCTCCCCCGTGAAGACGAGGTAGGAGTGCACCCTTTTGTACCACAGGATAAGGAGGGTAACTACATGCCCTGTCGTGAAGTGAAGACGAGGGTGCACAGTCCAAGTGAAGACGAGGGTAACCAGGGCATGCCCTGTCGTGCACCCACTTGGTACCACTACCTTGTGTGTCCAAGAAGCAGAGATAGTCAAACACGTCTCGGTCCGACGCCTGCTTCCAACCCCGACGTTGTTTAGTCGCCGAAAGTATGAAAGCGTCGAACCCGTCCGCTACGGCGCACTTGCGCTGTTGAGCACGACGGTTAGATGCGGCCGAGAGGACCTGATCACCACGAGCGCGCAGCGCGTCGAAATCGATCGACACCCGAGCCGCTTGAGGGTCACGCGGTACCGGACGCCCGCGGGCAGGCTGAACACCGCAGGACCAACAATAGTTGTAATGTCCCACGTTTTCCGCCTGGCACGACGAACACAGCCTTCTGACTGCAGGAGGCGGCCATGGCGGAGCGCGAGTTCCACAGTGTACTCGGCCAGGAGCTTCTTCGCCTCGCCTGGCGATAGGCAACGGACTTGTCGCCCGCCCGCGAAGTGGCCACCTTCCTGGCGCGCGCCAAAACTGCCGTGTAGGTCTCCGCCCCGGGAAGGGGCGGCAGCCGAGTGGCCACCTCACCCAAACGGAGGACCAACTCCTCCACAGTGCCCTGATCGCAACCGAGCCGGTTGCGGTCGAACACCCGCCCAAGGTCCAGCGTTGCCCCTGCTCCCGGCACCAGCGCCGTGTAGCACGGCAGAGCGTAGGCCGCCGTGGTCGCGTCCACAAACGCGGCCGTCTGGCGGTCGGGCCGGGGAGGCAGCCCAGGTGGAGGCGGGGAAAGCGGTCCCATCGGCGCGCTGGCAGCCGCTGGGGCCGCGGCAGCCGCCGCCGGGGCAGCAGCCGCTGAGGAAGCAGGTGCCGCCGCTGAGGAAGCCGTTGTAGAAGAAGCAGCCGCCGAAGTCGCCGCCGTGGAGCGCCGCGTGTTGCGAGGCGGCATGTTACGACTCTCAAATATATCCCTTCTCCTCGGTAGCTCCGGCGTATTTCGGGAGAGGAAAGGGGGATTAAACTAGGTGGGGTCATTTTCCAACATCCTTTCTGGAATATCTGACTCTTCCCGATTTCGTTCCGAAATCTAGATGCGTCTCAAATCCGAGATTACGAACGGCATCACCTCAACGGTGGCCGGCCACACCACTCCGTCCATGGGCGAATCGAATAAATCCTTGGCCCGAAATACACGCAAGTGACTCGGCGGCAACATGCGGACATGTGATTGCCCGCTAGCGGACCATAAGTCCGCGGAAATCGACAGCATCCTGACGCCGTGCATGTTGTCGTGGAACTTGTTAAAAGAAGGGGCGGACGTACATGCCGACCAAGTAATCGCAACCGCAGTCGATGGCTTCAGCTTGGCTAGCCACTCTACCAATTCTCTATCGTATGTCGGCCCCTGGTAAATTTCGTCGCCTAGGGTACTCCTGAGGAGAGGATCCAGCATCCCTCTGTGGGTTACTGTGGCACACATCGCTGCTATGTTGCATATCTGACAGGGCGGGCTCCAACTCCTACGCTGAACTGCACTCCAATACGGCCGCCGCGGACGTCGGCGGCGGCCGGGAGTTGCGCCTCCTGGGTTCAGAGCTCCTGCAGTGCTGGGAGATATACGCCGTGCTTAAGGCCGCAAATGATGTCGGTAAGAAAGTTGCGTTGTCCCCTTACTGCAACATGTTGTGTTCTGTTGTGACAACACAGCAGACCTCTCCCCGCATTGGAATACATTTCCCATCGACGGCGAAGAAACATTAGTACCCAATCCCCAATCCGACCGCGTACAGGTTAACAGTAACTTCTCGTAGGAAGGATAAGGGAGCGCCGAGCAGGGGACATGCGTGCGAGCCTTTTATTTGGCAGTAGTCAATCGTTTGTTTCTTCTTGGCTTTCCTCTGTCATTACGCAAGGGGTGGGACACCTACCCGGGGTGGGAGATGTTTGACAAGCCTTAGCGGTTACACGAACGACCGCGCGTCTTCTACAGCACGGAGGGTTATTCACACAGAACCGACAACCGATGGCGAGTCGCCTTCAGCTATCGTGCTGGCAACTGACTCAAGTTCTTCGTCTTGCTTGCCGTTACTCAAACTTTCTCCGTTATGATTGCGTGCAAGGTCCACACAAGCGGTACGCATTGCCCGGCCAGGCACTCAAGCCAAGGGATCCCAAGGCTGTCGATGTGTTTGATCAGAGAGGTGAGCAGTCAGGATGCAATAGTTGGGCGGGGCTACGTCGTGTCGAGGAGGAGCTCAACGACAGGTACTGGAGGGACTCCCCGTGGGTAGATCACGCTTGTGATCAGTGCCGGAAATACACTCCCATAGAGGGACAGGACTTCTGGACGCAGGCGGCCGCGATAGACGGCAATACGTCCACGCGATACTTCAAGGTCTGCAAGTGCTTTTTTTCGGCGGAGAATGCCGTACTCTTGGCTCGTTTTATTCTGGTGTCGCAAGATAGTCTCATACTTCGTCGCCGCTATCCATACCTTCCGCTCGTCGGTTTGGGTTCGTCCGCTCCAAACACTGCCAAGGACATTGCACAGCGGCGGGTAGATGATATTATTCTTAAATGATGCGTATTGCCGGGACTTTGTTAGGCGCATTTCGATGTTCTCGTCGTTAGTTGGCGCTGCCGTGTGTTTCACATGGACCTGCCTTTCGAGGCGCCGTGGGTGGGGGCGCTAAGTGTTACTTGAACGTCCCCGTACACACACTCCTTTGTTGTCGCATGGTTCCCGGAATTTTTCCTGTTTGCCCAGCTTACGCACAGACCAACCATCAACGTCGTTTGTAACGCCTGTTGATCCCACAAAATATAACTCGACACCACCCTCTCCTTCAAACGTCCCGCGCCTTCACAAGCCAGTGCTCTTTCTACAAGTGTGACCGTGACATTGAAGGGCTTCACTCCACGCAGACGTACGTTCCAACTTAGTCTCGAGCGAAGACACGGTTGAACACGATTCCCTAGTAGCTAACCCTCGTCCGAAGCCCTGTCCCAAGCCCTTGCCGCTAGGCTGCACATATTCGTGCATCATCACCACAACCAACGTTCAATACGTGTCGCTAAAGCTACCTGAATGGTAGCGTCATGCCCAAGTTCATCACGCTTGCTGAGACACGCGTTAATCGACGTATCGGTATGAGGAAAAACGATGGCAGCTGCGCCGTCTATTAGCTTTCTGGGATAGTAAGGCGTGCCGCTTGTACAACGCTAGATCGATGGCTGAGGTTTTCGTGACACAGAGGCTCACCAACAGCATGCATAACGTAACCAGCTACGTCTTCCATACACTGCGAGACCAGTCAACGACAACCAACACAAACTGCGTATCGTAGGAAGGCAACAATAATCAAGATACGCCGAGGCCTTTTCGTGATCTTTTGTGATCTTTGAATGGCAGATACTGCGAGGACCACGCTGCTGTACACGGGCACAAATGCGCGTTCTGGGTCGCACAACCGCCCTGCGGAAACAATCGCGAGGACAACAGGCTAACGTGCACAGCACACAAGGCACAGGAGGACGAGTTCAACAGAAGGAACCGACAGGTTACGTGGACTGCTGCACAGCGAGCGCGCTTCTTGGACCAGGAGGTGTCGTAGAATCAACGCATGCTATGCCCACCCCCCTTTAGGACGAAACAGCAATTTACGACGAAACGTTTTTGATGTGGGGTTTCTGCATAAACAACCATCGCGGCGGTGGCATACTCCGTGATTGGTTACCGACATGATATCGTCTTTACATCACCAGAGGCTTCTCAACTACCTCTCAAGTACGTGTTTCGTCGTGAGTCTAAAGAAGAGTAATTAAAGGGGAGGCTCTGGACTTCTTCGAAGGTACAGGGCTGCTTGGGGTCCTCCTCCTTCATCTGGCCCGTTTTACAGAACCCCTCCTTTCCCCTTGAATTTTTTATTTTGGTAGTTTTTTTTTGGAAAACCGCTCCGATAGGGGTGCCGGTTTTGCTTCAGCAAGAACAAATGTTAGAGGTACTCCCGTACGTGATGTGTGCACGTTCCAATCTAAAAACTCTCGCACAAGCGCCGTGGCTTTTGCATCGACTGCCCCTCTGCTTCACGGGCGAGAAATACCCACCTCTACGTATTTCCTTCAACAGGGCAAGCTATTTTACCCTACACTCTACTCCTAACCCCACCACAGCTACAGGACAATAGGCGCGTTCCGGCCGGGATGAACCCTCCGACATGGGTTCTCAGGCGAGGACGGAACGCGCCCGGCAGACGACGCGAACGTTTTTTATCACACCGCATGGACTTGAGACAGAAGGTCCACACACCAACATCAGTTGAGGGTGTACATCACCATGTACTCCAAGAATACACTGTAGGAGGGCCTGCGATGGAAGCCCACCTGACACCGCAGGCTTCGGGTTTAACCTATTTTGAACGTGGCGGTATCGAATGTATCATAACGAATCTGGCGCGCATGGGAGCAGCCGGACTTAAGCCACTTGATCGGCACCATCACAAACCCCTAGCTCCCTTGTCACTGCGTGCGTGTGTGTGCCGACAACATAGCCTGAGGACATGAGGATGCTCCGTGCAATTCTAGGAAGGAAGAGCAGCTGGGGGAGTCTCCGCGAGCTGGTCTTGCGGAATCATCTGCGGGATAGTGCCCCTCTTGGAGGCGGAAGGATGTGCCGATGTGGACGCGGCCCTGAAACATATTTTTCCCGATGAGGATCGACGCCCGACCATCCTCTTTTACGATAAGGCCTGCGTTCTGGACCGCTACCTGAGCGGCCGAGGGGATCTGTCCTGGGTTGGAACGATGCTGATCGTCGACCGGTACGTGACACGTGGGCCTGTGTTTCCAAAGCACCCGGGGCAAGTCAACGAGAGACTACGTACACCTCGGCCTAAAGTAGGGCGTGCTCCCTGTAAGTAAGTCACTCACAGCAGCAGGTCGGGCGTTCTAAGTTGTAGTTTGCGGGGCGTTGGGGGTGACGTGTACAGTGTGTCCGAACTCCAACTTGGAATGAAGTACCGTCGTCGAACACATACCCCGGCCGTACCCAATACCCGTGTTGTGCGCATATCGTTACTGTGGACGCCGGCAGGTTCCATTATCGGGGCCATACGGAGCTTGCGTGCTCTATCCTCAACAACCCAAACCACTACAACAACCCTCTTCTGTGGAACTTGCAGCAAGACCCACCCGAGTTCTACTGGAACTCCTCCATCGCCGAGTCCAACAACGGGTGGCTAAGCGGTGCGTCAGATACACCCTGCGTCGAACCAATAGCAGTTTCTGGTTAACACCGTCATTACAGCCCCCCGTTGATGTCTTTTACTCGCTGTCTCACTCGTAATCCGTGTTGTTTCATCCATTAAGGCTAAGTACCTCCAACTACGTTAACTACCCACACTTGTTCTGAAACGCATGCCTCTCTTGCTGACCAGGGTTTCGACATGTACTCATGCGCATACCAAAGGTGCCGAACCGTTTCGTCTTGGACAACAACATCTGCTTCAAGAACGAGCTCCTGCTCACCAAAAAGCTGTTGTCCCAGCACCCGACCTTTGACCGTTAGCGAAGCACGTACAACACATACATCCGGAACGGCAGGTTGTACACGTCAGGAACCGCACAGCTCCCGCTGTCATCTTTTTCGTCCTCCTACGGTGTGTCGAGAGTGGGCCAACATTCCTACCGATCCGAGTTCCCTGTGCTCTCTACCTAGCAGAGAGGAATTCCACCCGCACAGATGTCCTGGGGTGATGGGCTGAAGGATGCACTTGGTTATGGTTACACCATTCGCGCTGCCTAATGGGGCTGCTTTACGTACATTCGAGCCGTTTAGGTTGCTTCCTCTTATCTAGCTGCGTCATGTCACTTTGATCGGCGACGTTTCTTACTACAGTGGGTTTATTACAGAATGGGTTGACGTTGTTGTCGTTTTTTTTTTTGTCCTATTGCACGGTTGGCATTGTAAATTGCCAACGTTTCCCGGTATGGGTTTCCTTCCTGGCGGGAGTGTTGTCTGTTCTCTGGACGATATGTGCCGTGCGTATGTCAACATCGTGGTTCCGACTTCTTGTCAATATCTTGGTTCCGACGAAACCTTTTTTCCTTGTTGCGTCGTACACAGCGTAACGACGATATTTTACGATGCCCGATACGGATTCGTGGTGAAGGTGTCGAGCGTGGATTTTCTATGGTGCTGTGTTTGGCTTCATATATTTTTTCACAACATCGTTTTTTGTGGCGTCATTACGTATGTTAGTGTTTCCTTCGTGGTTCTTCAGGACCGAGCCAAATAGTTCCGAATATGGGGCATATACAGCAAGGGGTAAGGGATTCAGGTCGTGGCAGAAGCGACCCCGCCCCAAGAAGCGTAAGGGGGTTTCAACCACGTGGACGCGAGATGGTCACGACATACCGGGTTTCATATCGTCGCCGAAGCGAACCCGCAGGCCAAATGGCGTTCTGTTCCCTACTTTATTTATCTCTCCCCGAGGTAGTATACACGCATTCGTGCGTGCCCGTTCAGGTGACAAAAGGGTTTCAAACCACACCCGAAGCTTTCCCGCCCCGCGGTACTCTTCATTGCGTCGGGGTTTTCCGTTTATTTATTTGTCTCGGTGCAGATGTTTGATACATTCGCCCATAACCAAGTGAAATTACCCCGTGGGTACCCACGGGCACCATAGACAATGCCCATGGGTACCCATGGGTTCCCACAGGCAATGCCCATGGGTACCCATGGGTTCCCGCAGACAATGCCTATGGGTACCCATGGGTTCCCACGGGCAATGCCTATGGGTGCCCATGGGTACGCATGGGTATTGCCCGTGGGTACCCATGGTGACTCATGGCCACATACATGGTGACCCATGGGCACCCAAACTGATGCCTAACGCTAGCCCATAGTCGTCACCGTGGGTAGCCACCGGCACCCGTGGTGATAACAGTGGGTAGCGATCCATTGGTATCGGTGGTGTAGCACCCTACGGGTGCCGACGGGTATTCATGATGATCACCACGGGACCTATTCGTCCCGACTAAGGAAAGACGACACGTTTTGGAGCTTTGAAAACAACTAAACCCACCGTACCGTTTAAATCTGCAACAAGTAAGTATGATGAAGAGACCTGCCCAAGGCCTCGGCGTGCGTGTGCACTGTACGAAACACGGGAGATGCGACAACGCCCTCCTCAGCGTCGCGCCGTGGATCTGGGTGAGCCTAGCGCCGTGGATCTGGGTGAGGCCACACTGACGCGCTTTCCTCCACGCCCACACCAAGCTTTAGATACCTTCCTTTCTTTCTTTACATTCTTGCGCCGAGCTGGAATAATGCTGGACTCACTAACTGCTGTGCTGTGAGCCTCCCACGGAACCTTGGGTGTACCACCTCGCTGCGGCCGCGCCTTCGTCGACCCCGCCTAATCGATGTTATAGAGTACGCTTAGTCTTGGTACCCGTTGTGATCCCCGTCGTGGTGAAAGCCATTACGGTCCCCCGTGGGCCGTGGGTGGCCGTGGGTACCCATGGGTATCCATGGGGCGTGGGTACCCATGGGCACGAATAACGATAGTGTATATGATTGAATGAACGGCACTAACTAGTGCTGTGAGCGCTGATTTGAAGTGAAGAACAAAAAAAAAAAAAAAACTCTACACGCACACACAACGCTCAGAAAGGCGTTTCGCGACGTCTACCACACGCACACGACGCCCAGATTCAGTTCGGTACGGCCGGGTATGCTAGCGCAGAAACACGTGCATACACCAACGTTCCGTTCTATTCGTTACAGCTCTTTGACGACTACGTCGAACGGCTTACAACAGACGTCCCAATACACAACTACAAGTCCACGCAGCTGCACCTCAGTTTCTACAATATATATTACACTATTCATGATGATCTCATCAAGTACCCGCCCATCCCAACCCGTGCGCCTGCCTTAAAGGGCCCTGGCGGAGAGTCACCGAAAGTACGACGGCAAGACCTCGAAGCTACTTCTTTCAGATCGATATCTTGCCCTCTACGGTGCCGTTTAGTATCCGTAGCTGTAGCTGAAGCCGTCGCCCCCGTCAGCCAGCCCGCACCTCTCAAGGCACTGGCGGCGAGCCGCCGCCGGAGCGTCAGGGAGTGACTCAATCAGCCTCTGGAGAGCGGGATCTTCAAAGTTCAACGAAGCCTGCGCGGAAGAGAGTGAAACGAATGTAGGGAGATCGGGCACACCAAACGTAAGAGCGGCTTCTGTGGAAGGACGGTTCGAGCAACGCGAGACATACTGCACCGACAGTGACTGCGACCCCTTTTTGTGAAGAGCACAACCAAGAGCTAAAAAAAACGCCAACCCTACTGGACGGAACCTGGCACGCGCGCACCTGGATGGCCTCGCTCGGCAGCTCGAAGAAGCGAGTCGTGATCGTAACCGCACCGGGGTCGTCATTGTTCAGAGCGGCCAGGAACGTCACCGGCTCACAGCCAAGGTTCTGCTCGTAGTGGATGAGTCCCTGAGGGAAGAAGGTCACGTCCCCCTGGGAAAGGTCGTTGACAACTGCCCCCTCGCCGCCGTTCTCCTCTACGAACGCCACCCGGAGGTGCTCGCCGTTGATGACGTACTGCATCTATGAGAGTGAGTTTTGAGTTCCATCGGTTGGGGGTCAAGCCTCAAGGAGTACGTCATGCAGAACACCGTGGATCTTCGAGCACAATGCAGCAGCAGTGCTTGTACGACGGTGTTACGTGGCGATACTGTAGGAACAATCTGGCAGGACAAACGAACTTTCGTTCAACGGAATCAACAGACTACGTATGCAGTAGCTTGCTACAATTTTGCACGGCGCATTGACCCTTTTTGTCGACGTGATACTTCTTCTCTGTCCCCTGTCGACCACTCTACATGCACGTCTTTGGCCATGGATCACACGGATGGTTTTTCCCAGTACCAGAATTACATCGTGCGTACGAGCATCAGGTGCCAGCGAGTCAGAACATTCAAGATGCCATGCAGAATAATTCACCTCGGTGGCGCGAGGGTGAATGTGAGGCAGGTTGATGGTGCACGCGTCGAGGTTGACGAGGGCCATGGCAATGCCTTGCCCATCCAGAGCAGGGATCTGGCCGAGGGTGGCCGCACGGATCTGGAAGCCGTCCACCGGGGCATCAGGCTCAGGGCCGCCGAGGGTGAACACGAAGTCTTCGGGGTTGAACATGGTGATTTGTTGCTGAAGGCACAAGGAGGGAGCACCATGGGCAGCATCGAATCAGTGGGGCCTACGGTAGTGCTGGCGGGAGATGAGCGTGCGTCGTGGCGATTCTTGCAAAAAGTAACACTGGTATCAATTTTGGTGGAACAGCAACGAATTCTTCGTGTCTGCAACCACAAGTCGCGAGTTTCGCGCAAACCAAAGCATCGCGTTTGAGTGAGCTACAGGTTCCCAACATTGTCGCTCTCAGCCATCGCCTAGACTAAAGGGACGTTTCGCTATCGCCCCCTGCCTTCATCACGACTACATATGTAGCCAGTCAGACAAAATGCGATATTATGTCTGCGATCTCTGTCGTTCGCGCCGAACCAAGAGCTGGCGTTGCTTTCTCGATGTTTCTCCAAGGTCGGTTTTTAATGTGAAGACAACAACAACACAACAAGGTCAACCTTGCACGGAGTTTCTGGCCGTGCGCAGCCGCGGACAGGGGAAATAACACACACTGCACCGGCTTCCTTGGGTTAAAAGAGCTACATAGTTTCGTGCTCCCAAGAGCTCTACATGTATCGTCACCTGTGCAGTGACGACGCCGGAAGCCTGGGCGGTCGACGACATGAAACCAGCGGCGACAACGAGCCCGGCAGCAGAGCAGAAGGAGGTCTTCATCTTCTTGTTCTTTTCTGGTGTCCGTGAATGGAGAGCTGGCGAAGGGTATGTAGAGTGGAGAGAAGAGGAAAATAGGCCTTGTGCGTTGATGTGGTGTGGTGGGTGACGGGTTGTGAGTGGAATGCGCGGGTATCGAGGAAATGTGGCCCACGGCGCGATGCACCAGAGACGGGCCGGTGCTGTCGGGTAATTTCTGAGATCTTGGATCTTTAAGAATGTCAATCTTTCATCCGCCGCCGAGTGACAACTGCTGTAACGACCCGCGCGGAGAGGTAGGAGCGTGTGTGTAAGGTCCCGACGGTGAAGCCACAGCCGCAACTGTCGAGTACTGGACTTATTGAGTGCGTTAAAGACCTTACTTATCGCCACTGACGCCGCCGGGGTAGCCTCTCTTGTGTGTAAACTATTTCTACTAACTGCTGTCGTGCTCGGGGGGATGAGAGACCGTTGGGGCGGCGAGTATCAATATTCTGCCATGTCATTGTTGGTCGGTGTTCGGGACGTCGGCGGGTTGTCTTTTTCCACTCATGATGGCACTGGCGCGGGGCCCGGCGGCCCTGGGAAGAGAAGGATCTTGCAGGTCTCGATGAAGGTGAGAAAGTTCTGGTGAAACCGTGTGGGCGGGGATTTTTCTGTCATGTTGCTGATGGTCGGAGTTCGGGACGTCGGTGGGTCTTGTCTTTGTCCTCTCATATACACTGGGGTCTGTCGCACCTTCGGAAGGAAATATCTTGCAGTGCCTCCAAAACAGCAGTGAGGGTTCCGATGAAACGGCATGCAGAGACCACGACCAGGTGATGGGGTTGTGTGTCTTATAAGCCTAGACTCTAAACTATGCATTCATGTCTTACGGCCTCATATAACAGCAGTCGACGTAAGACTCCATTTCCAGCACGTATATATATGTAGTGATTGGCACCATAGGTGGAGGGTAGCACCCAGTGCCGGCAAAAACAATCTTGAAAATACACACTCTATGCATACGTGTACACAAATCACAGTGGTAGGAATTTCTGTAGGGGAAAACGACCGACCCGCACGCTGAACCACTCAGAATATATCCTCTGACAGGTGGGAGTGTGCACGCCTTTCAACCCGCTTGTATTGTTCAGCACAGGACGCGCCACCACTTTAGAACTTGTAGGAACTTGTAGCAATCGATAAGTCATAAAATCCAAAAATTAAGGAACTTGGCCAAAGAACAGGTCAGACAGGTGCTCAGTCAAGAAGTTCCACCAAGTAATAGACTAGTTGGGTGGCGGCGAAACGAGCTTCGGCCAAAACATGAGGTTCTTAGGCGGTGGCGCCATCTACTGTAAATACTGGGCGCTCTTCTTCATGCTACTATGGTATGTAGTACAGTCTCCAACTGCTTCTTCTTCATGCATCACTATTTTCTACCCTTTGTTCCCTTAGTAGGCCCAATACTCTATGTAGCATGAATGCTTCGGCGTGACAGATTAGGTTCGCTCGCCTATCGCCGCCCTCTAGATGATGCCAGGGCATGGTCTACACATTCTAAATTATCCCAAGAAAAGAAATACTATTGAAACTATATTTTCTCCGTACAGGGGTCAAACCTTGGCTCAACGTCGTCCTTCTGCAATAAACGCTTCGGGACATCTCCATTTGATGGGCAGCTCGCTTGAAGTAACTATGCACCGAACTCGATGTTTCCGACTAGTTCCTTGTACTCGGCTGTGGCCTTGAACGTATTGAGCAGATTGTCCGCCAACATGTTGACGTCTCCTTCTCCCCTTGGAAGAAAATGTTCGCACGGTCGTCCTGCCAGGACAATCCGCCGAAAACAAACCGGGTGCACTCGCGTCACACAAGCAGTTACGAAGTCGTTCACTACCACCACGTTCGTTCACAATGCACACACTGTCTCTCGTGGTAGTTCTATTCGTATCATCGGTGCGTATGACACGTGAGATGACATGGTTTCACTGTCATCATGGTACCTCACTTCGCGCGGCCCCGTGCAGCGCAAACAAGCAGAGGCAAGCATCCGGCTAGCTACTTTGATTGATCGATCGTAGATTCAAGAGAAAAATGACGGTATCTGCATAACAGTGCAAAAGTGTTATGCCTGATACGACATTGAGAAAGGATGAGACTCCACCCACTAAATATAAGACCGAAGAGGACGGGCTGAAGTGCTTGCGGTAAAGAATCAGTTGCACCGGCCGAACTCCAAACACACACCGTTCCAGAGCTGAGTTGCGCATATAGTGAGTCTCCCCTTCCAAGACTTGGGGCGGTCGTGACATTTTTGGGACATCACCTTGAATGTTCCATAGGACGCCTACGGGACGGCCCATGGGACGCCTACGAGGACACAAGGACTGTCCCACGCATCGCGTGGGCGGCGAAATTCCTGTCCATCCCGTGAGCCGTCCTACACGTCCCATGGGACGGTCCGTAAGATCGGGGGTTAGGCTGATTCTTATACACCGGGATTCCTAACACAAAAAGCTTCACTTTCCAGGATCGGCAAAATTCCGGCTGGACAAAAGTCCGGCCGTTCTACAGTGAACCGGATTTCTCACGCGGATTCTTGGGGGTGGATGTAGATCGAACCCCAGACGACATAATCGGCCAGCGCCTGAGTTCTTGATGTAATCGCCCCCATCAAGGGCTCCGCGACCCTACGCTGAAGGGTTTGCTATTCTGCGCGCTGGCTGTTGATGGTGCCTCGGCACGCGTGCGAAAAATATATATACATCGCATCACACCAAGCACGGAGACGCCGAAGCAGGCCAAACCGCCACGAGACAGAAAAAGAACCGCTTTTTGTCAGAGAGGGGAGGACACCGCAACAAATTTCTCCCTCCCTAGGCCACCGATCGAAGCCAGACCGGTCCGGGCGTGCTCTCTGTTCCTTGTTCTGTGCCGGAGCAGGTTTGCTCAGCAATTCGTTGATCCAGTCATTCGAAATCGTCGTCTACGTGTACACAACAAGCTGTCTGTTGAAAATTGTTTCCAGGTCGTCAACACACCAGTCTATTCTCCAGTGAAGCAGACCAGCAAAAAATCGCAGTTCGAAAAGGCAACGGCCACCAGGCGCATGCGTCTCTCCGTCGATCGAGAGTACGCGCTGCCGAGCAAATCTACTCCGGCAGAGAGCAAGGAACAGAAAGCACGTCCTGACCGGTCTGGCTTCGATCGATGGCCTAGGGAGAGAGAAATCAGTTGCGGTGTCCTCCCCTCTCTGACAAAAAAGCGGCTCTCTTTGCTGTCTCGTGGCCGTTTGACCTGTTTCGGCGTCTCCACATGCTTGGGGTGATGCGATATGATATTTTTACGCACGCGCGCCGAGCGACCATCGACCGTCAGCGTGCAGAATAGCCAGCCCTTCATCGTCGGGTCGCTCGGAGCCCTTGATGGGAGCGATACGTCAAGAACTCAGGTCGCACTCGCCGACTATGTCGTCTGGGTTCACCAGCGGTGAACTCGTTGGGATAAGAAATCCGGCTGGGCACCATCCTGATTTCTGCCAAACTTTTCGGGTGGAGGCAACCCAACTTCGATGAACCCGGACTTTGTCGACCCAACAAAGTGAAGAATCCGGCGGAATAAAAAGCCGGATTTTTGCCCATCCTGAAAAAGTAAAGCTTTTTGGATTAGGAATCCATGTGTATAACAATCAGCCTTAAGCGTAGAGATGATTGTTACCCGCACAAATTTACTGCTGCCCCCCTGGCGCTAGGACAGAGGACATTTCGGTAGTAGCAGCTGTGCGACTGGTCGTGAAGGCTAGGGTCCTTTCTTCGAGGCGGTTTCGCATGTCTACCTGAGTCAGATGCCTCCACAGTCGGTCGTACTCGATCTAAAGGGTCATCAAACACGAGGATCTTCAGCGGTCACACACGGTGCAGGGAGCAGGACCCACAGCTATTTGATTGTCCAACCGCTCGGGCGTGCCGTGCGCACCTACCCTTACCTGGTCAAGCGACGCGTACGCTGAGCGTAAGCAGAACCTCCTGAGCTTTTTCTTGGTACTACCGTCGATGTTACTCTCGGAATTGGAGTTGTCCGTGATGTATTCGCCGACGATCGCGTTGAACTCGTCGAAGTCGTCTTTGCCGCCCCGCTCGTCGCCATCATTAGTTCAATAGACCAAGCTTGAGAATTCTGACACGTCAACCAAGAGCTGGAAAGACACTATTACAAGAAGGGACGTCGGACACAACAGCGCGTTGAGCAACGTCAGGAGGACACCGGAAAAATGCGAGAGCCGCAAGTATGAGAGCCGCGTGTATTGGCGGTGATATGTACAACATTTGTAGAACATACGTATATCGTTCGGGAGCAACGTCACGTGCCACAACGGTTCTCCCGGTTTTTGGTCGCAGTTCTCTCGTGTTAGAGTAGCTGAGAGCGAAGGCTGGCTGCTATGGAAGAGAATTCGCGCATCTGGTAGACCCCATAACTCCCTCGATGGCAATAACACAAAGAGAGGCAGCCGAGGTACTTGAAAAAATCAACTGTCCATCTTCCCTTGAAGCAAGGGATCTGTCGTTTCACCGGACTCCGGTGGGCGAGCGAACACATACGAAGTTCGGTCCGAGAACGGCAAATCAATTATCCTTCCAACGCGCCAATTTTCGGTGGATTCCGTGTCTTCCTCTCTAAGCGTTGGCACCAAGGATCTTTCAACGGACTGCTACCGTTCGGCTCGTGCAGGGGTTACGCGCGCGAGAGAGACATGTCAGGACCGTGGCAGGTTCGGAACCATGCACGGAAAGCGCAGCAATGTGTCGCCAGCGTCAGACTAACGCTTGCAATACCCTTGCCGTTTGTCCTGTCTGTCCAGATGACCCGCACGACATGGGTTGGCCACTCCTTTTGAATTGGCCGTCGACCATCTCACCTCGCTACACAGCGCCTTCTGGCAGTAGCCCCCGAAAGTCTGCCGTAAGGGAGGGAACTCCATGACGGCGGCAAGCGGGGTTCCGTGGAGGTGGCCCATGGCCGAGGAGCTCCCTATCCCATTGAGCCTGTGCCCCGGCGTGGCGGCAACGGTGCAGGCCACACGGCCGGAACGGTTGCCGCTGTCCGTGACCCACCTCCACAACCAGGCCCATGGGACGAGTAGCACCAGGAGACCGTCCCTAGAGCTGCCGCTGCTCTCGCCTTGTCGAAGGTAGTCAATGACCGGCTTGATGTTGCTGATCAGGGCAACGGCGATGGAGTAGGAGGGTTTGGTTTGGTTTGGTTTGGTTTGGGTTTGGTTTGGTCAAACAGCGGAACAGCTGGCACATTCGAATGCCCGGCTCTCTCCGTGGGGCGATATTTCTACGCTCAACCATCGAGACCAAGGGAACTACTTTAAAAGATCCCGGGAGGAAATAGGCACCACTTCGATGAACCCGGAATGTCACTCGACAGGTCGGTAGGTCAGGCCTGTAGAAGGCATGCAGACGCCGAAAAATTACATCACAAACGTGAACGGGCCCCGTGACCCCAAGGAAGGTGACGTCCATGCCTCGGGTAAATGAACACCTTATCGTGCCACCTATGCATGCACAGGACATTAATTTTGCTGTGGTATTGTGCTGAGCATTCTCCCGATCGCCGGTCCGAAGAAAAAACAATCGCCAATAGACTCCGACGGCTGGGGGGAATCGAGCGTGCCCCTTCCCAATAACTACCGCCAATGTGCAATATGTCAAGGAACGACCTCGCGCTTCCCTGTTAGCAGATGAACGCTTCACTGTGGCGTGACTGTACACAGTCTGGCATCGATGTATCAGGCGTGTGACGTGTCATACCCCGGCTCCCTTCCCCGGTGAGATTTATTTCGAATCTACATGGTCTTCGACCGATTCCTTCCAAAACAAATAATGCTTGTGTTTTTGGCTTCCGAAAACGAAAAAAAGTGCGTTCAGACGTAGAAAATGGTTCTCTGTTGGAACCATAAATTGGCACACGCATTGTTTGGTCCCATATCCTGGGGTCTCGGATCTGTAGGATCCGGTGGGAGTAATCGATTCCTTGGAGGGAGTTCCCGTACAGGAGAGGGCACTCAAGACGGCGTGGAATAGGAGAACGAATAGGAGAACTCTACACGAACGAGGGATACTGGGAATCGGCCAGCGACGGAGACCAGCATATTAACTCGTATGATGCGGCTGTAAAGCAGAAAAGAGCTACCAGATACCAAAACCGTGCGTCCAACAATCTTCGTCTCCTACGACATCGATTACACTCTCTGCCGACACCTGTCCCTCCCGAACATAACACGAACCAAAATCAGTCTCGTTGTCAAAACGGGTCAGACCAGCAATTTTGTGCCCCATTCCTTACATGGCCCACGCAACGGGCTGAAGCGTGATGATGTAGCGTGTCACTACCATGTACTTGTAGGCAAGGGGGGGCAGAGGCAGGAAAGTCATCATGATGTAGACGCCTGAGCGGCACGTGGTAGCAATGGGAAAATGGAAGGGCGGGTCGGGGGCGAGCGCTACTCTGGCGCAGAAAAATCTCTACCTTCAAGGCGTTGAATTGCGATACGTGCATCCTACCCCCAGGACGGTCCGAAACCAACTGTTGCCAGCATCTTGAAGACTACATCGCACACCTAGGAAAGGGCTAGGGATACACACAGCATGTTCACTTTTGTTTGCAACGGCAGAACTCACACCTCGTCGTTGACGGGGTGCTTAGATGGCAGCGGGTTTCGGGGAATCAAGTGCCACCTAGTAGTCCTGTTTCCCAACCTTGAAATTCCTCGGGATTGGGTCTACCACACACGTGGCCCTTTATCGCCCAACCTCGGATATGAACTCAATAATGCCGTTGAAGCCGGGAAATAAACATGTTCGCGGCGGCGGCGGCGGTATGTTCTGCCTGATGCTCACCGATTGTCCAGAGCACAAGGGCGCCGAGGCGTTGGGTGTCCCGCGAAAGCTGGCAAATGTCTTGGACTTTCCTCAGTTGGCCACTCAGAAGCACAGCAGCGACCAAGACTGCCAGCATGGATAGCAAATCAAGAACTGACACCTTCCTGGCTATCCTGGAGCAGACAGCATTCCGAAAATTATTAAACGCCAAGCTGTGTACGACAGACGAGGCTTTTCAAAATCAAGAACTCTGAGTAGTCTCAATTGGCGTGTCGAGTACTACTGTAGTAGGGTTGGACTCCAGGTTTCTTGAACGTGGAAACCGTGACATTCGTGCGTGTAACATTGGCAAGGTTAAGGAGGGACGGCTCTCGAATTTGGTTTTGGGAATGAGATGGTGGGTCGCCCTCGAGACAGAGACAGAGACAGAGAGACGGACAGATTTCTATGAAACTATAACTATCCCTCACACACCCTAAACAGGTGGGCCTGGGTAGCGCGGGCGCCCCCTGCCTACAAGTAGTGGCCTTTGAAGCGACCTCGCCTATGCAAGGAGCCGTGTCCATGCCCGTAAGTCGCGAAAACAGCAAAGACGACGATATCGAAAAGGTGCACATGAACAACTCATGTCGTAACCCTCGGTCTGATTATTGGACACAGTCAACGCCTATGGTACTACGGAGTAGGACGCGACCTCCAGCTCGACATGTCTTAGCAGGGACACTTTGAGGAGATCGGACCACCATTCCCTCGACGCTTTTGTACTCGCAATAACAGGAATGTTTATTCGTCGAACAGACAGAATATACTGCGGTTTATTGGTTTGGCAGTTTCGGATCGAAGTTTCATGAAATGTTCGGAAACCTGGGGTCACCGGCGGAAGAAATTAGAACCCCTTCCTGCCAGTCCGTCGAGAAGAGAGAACGCAGCGGTGTAGCGAGTGGAGAACGAACGGAAGCTACAGAGCGTGGGAAGAGAAGGAAGGACAGCAGTAGTGGCCGCCAAACGTAGACGGCGGCAGTATTGTTGTAGAATGGTGTGTAAATCTACCATTTCGGGGCTTGGTCAGTTTCGGGACCCCTACGTTTACAGTCGCAGTTCCACGGCCGGTATTTTTTGCGGGGAGAGCGAGACGGGTTTGTAGGAGTCAACGCCGCGCTTCGTAGCCAATGTGGCTGGCGAGATGATATGCGTTCCGTGTATCTCACTCCCCAACGTGTAGCCTAGAAACCAATAATAATGAAGCAATTCGAAAGAAAACAACAACAATATCACTTCATACGTCCTTCGTCTAGACGTTTTTGACAGGCGCTCCACGTCCGTAACGACGCCGTCGTCGGCAGTCTCAACAACTGCCATTGCTTAGCGGGCTTGGTCGTGCCTGAACGTTTCCGAAATCAGAATCGAAACCGTGAACCGTGATCATCCCCTGCGGTAGGAAAACTCGATAAGCTTAGACTGATTTCCCACCGGGCTCCCACCACTGACGCACCCCACCGCAGGCACACTTCTCCCGCACTTTTCCTCTGAACGCGAGGGTGCACCTTTGAGAAAGGCTTGGTGTCTATTAGTGAGCTTGAAAAAAATGATTTTCGAAATTTTCGAGCTATCGGGCAGACCTGCGCCAGCCTATGTGAGGTTTCAACCCCGTTTGCGACAGGCTGGCGAGTTTCCGATTCTCATTCTGGACAGAGTACAATCCGTTCTTTGAGTTGTATCCAAGTTTCCTGCGTTCGTACCCTACTTCCTAAAGAAACAGCCAAGGAAGGCGACCGCAAAAATTGAAATAACGTGTTGGGTGATGCTGGGAAATAGCAGTTTTTTCTGTGCGAGGGCCACACGCTTATGAAAGAATGATGTCAATAGTTGTTGTTCGGCTGTTTCACTACATAAAATGTTCCGTAACGTTGGAAACCACCATTGTTTTTGTGTTTTTTTCTGCATGGGTAATAAATATTCCACGAAACATATGTACGCTTGCACGGTTCAGATCAATCGCGCACGCTACGTCATTCTCGACCAGGGCTTGAATGGAGTGCGACTGAATCTTCCTTTCAGATTTGGCTTTTATGTCTGTATCCCAAACACTCTGCTTCCTGTTTGGCTCTCACCATTCCCCTCCGGTCACGCACGCAGTTGACCAAGCTCCAACTTCGAGAAGAACGAACATCCAGACCAGCGCTTGGAACATGCGCTCTTCTTTGGTGTAGCGACCATACTTCCTTCTTTTGACTGGGTCGTACATGACCAGTATGCGGAGCACACATGCTATAATGGCTCCGGTAGACACCTGAAATCGCAGAGGGGTCGTTTGTGTTTTCTGGGCCAAGATGTGTCCTGGGCGGGCAGAGCGGGGCTGTTGAAGGAGGCGTGTTCTCATCGCTTGGTGTCCTTGAAGACTACATTCGCTCATGCGTGAGCCAACAATAGCAAGTCAGGGAATAGGAGCATCGGAGCGTAGGTCGTGTACGCAGTTCGTGAGGATGAGGGTGACACGATATCCTACAGTGAATTGGTTTGATGGTGAACGCTGTCACCGGAGTCCAGCCTTGAAATTCGTGGAAATGAAGGTGTGGGGCCAGCATCGACAAGGACGCTTCCTTCCGCCATATGCACTGTTCGCAGATGAAATTCAGTCTTGACGTTGTTCCCGTTCCGGAACCGCGACCAGACTTGGGCGTTCTCTCAAGATGTAGTCTAAGATTTCGACCTAAACGCACGGAGGTTTAGGAGAAAGGAGCACAGACACAGGACGGAGCAGTTTGTTGTAGATCCCGTTATATCCAGGGGCTAAACCAAAGAAGGCAACCGAGTGAACGGCCATACGTTGCGGTACGAGGGTGAGAAATAAAAGCCACACAAGATGAGATCGCGTTCAAACACTGAAAGCAGTTGCTCAGTTTGTTCGAAATCAGTCACCAACGTTGCTTTCTTCTGCAACCCACGTGTTAGCGTCACCTCAGATGCATATGTAGACTAAAACGATGCGAGACATTGTTGCGTATCCTTGAGGAGGATGAGGTTCTTCGGAGGACGCCAGGCATAGCCTTGAGGTTGTAGGCTTCCAGCCGCCCCTAATTAGATTACACCAGACACACCAGTGTTGCCGGCCCAAAGATGATTCGTAAGCCGGCCAAGACGCCCGTAAGTTGGATATGACCGCTTGGGCTCGGATCTTGCAACTCCAAGAGGATCACATAGGTCCCGGTGCACGATCGCAGAGTGTAGGTCGTCCCAACCAAGCACCCTAACAGTGGAGACCCATAGAGGTAGCCCATGATGAAGCAGGTATCGGGTATGAGGACGAGGGGATGGAGCACGGCCACGGCATCTTCATACCGTACATAGTCCAGACTGACTTGCAAGTTAGTTACAGGTTCCCAGACATTAGAGGGCAAATGCAGATACGTTTTCAGCGATGCTTACATAGTCTACATATTCCGCCGTTGTGATTTTTTGTGATTAGGTGGGCGCATACCAGACATCGGGCTTACCTCAACGCCATGAAAAAGGGCTTCCGCATATTCCACATAGCCCAGATGCAACATAGCGCCGTCACGGTGTACAACGTTGACCCTGACACGAGCAGGACGTCAATCGTCCATTCCGTGGCAGGCAGACTTCATGTAGCCACAGCTTGCGTGCATGAGCCCTCTCTGGGGAACCTCACGTACAGAAATCACGCGCCCGGCTAGGTACGGAGCCTTCTTCGTGCCCTGTTGGTTGACACACAAATATATGTCACACACCACAAGGTACGGCAAGTAAACGTATTATGTTTTCCCGAGACCTGAAGCCTGCTGCTGTCTACACATGCGTATACTGGACGCACGCATGCAATAATACCAGATAGCAACCAGATCGGTGCGTGTGGTCCTGTTGCCTGAAGAGATGGCATTTCACCAATGTGGGCTGCGGTGTCACATGTCACATGATAACCCTGCTATTTAGACTATCCATAAATGTATCGTGAATCGTGTTGTTGTTGTGCCCGCTTGCTGTACTCACGAAACGTATCAGGTAGCCACAGCCTTCTCGATCAGGAAGATGATCTTGAAATGAAACAGTCGATAGCAGCAACAACACATGCCTCTCCGCCTGTCCACCCCTGCAGCAGCCTTTGGTCGAGGCCTTTCCCAGCTCTCGTCGTCTCGTCGCGACAGAAGTTGGGAGTCCGAATTCTGAACCGGTACCGGAACCTGCCGCCTTTTGGGGACTCCGGGACTTGGACTGTGATTGGCTCTTTCAACGCAGAGACGGAATGACGCCGCAGGCTACTCGGGACTCAGGACCGTCGATGATGCGTTGGAGGCAGCCAATCACAGAGCCTGTATTCTGGCGCCAACCAAATTCTCATAAGTTGAAGCCAATCATCCGCTGCCAGCTCCCCATCACACCTCTTTCTTTTTCCCGGGTGGGAGAGCCGCGCGGATATCATTGCGTTGGAAGTCGAGTACCACAGCATACCCGTGCAACCGTTACAGCAACGGCACACAACCGTTCTGTTCCTCCTCCTTTTCCAGAGAACTTTTTGCACCTGTCAGCGGAAGAATGGTTGGGGTCAATATCGGAGACACCCTCACGCCGACCCCTTGGGCACCCGAGAAAATCGAGCAAGCTCTTGCCCAGGCCAGGTCTTCAGGATACTTTTCCTGTGACGCGGTGAAGTTTTGGCACTGCGATGCTTCGCGCGTCCTGCCCACGGCTCAACAAGACCACATCAGAAAGGTACAACGTGGTACGTGTGGGGTCTGCATACTCCGGAACAGATGATGTTGAACCTTCGGAACCGTTCACCTTGGTTCACCAACTATTCGCACGCTGGGAAGCGAACGTGGTCAGTCCACAAAGATATTCTTTTTGACCGAGATGCTGCGCTAGGTTACTACGTAGCAGGCCTTTGGCAGGCCTTCAGCAGGCAGTAGCGGCGGCGCCATCGCAAGCGTTTTCGCATGCATCGACGTGTTGATCATGAAGTTCCCAAATCTACCCCCGACGTTGGTCTCGGAGTGACACTGCTTGCACGACGCACTGGCTGTGCGGTAGAGCCGAGATCTCCGGCATTAGATTCTCCTTTATCGGTGTATGAACGATGGAAGTACAGTAATGTAGTTTCATGAACTCATCGTCGTCACATGAGCACCTGTGAGTGTTGCATGTTCGATGCGTGGTACGCCGTAGGTCTACGTGAGATACCACCCCCCCCGGTTCCGTGCGGCGAAAGCAAACTTTCGAAGGGCGATTTTCAGACTTTGGCAATCAGTCATTTTTTATCGAGGGCCTTTTTTGTCATGAACCCACAACTTGCGCGTACTTTGGACCGTGCGGTGGCTTTGTGTCCACAGAACGCACTTGAGGTTTGCATTGAAAACGCACAAGAACTTCACCCCACCCCACACGAAAAATTAATTTACCTGGCACATTCACAGAGGAAACGAGCCGCGAGGCTTCTGCACACCAGTGGGGTGAAGAGTTGCTGCAGTAGCGCTGCCCTTCAGCACGCCACCGGCGATGGAGACTGCAAATAAAGCTGGCCTATGTAATGTTTAAGACAGCATCCTAGGCAAAAACTCCGTCCACGTTCTCGATCGATCCCACCCGCCACCGCCCCCACCCCCCCACCCCTAAAGTACCAGGCGTATTGGAGCTCCTAGCGAGTATAGAGCTGCCGTGGGAGTTGGTTTAAACATTTTAAGTGATGAAAAAGAACTTTTGACAAGTGTAGCTGGATTTCGGAAACGTCTGGGATCACGTTTCGCGTTGTTCATTTTTCTCTCCGGAAAACGCTTCACGCGCGAAAAGCGGTACTGCTGTGGGTATTTGAATAGACATGTTCTGCTGCTGAAACCCGCGCCCATCACCGGCTCGCAGGTCATGGTCCACGCCAACAACCATGAGATGCTCTCCGTGAGCGACTGGAGGGCTTGGGTCGAGACACACCTGAGCCCCGTGGTCGGCGGGCTGAGGGGCCAGCGCGTGCACAAGGAGATATTCCTGGCGGTGGGGAACGAGGCCCTCGCACCCTGGCACGTCGAGATGTTCGGACGCAGGCTGGTGCCGTGTATGAAAGAGGTACGAACGAGACACGCCCATCCCGAAAACTCGTCAACTGCTGAGGGCAATGCACGTCTCCAGAGACTACAAGCTTTCACAGCGTTGTTGCATGCAACGCGAAACTCTTCTGGAATGAATCGTGACGGAGGGAGGGCTGACAGGAAAGGAGCCAGAAAGAACATGTTGAAATGCCAGATATGAACGACGATCCTGCCCACACCCATGTGCTGTGTTGTGTTTTGTGGAAAATGTTTTGGTGCACTGGGCGAAATTGCTGTCCCTGTTGTGGGATAGAGCCCTGATGGCCGAAGACTCTAAACCCGGCCTCACCACATCGTTCCGAACCACGCACTACTGTTCAAAGATTGTACACATACACAACACGTGGGGAGACATTTTTTTTCACTCGAATCCCAAGCTTCGCGGGTGCTCCGACACTGACTTGAAGTCTATCCGCATCCATCCGCCTCCCGTGCTGTGCTGCAAAGGTGTATACTGCTCTACTGCAAACCGGGCTGAGCGATCGCGTGAAGCTGGTAACCCCCCTCGAGATGTCCATCCTTGGCGCCTCGTACCCGCCAAGCGCGGGACAGGTCGCCGAGGCTCACCTGGAGGTGGTTAGCGAGGTCGTTAGGTTTCTCGTCAGGATAGGTGAGGCTTCCACCGTGTAGGTTGCACAAGATACCACACCCCCTGGACCGATTTTCAAACCTCGATTACTCCACGGCGGAGGGGATGTACAATCCAAATGATACGTTTTGGGAAAGCTCTCGCCGAGATAGTTCCAACATCGCCATTTCCGGCACCGCCGCTGGTTCTGCCCGGGAGCACCCGAGTTTCGAAGTCGATCCGGGGTGTATGGTATCTTGCGTCACCTACGGAACTTTATTTGTGGGGGGCATGTTGGGAACCCTCCCATGTGCTCCACCAATGGGCGGCGCGAAAGCACGCAACACTGTAACCTGACCGAAGAGTTTGGCAAGCGTTGTCGTCGGCAGTGGGGCAAGCGGTTGCAAGCGTGGCCTGTCAAGAGGCGAGCATGTACCTGTGTGTGGAAACGCCTCATGAGCGGAGGCCAAGGCATGGAAAGCCTGTCCGTGGTGGCAAGCTTTTTTTTCGCAACATTTCACCCGTTCGACGTCAAGGTGCCCCTCCCTGTCCGGCCCAACGGGGACCATTTTTCGCTAACGGTACTCACCCACATTGCTCCGCCCCTCTGAAAATCTACCCCGCGCATTAGTCTACCAGTGAGCTTTCGTTTGCCCCCACCCCGGGCGCACAGCGTACTAAAGAAGTTTTTTTTGCGCTAGGTGAGGGAAAACATGCCTACTGTACTGTGTTGCAAAAGGGGAGCCCCATCTATGAAAAGGCCATGACAGGGAGAACAGAGCTGGTCGGAACCCTGTGTTACCGACGAAACAATTATTCTAGACAGGCGTTCATCCACGCTCCATCCGACACTTGCTCGGGTGGAAAAACGGTGCTACTCGCATCCTATTCGTTCGGGACCACCAGTTTTTTTTCTTTTTCTTGCGCTCTTGGTTGTCGTTGGCGTTGTTGGTGCCAACAACAGGATCCCCGTTCTGCATCAACGTCTACCCTTTCTTCGCGAGAGAACACGCCTCGCGAGACTTCGTGCTCTTCGGGCCGGACGAGGGGTATACCGACGGAGAAGGGGGATGCTTGCGCTACACCAACATGTTCAACGCACAGGTAGGTGCGGCGGTCAAGGTTGTGCTGGGGGCTGGCTTGGTGGTGGAGGGCATGGAGGAGCCTCTCTCTTCCTGTCGCTGCTTTTTGGTGGTATTGGTGGTGAACGTGGTCATTGCTGCTGCTGTTATTGCTGCTACTGTTGTTGTTGCTGCTACTGTTATTGCTGCTACTGTTATTGCTGCTGCTGCTGCTGCTGATGCTGCTGATGCTGCTGCTGCTGCTGCTGACGGTGTGCTGACGCTGCTGCTGCTGTCCTGCTGCGTTTGCCGGTGTGGTTGTTGCTGGCGGTGATGTTGATGGTGATGTACGTGACTTTGGTGTGCGGGCTCGGTTTTGAGTAGCCAGTACCACCCCTCCGGCCATCTCAACTACAATACAATACAATACAATACAATACAATGTACTTGCGCTCTCCGTCTCATCCATGTTGGCGACCAGTTTGACGCGGTAGTGACCGGAATCTCCAAGCTCAAGGATTGCATCGTGGGAGCGGACCAGCTGGAGATGGTTGTCACCGAGGTTGGATGGCCCACAGGTGAGCCCCCTGGCAACCATGAACAAACGCGGTTCGAGCACCATCCTACAGCTAACGCCTGCACAATAGAACGTTGAGCTTTGCCGGAGTCTCGGGTTCTTGTTTCCTAGGATTAGTCTACAAATATAATGTACCCGTTCTTATCCGGGCACACAAATATAGTGCTCAAGTTCTTATGCAGTTTTCAACCTCCAAGCTCTTAGGCGAGGGTGCTAGCTGCACACCGAAAGGGCGGTTTTCGTGTCCTTGTCGCCTTGTTCGGAAGTGTCCAAGAATTGTATCCTGTCGCGAGTCACACACCCACACAACATCTCGCCTCCGAATAAATTGTTTCAAGCACGTCATTTTCTCAAAACAAGAAACAACTTGCCCCACTTATACTCGATTTCGACGAGTCTTTTTTGCCGCGCTCTCTCTCAGAATCGAAGCAGGTAGCCCGCTTATTCGACTAACACGTTTTCCCGTTTCTTGACAATGCTGTGGTGGTGGTGCCCAAACGGGGCGCGACAGCGGGATCCGGCATGGCTGACAAGGAGAGCGCGAGGCGGTTCACGGCCGGCGCCACCCTGGCCAGCACCAAGGGGACCCCGCTCAGGCCAGGTCGCCTGGACGTGTACCTCTTCGAGCTGTACGACGAGTGCCAGCAGGACGGTGCCGCCCACGAGAAACACTTCGGCCTCTTCGACATCGGCGGGTGCCCCAAATAACGTGGCCAGCCTGAGTCGCAGAGTCGGGGTGGTGGTTTGCGCTGTGCATGCGGAAGTGCTCACAAGGCCGAAGTGCTACAGTACCCGCTGCCCCTTTGCGCGTTTTTTTTTTTCCCGTGGTGAACTTTGGTGTTGCATGGGAATTGGTGTTGGGGGACCCCATGGGGGGTCCATTGCTGATGAACATCGCCGTATCCCCCGTGGTCGAACTATGTCTTCTGTGTGCTCCCCCTGATCAAAGTATATAGGGTTAGTATTGCCCATCCTGCCTAATGTTGACCTTTTCGAGGTTTAAGGGTCTGTATCCCGGTGTGCACGTGTATCCCCCTGCCGAAAAAACTCGGTGTTGTGGGAATTAGCGGCCTTGGGAGAGGTTTGTTCTTAGTGGGTTCGCCGCTGTTGTTGGTTGGCCCAACAAAGAACGGGAGCCTAACGTATCCGAGGCTTCGTTCGATCTTTTTCGAAGGTAAACGACGTCCTCGCGTAAATATGTCAAGGGTCTTTTCGTCGTCAACGGGTCGACCATCCCGGGTGGCTTTGATCCTTGCGTACGGTCAGTCCCATGGCCGCGTCGGGAATATAGTGTGTGTGCTCCTTGTCGTCTGGTACGTGTTTCCCGTGCAACAGCAACGACGAGGTTGTTGCGTCGCCCGTTCAAAATTGACGGATATTCAGTCATTTATGAAGGGGCAACAGTTTCGACGGATGTTTCCATTGAGTGGTGTGTGTCCGTCGGTAAAAAATCCCTGGCCAGACAACTGGCCAGCATGGCTGGAAGAGTGTTTGCTCTCTCGTGTGTCCTTCTGTGTCCAACGAGTTGATGCACGAATGAAAGACCTACGATAGCTCCTCGTCAAGATGTTTTGCCGTCAAAGATGTGTGCGATACGCGCCCCGCCTAAATGTAAAGGCCGTTTGATGGTGTGTTGTGAGGTAGTGGTACGTCGTGTGTGGTTACAATTGTCTGGGTGGCGGTAACGTTTCCATCAGCCCTCCCAGGAGTAGTAGGGGATCCCGCGGCACAGGCGACACTGAGCACCAAATTTAGATGTATGTGGTACCCACGCGAAGAGAATGGGTCAGAAATAGTATGATTCAACGCATGTCTTAAGACAAGAAGTGAAAAAATCAGTAGATATTAATACGGTCTGGTTGGGATGGGTCGGCCACGGTATGTGACACATCCCGTTCGGGGAGCTACATCCGGTCAGGCCTAAATGGTCACTAACAGGTCGTAAATAGACCTCTAACTTCGGAGGTCCTTCGGGGACACACGCTGCTAACAATACGAAGGAGCGTTCGGGAGAAACAACGCTTCCCTGCACACTCTTCCTTTGCTCCTGGACTTTTTTCGACCCGGTACTACTGTACAACAGTCCTCCTCTGATTGGAATCCGTCTGCGAACGGTGTTTCAATATTTCCGCCGCTTACGTCGTAGATATAGATACCTGCCACTGTTCCCGGACGCCTGGCGACGTGGGGCTTGGAGTCGTCGCTAGGAGGGCATGGCAAGTGCGGCAGTCCCATAAATTCGTGGAGCTTGGAATGCTCATTGTCTCTCTTGACTTGTCGGACCGGGAAAAATACGTCCATCCATGTCGGGTGCCTGACAGCATGTATGTCCATTGCCTGGCTACTGCTGGCTGACATCTTAGGTTGGCGGCTTTGTTTTGTAGCAGGAGACGCACCCCAATCATTGGCCGTTAGCGGTTCGATCGTGCAACGTATTCAGACAAATGTGTGCGTGCGTGCGTGCGTTGCGAACGGCCGAAGTTCTTATGTTGAAACGTTGTTTCTGTAGTTCAATTTTCTTTCGTACGAGACAGGTTTTCTACATTTGAACAAAGCAGCACCTTCAAGGAGACGGCACCCAATCCAAAAATTCTTCTTACGCCTTACAAAAAAAGTCTACCCCAGGCCACCCCACCACCAATCGATTCCCGATTCCAACGAAGGCAATTACACACTCAATGATGTACCCGGCATACAGAGCACCACGTACACCATGTACATCAATGGCTCGTTTCACGCTGGCTGGTTTGGCAACATAGCTAGCTTCAGAGACGCTAGACAACTATCTGCAATACGACGCCTAAGGCCGATCAAGTAAAGGGAGGAAGAGCTTGTACACGGGTATGGTCCAAGGTGCAATAGTCTTTTCCCAAAATCGGAAACCATGGCAGAGCAACTACAACAGCAACAAACATCGAAACAAACGTCGAGAACACCAAGAAACACACATCGAGAACAGCACTAGCGACAAATCTGCTCGTACCATGCAGTTTAATACCGATACCACGGCGATTGTGAATGGTACGATACTTGTGTACATAAAAACAATTTTGGCCTGCATGAACAAGGAAGGACCACACGAAATACGCCCCCACCCCCCAGTTGACACGCAACCCCCCCCCCCCCTCCCAGGTTCTTACACTTACGAATGCATACCTCACGCACATATTCGTCACTTACAACAGACACACCCGGCTTGACCCTCTGGCGTAGGTAGGTCAATAGGTGGTCTTCTTTGCGCGCAACAGCAGTGAAGCTATTCCCAGACTGAACGAGTAAAGACAACAAATGCGACGAGATCAACGTCCCCAACCGACACCACCGGAAGACACCGGCCAAAAAAGAACGCCGGCCTGAACTTATGACAAAGAAAGCCCGTCAGAAACACCATCTCAAAGGGATGGCGCAATGGTAGAATATAGCCGCGAAAGCTACACGTGACGTAAACGTCGCGTCCGTACAGCGTCCGTCGGTGGAGCTCCATTTTGTCAGCTTCCGGTAGCCAGAGATGACCGTTCGGGCTGGACGAACCCGTCTCGGGACACTTGCGCGGTGTTGTCTTTCATCTTATGACTTCGGATGAAGCGTTCGACTCTCACTCGAGACCCCAAAGGCCGTCTGCACGGGACGAACGAATAAGGGGGCAAGAGGCAGGAATAAGTTCTAGGGTAAAGGTGTGCAGCATGCGGAGGGCGTGGCATAGCTTACGCATGTAATTTCTTGCGGGTTACGGTAACAGCAGCGATCGGACTGTGTTTCCCTTGGGGGATCGGACCGTTTTTCCCTTGGGGAAGAACACTGGCCTACTGTAAGGGAGTGCCGACCAAGTTCGGTAATATTCTTGACGGATCACAACCAGCCGCAATCTACAGTAGACCCAACAGGTGAACGTGAACTCACACTCTTTCTCCTCGCAGCAAGTGCTGAGGTCGCAGTACTCCTCCGCTCCGTCCAAGTGGCTCCCCCCGTCCAACGCCTTGCCGCCCTCCTCCCCCGTGCCGTAGCCAAAGTAATAGCTGTATCCCGCCACATAGTCGTCCCATTCATCCGAGGAGAACTCGTAATCGAACGCGTAGCTGCCGCCCCCGTCACGCGGAGCGGGTGTCGGCGCCATGAGATCGGCGGTCCTGCACGTCTTCTCTTCGGCGCCTTCGATGGGGCGGTGGGTCTCGCTGGGGCACTGGACGGACGAGCAGGTGTCGTAGTCGGGCTCCGCAGGCGTGGCGGCGCCTGAGTGAGTTGAACGGCGTGTCGGTTGAGTGAGACAGGTGGATGGAAACATGATGAGCGCAGGAAAAGATTGATATGATAACCCCCACACACAAGAATTTTTTTTTTTTACGCCTTCATCTACGATGTATGTAAGGACGCGAACGAGACTGATGTTGATAAGAGTGAGACAAAACGTACATGTGCTGTTTGAGTGAGACAGGTGGAAATGTGAGCTTAGGCAAAAATATGGAAACACGCACAACGTGTGCGTGTTCATGACGTTAACTACAGAAATTTGGTTTGGTTGGTCCTCCATAACCTCTACCGTTGTTGTGCGGATGGCGGAGAGGAGGAAATATCAAGAATGGATGTAGCACCTGACGTCGACGGCAAGGTATCTGCACTGCGCACATGGCAGAGAATGTGTACTTGGTTCTTTTGTCGGGGTCAGGACAATAGTGTTATGGTATTTGGAGGTAGACATGTGTGACCATGGTTATTTGGCGCCGTCGGATTCTAAGGCGTGACGTCATGCTAGATTCGGGCTTTATGCCGAGGCATGTACCCTTCTGTTCAGTGTGCGTGCAGACGATCCCTGATCGTGTTTGCGTGGGATATTGTGAGATGGCTTGGAAAGCGCTAATCAAGAGAAAGAGAACAACGGAAAGCAACAACGACCTGTTCCTGTGGCCGGACAAGAGAGTTCCACACAGTATGAAGGTGATTGATTCTGAAGGAAGGGGTCCAATATCATAACACTGGCTCATGAATGCTTGATTCGAACACGAGTTGGCTTTTGACCCGCAATAGAGAATAATACGCACCTGTCTCGCAGCACTGCTCCGTGGTGCAGATACCGCCGTGGCAGAGCTCGTGCGACTCGCTTACGATCGGGGTGTAGTTGTTCGGGCACCCGTATCCCGCGCACATGGCCTCGCAGCACACTTCCACCGTGCAATCGCGGTCGGGGCACTCGGTGGCGTAGTGTTCGGGGATGGGGGTGTAGCCGTCAGGGCATCCGATGCTGCTGCACGTCGGGCGGGCTGCGAGTCATACGGGGGGGCAGGGGGGGGGGGATCCTGTTAGGTTGCGGTGATCGGTGGGCGGGAGAGGAGTATAGAGTTGTCATAGAATATCAAGAATATGTACGGCACCTGACGTCGAGGGCAAGGTATCTGCACTGCACACATGACAAGAGAATGTGCACTTGGGTCTTGACGGGGTCAGGACAATCATGAATGCTTTTTGACCCGCAATAGACCACGTCGACACGCCCCAAGAACATGTTGGTGCCCAGGAAAAACTTGATGTAGCCAAACATCCACGACTTGGATGTGAACGACGAAACCGTCACGCACCCGGTTCGCAGCACTGCTCCGTGGTGCAGACGCCTCCGTGGCAAAGCTCTTGGGCCTCGCTTTCGATCGGCAGGTAGTGGTGCGGGCACCCGTATCCCGCGCACATGGCCTCGCAGCACGCTTCCACCGTGCAGTCGCCGCCGGGACACTCGGTGGTGTCGTGGTCGGGGATGGGGATGTAGCCGTCGGGGCATCCGATGCTGCTGCACATGGCCGGCGGAGTCGGCGGCTGCGATAGAGGAAACATGGGTCAAGTCGGCAGACGAAGGTTATAAAGCAGGAAAATTGAATCTGGTGGGAACAATGGAACAGGTACTGCACCGTAGACCTCACAGCAAACACTGTAGCTCTAGACTACAGCAGTACTACACTGCTCGCCTCCATGTCCAACACAGCAGTACGAAGTACCGCCGTAGTGGTGAAAGTGTTCTATTGTCGCCGCTGCGGTGCAAATATTGCAGTTGTCTTACCTCTGAGGTGGTTCGTCTCCTGCTTCCGCGAAGGCTGGAAACCCTTTGCCTCTGCACGACGTCTGCCGTTAAAAATTGAGAACACACGGAACGCGGCGGGGGGGGGGGAGATTAGCCTGCAATGTCAATCGTGCTTCTGAGGGTCGTGCAATGGAGTAGCGCGCGCCCTTCGTCATCGAAACAGCAGCGTCGAGAGAGGCAGGCTCGCGTTTGAGGCTTACTCCACGCATGCGTACGATTTTCTTCACTAGACCTGATGTGAAGAGGTAGCCGCCTCCAAACAAACCTATGTATGTATATGTCGACGACATACTCACTCCTGGGTCTGCAGCACAGCAGTGGAGTCCGCCCCTACAGCCAAATGCAGCGTGCTGCTGCAGAACAACCGCAGGAGAGATCCCGCGATCGACACGGCAGCAGTGGGCAATAGCAACAACGTGCCAGCACCTTATCGTGGGAGTGGGATACCAAAGACCTGCTGTGTTTGTTCTACATCAACAGACTGCTGCTGTGCTCCAGTACCTAATGAAATACACAGCGGTCACCACACAGCAGAGACTGCTGTTGTTGCATGTCACCTCTCAGGGACCCCAGGTTGCCAGCAAAAATGATGCCGAGTCAAGCACAACAACACAACTTTGCAGCACCACACGATGAGCAACACCAGCTACCAAACTCAGCGCCCCCTCTGCTTCGCCACTGACAAGACTTCTTGGCAGCTGGATGAGACTCTACCGGCTGGAGTCTGTCAGCTGGATGACTGCATCACAGCAGTGTAAAAGTACCGCAGAGGCGAAACGACACCGTAGTCTCCCCGATCGATCATCAACGGCAATTTTTGGAATTTGGAACCCAACGACCGTCGCGCAACCAACAAATGAAACAACACACAACAGCAGCCTTTTGGGCGAACAGCAGTCTTAGGTCTCCAGTAGCTGTGCTTACCAGCGGTGTCTCCAGCAGGCCAAGATGAACCGGTGAAGACCGCCGCGGACACTACCGGAAGGAAAGCCGCGACAAAAGCGTGCGCTCGAGTCATGATGACGAGTTGGACACGAAGATGATGACAAGATTGCTCCCTTTGGCTCACAAGAAGAACAACAACAGCAGTTCCTTGGCCCACGCCGTGCGCTCTCTCACTCACGCCCCAGAAAGACTCGCGATCAACAGCAGGACCTTGTTGCGTGAAGTGCTCAGGATGAAGTCGGGAAATAAGGGAGAGTGAGAGGTGGAGAATGAGTGTGATGGGGTGAGAGGGTGCAACGAGGGAGGCGGGATCCAGCCGCAGCACAAAACATGAGGACCCCGAACATTCCGCGGGGTGACGTGGAAGGAGGGTACGAAGTTCTACCGCAAATCATAGAAACGAATCTTTTGGAAAACGGAATAATCCCTGACAGCAGAGCCCCGGTTGCTGCTCCGCTTCGGGGTCCCTGCGGCTGCCTCCTATCTACAGCTGTATGTACACTGCTGTATCTCTTGATGCTTCTCATGAACACCTCTTGTGAAATGATGTCGATGACAAGCAGCATGTTGACCACTTTCCAAGGTATTGTTGTTGTTGTTGTTTTTCGTCCTATATCTTGTGGCCACAACATTCCCCCCATTTTTCGTGGTGACGTGTACTGCCGTACACGCCTTCAATGTTGTAGAGTACGGCATCCATGTGGGTGGATATGTTCGATAGGATGACAGCATGCACATGCATCTTGTTCAACACCGAGAAATGGGGAGGTGGCATGTATGTACATACTCCCAAACTCACTCCAGCAGCAGCGGCGAATGCTCCAGCAAATGACGAAAACTGCTGTTCGGCCTTGCATTTTCCACCACATCCATCCCAACACCCAGCCAGGTATCTACTATTTATCCACAAACGTTTGTTGTCAAGTGTCCAAGGAAGACGCGCGGGATCTGGTTCTGGTTGAACCAGAACACGTGCAAAGCGGCACTGATATGGGGTGGCTGGCAAAATATTCCGTGAAGGTTCAAGAAATGCGACTCCTCGGGGGACAGGTTTCAGGTGCTGTACCACCGAGGAGCGGAGGACTGCCGACCTGAGACAGCCAAAAGCTGCCAGCAGTCCTCACGAGGTATAATGGGGGCGTACGACACAGAGGACGATGAATTTCCCGGTGTGCTGCCCCGCCTCTGCGATGTCGATGCCTTAGACTATATTTGCGCAACAAAAAAGTATGGGTTTATATGGCGTGACCTCTTCGGCACAGCACTGACGCCCATATTCCGTGCGGATGATACCCACCCTCGCTGGTGCCCGCTCATGCGAGAAGGAAACTTTTCTTGGGTGTTGAGAGAGAAAAGATACAAAGATCTCTGTAGTCCAACAGCTTTAACGGAGGCACCAATAGTCTACGCTCCCAATCCTCACATCACACCAGAACAGGTAGCAGGTTACCCGGGACCCACAACCTCTTGAGAACCAGGTGTTTGTGGGCATCTTACACAAGCTACCTCTTGTCCCAACATAAAAAAAAATCTGCTTGGAAAAAATTAACGTGCTTCAATATCACCTCCTGTGTCTCGTACCCCACAACCAGCGGACCAAACGCTCGTATCTACAGCTGACGCCAAAAAGCGTGCCGTATCAGTGTTCACACCGATTAACAGGCACCCCCCCGCCAAAACTTCCGCGATACACTCGTTGCCAGTTCAAACAATCCTTGGCGCTAGTTACTGTTGCTAAACACAGCCGTCTTTGAATAAATACGTAGTGTGGCGCAGGCGTGGCTTCATTGCTCCCCTGGCCCGTCCTCCCCCGGCGCAAGCACCAGGGGTTTCGCGCGGACTATCCGCATGTCCTGCAGGGGCTTGTCCTCCGAGTTCACGGCCACCATTCCCATCCGCCGCACCACCTGCGGTGGTACCGCCGGACAACGCGTACGATAGAAACCGCGAGGGGGAGGAAACACGCGAAAATTTTGCACACCCGGTATGAGGAAACTCACAAAGGGCTAGTTAGGCCCGACAGCCATAATTAAGAAAAGCAGAGGACACAAAAAAAAACAGGCATTCTACGAGCTCGGATGGGATACCATGCCGGTGCCGAGGGTGGAGTGCGGTACACGTCCCGGGAAAGCTCTCCCGAGCAAAACACTTGTCGAGACCAGAGATTCGCGGCAGTGCGGTGTACCCGTCTGCCTGAGAGGTGACACACACACCCTCAGGCAGTTACGGCCTTTCCGCGATGCCGGGGATTGATCACGGTTGAATACCTCTACATGTGGCTACAGCGTGCGACTCACACGCGAACGAGACGGCGATCGTGCCAGAGCATGAAACGAACAGCAGTCTCCAAGAAAGAAAAAACAATTCAACACGTCATCATCTCCGCCACTCGTACATCTCGAACGTTCGCGGACGCCACATTGAGTTCCTTTTATCCTTTGTACCAGTCATCTACTTCGAGGCACCTGAACAAACTGGTCTACTTAAGCGTTGGAAAATCCAGCCGGTTTTAGTGCGGCTTTCGTGGATATGATATTGGTGAGAAGCAATCGACTACCGGGTGTTTCACGCTTATCGTCGTGGTTTACAGATGTGCCGCTGATAGCCAAGTGACCTTGTTGGTTCCAACCGTGGAAATAGTCGACAACAAGTACGCTTGAACAAACACGCCTCCGCTATATTTTGCCGCTTTACCGCTTACCTTCATGCCCGACGAGATTCGACCTAGAATGGTGTGCTTTCCGTCAAGCCACGGCGTTGGTCCCAGGGTCACAAAGAACTGGAAGAAAACAAACGAAGGCAGCAGGAGACAAAGAGCAAACAAAACGACCGCAGGTTTCTACTGGTGAGGAGTTGGCGGCACATGGTGCGGTGCGATACTCTCATGCTGGCAGCAAGCGCACAAAAAATGATGACAGTTTTCAACTGGTAACGTGCTTGCGGCACATCGCGCAGAGCAACACCCACTTGCGGAGCCGGGGGTAGGCAAGGGCTGCTGAAAATTCATGGGTGCGGCAGACATGCCGGACGAGCGAACCGGCGGCGCCACATCGAAGACGTTCTCGCCACAAAGAGGGCACCGCAGTGGTGTAGGCCTGTTACCGGACCGAAAGACTGTCATTGACTATTATAGGTCAAAACCCCACGAACAAGCAAAAGTACCTATTATAGTAGTCTACGGAGGCAGTCTAGGGTCTAAGGTTGAAAAATTCCGCTGAATTGTGGAGGATGAAAAACGCCAGCCCTGTGAATCAACCTTGCAAGAGTCGGGCGTGCGCTTTATGACACGTTTTGGCTTTCGCACGACAACCATGGCTAGGGCGGACGTCCTGGTGTTGGCCACGCCACCATACTGTACGCAACAAATATGGTCTCCATGAACTTGCAAAAGAAATAAAAACAACACACACACACACACACACACACACACACACACGTGCCGCCCCTCAGCCCTCATGGGGTCCCAGTCAATGTCATTTAGAGGTGTTTGTGGTTTCAACCGCACTGAGACTGACGTTTTTTCATTGGTCAGTCGGTTAGCGCGGTCGATGCTAACAATAAAGACACACACAGACACACGCGTGCCACCCGACCAGAAAACAACGTGCACGCACGCCCCCTATGTGTTCCGCTCGGACTGGCGTGATGCCAGTGCTACGCCAGGTAGCGCGGGAAACGCCAACTAAAGGAATGATGCACACACCATCGTTGGACAAGCGGCCTTGCCATAGTTAGGTTTCGTCCCGCCCAAGGCTAACGTGTTTTTCTGCAGTCGGCCAGGCAGCAGCGTTGTCAAGACGCGAATGAAAAAAACACACACACTCTCATACAACGCTGAGACTGACCCATGGCGTTCGCCAGCCAGTTTGTACGATAGATGCCAACCACAAGACACACACGCAAAACTGCCGAGGAGAAACGAATGTCGTTTTCCGTCATCCCCCTCAAGGCTGACGTCTTCTCATGGCGATCAGCGCTGTCGGCGCAAACCAAAACATGCACCGAGACGCACACACAAACATATCCGCCATAACCGTATTTTCATCGGCCAGCCCGATAGAGCGGTCAATACCAATTCAAGAAGCACGCACACACACACACGTACCTGAGAGCCGTTCGTGTTCGGTCCGGAGTTGGCCATGGAAACGACGCCCGCTCCCGTGTGCTTGAGGTCTCGCCGAATCTCGTCCTCGAACTTCCCTCCGAAACTGGACTCTCCCCCCCGTCCCGTCCCAGTGGGGTCTCCCCCCTGCACCATGAAGTCTTTGATCACTCGGTGGAAGATGGTGTTGTCGTAATAGCTGAGGCAAACAGCGGGGTACGGCGGTGGAAGAGCAAGGTACCGGTTGGCTCTACAGGGTCATCATGCTCGCGGTGATTGGCGAGTCGTTGCATACCTACCTGTGTGCGTGTGTTGTCGAGTCATGGGCTCGGGTCGTGTGCTTGATTAGGGTACTGAAGAAGGCGTTTTGTATCGGCCGTCCTACGGCAGGGCGTGCACCACGAGAGTCAACGGAGCTAACCGGAGCATGTGCCACCTCGACACCAATCCCAAAAAAACGTGAGACGCAAGACGATGTGATTGATACACATGAATGTCTTTACACAACTCTAATCCGTCGGTACAACAGACGTGCGAGCATGAATACTGCCGAGCATGTAGATCACGTGACCCGGAGCCGCTACTAGAACTCGTCTCATCTATTGCTGTGTAGCGACAGACAGACAGAGACAAGGAGAGAAAAACGGTCGGAATGCTGCTACTGCTGTCGAGCGTATCGGAGTCTGCGTCGAGTGCAGCTCGTTTTTCTGTCTGCATCCGGACATCGCGTGGTCACCTGCTTCCACCACATGTGAGCTACGGCTGTTGTACTGCTCGTCCGCCTAACACATATGCGGTTTCAGGTAAATCATCTTCAACCAAAACGAACGGTCGGTGAATCTTCCAAACGCGCACCCGAACTCCCTCCCGACCCCTCCGGCTCACCCTCTTCGTGCTAGCTCTCCCATGTTGTGGCACGACTTGGGGGCGTGCTGTGAGTACAGCTCGACCGTGAAGCTCCCCTGTCGTCGTGAACGCCGAAAAAAAAAGAACCCCCCCAAAAGGGGGAGGGATAAGGCGGGAATGTCGGGGGGGCAACACGAAAAATGGGGGGGTGATGGGTGCGGCAGAGGAGGGCTATTAAAGGGACACATTACAAGCAAGCTCTGCTGCTGCTTGCGAGGGAAGTCTGCAAATAGTTTTAACAGCAGTGGCGTTGTTACCGTACACGCAGCGTGGCGGATATCCGTCGTGCAGTAGTAGAAACATATTAGTAGTAACATCCATCACCAGAAGGGAGCGCTCTTTCCCCGCTATGTAGTGTTGTCTACTTCTGGGCGCCCGCAGCAGGCTCGTGTGCATACCGCTACAGCAGCAGATGACACGATATATCACCCCCCCTGGATTGATTGTCAAAGCTCGACTCTCCACACAGCAGAAATAGTGGCTGTGGTGAAAATGAAGGCATTGGAACCGTCTCTTCGAGAGCTCTCCGAAACTATATCGCCTGATCCACACATCCTCTTTGTCGTCATAACGTACTTACAAAGTCGGGCTTCGAACATCGATCCCGGGGGTACGGTATCTTACGTCATGTCTCCTACGGGAAGCACAACTTGCGTTCAATCCGGTGGGCGGGCGGGGATGAGAGATCAAGGGCATAGTACGGAAGGAGAACAGAGCAATACCAAACGTAGCCGCTGGTCTGCGAGCTGGTCGCGTACACCTCGAGTGCGCATTAGGCAGTGCTGTCATCATATTGCAAGAGCCCGCAGGACCGCAAGGAACTGTGGGGGGGTGCTAGCTCCAGAGCGGACGATCCTTCAAAATTTCTCCTGACATCCTCACTGCTGTGCGTCGTAAGAACAACACACGACCGTAAAGCGGGTGGTTCTCACCACGGAGGTCTGAAAGTGGACGTGCGTCGGCCCATTTCCACTCATGACGCTCTCTCTCTCTCTCGGCCCGTGCAGCAGCAGTGATCGCTGTGCCGTCTGTGTACATTCGGAGATCCTAGCAAGCACGATGCAATACCCCGCGATGATTCTACGATGCCCCCCCCCCGCGGATGCATCTCCGAACGATCGCTCAACATGATTGACTGATTGATTGATTGATGTTGTGTTGAACCTTGACTTGAGAGCCTTCTTCCCGTCTTCCGGCCACCTCCCCCCATGAACCACTTGTGGACTCTATCCTTAATTTTGCGGCTATTCCAGTTGGCGATATCAGCGAAAGGTGAGCGTGGACACCTCTTGAGGTGCGAGAGACTGCCGTGAGCATTCTCGCTGCCATCAATCTGTTTGCGTGCTTTGCGAGTCGCTGTTGTTCTCGGCTAGGAGGGAGGGGCAAGGGCTAACGGTGGGGTCTTGTCTATTCCTGCGGTTGCCTCTCTTGCGTCTCGTTGTGCCCTACTATCCCCCCCTCTCTCGGGCTTGGCTGCCCTGCACTACCTTCCGTTATACCCCACAGGGCGCTCGGTGGCGCCTGCGCCTCTCAGTTTGGCTGTTGGATGTTCGCCCGCTCTCAAACTCAATTGATAACCTATGTACCCTGAAGGCACATTGCCACCTCGACAGCTGGAGTATCAAGCCGACACAACAGCAGTGCTTTTGCGAAAGGCAAAGATTCAGTGGGTACTACTGCTGTTGTGTATATGCCGACATCGAACCTTTCTTGTTGGCGATGCGAACCTAGCGCGTATGATACAGCCAGCAGACGCACCTGCTACCTAAAAGGCGGCGTATTTTTTTTTGTAAAAGAAACCAAACCACCAAGGAAACCACAGCAGTTTTCCGCTGCTGCTGTACCGTCACGTCGGGTAGATCCAGGTGTCGTCGGGTATGATATATGTCGGTGCTTGATACTGATATAACTCTCTTGCGGTTGAGAGGGCACGTGCCATTCCTCTCCCACCAAGGTCACGTGCTGCCGTGTGTCCACAACACAAGACCTATGGTAGATTTGGGGATCCTCTTTTGGTGGGGCAAGGTCTCCCTCTCTCGTTGTTGCCCCGTCTCGACATCGTTGCATCGGACAGAGAGGCGGAGGATCCTCCTCTCCACGAACGCGGACAACTCCCCGTGTCTCCTGCTGGTTCCAGACACATGGTTGGGGATGAGTTATTACTGGACTGTGAGCTGCTTCTTCCAGCTCCGGCCCACCTCCCCTCTTTGTCCGCTCGACTCTACTCTGCAGCACATCGCACGCATTGCTTACAACGCCTGTGGGGTGGCCAATGTTTTTCCGCGCTCGGAGGAATCTATGATTCGGTCGATAGTAGTGAGAATCATCAGCGGGTCAATCGATTTCCTTCGAGTAGATGTGTACCGATGTATGCATATTAGCAAAGGTTTATCCGGCGTTACCCACGAGCCCGTTCAGTGGGATGGACCTTAACCTAACGGTGCCGGGACTCTCTTTTCACCTCCTCCGGCGGAGAGGGCCGTTGCCGTGCGTCCGTGACACTTGTCTTCATGCACGTGATCGTGTGTGCAACTACCCGCATTTCCTCGTTTCACTCATTAGGCCGCTCCCCGGCTTAATTTCATTTCGTCAGCTGGGATCCAAATGCTTCGTACCCACACCAAGAGGAATACTTTCACGCGTGCCCAGTTTCCAGGTCTTGCTGCATGGAATCGAGTACCCCCCGGATGCCGAATCAACCCGTGGCATGCATCTGGTTTGGCACAGCAAACGCGAGCGTGATGGGCAGCTTCTGGTGCATCCTTGTGAAACGTAGCGTGGCCCGACAATAACCCGGCCTATCGCTCCGTCCCGACATTGCAAGGATGCAAGGTCAACGGTCTAACGACTACAAGGCATGCGTTTCCCCGCCCGGCACTGCATTTTCTCCTCCTCCCCCGCTTTCGTTTCCCGAAACGACGGTCCATGCGTGTCTCACAGGATTTGTAGTACTGCCAGCGGCAACTGCAAAGGGTGCACATCGCGGAGGCGGGGGCGGCATGACGGCAGGGGTGACCGCAGGCGGCGAGGCGCCGGCCGAGGCTTGTGCTCCCGCGAGGGACAACCCTTTCAACTCGGATGAGAGCATCAGCCCGATGGTCAAGACGGTTTCCCCGTCGAAGACATTGGAGGTTTGTTTCGAGGCAACTACCCGTTGCTGTCCCGCTACAGCACAATCGGAGCTATGAAGGATGCCACGACAAGTTGAGGTTTCCAGATAGGGTGGCGGTAGAATTATGGCACTGATCCGGGGCGATTGACATGTAGCGGCGCCGAAAGAACAGACGTTACCCCCAAAGAAACGGACAACGAGTGAAATTAGGCTTGTGCTTCTAGAGGAAATGTGGGGAGAAATGCGGAGAAATCTCTGTAGGGACAACAGCAAGCGCCACCACCACCACCACCGATACCACCAGAGAGAGAGAGAGAGAGAGAGAGAGAGAGAGAGAGTTTACAAGGCACGTGCGAGTCTGACATTTGGGCTGATTTTTGTGAGGCCGAACCGTTTTTTGCCTTTCCTCCAGGTGCACGCGCTGACTCAGGAGATGAAGGCTCGGGGGGAGAAGGTGGTGTCCCTGTGCGTGGGGGAGCCGGACTTTCAGCCGCCGGACGCAGTCATCGAGGCGACGGCGACTGCTGCGAGAGAGGTCAGTTGTTTCAGTAGGCGCTCTGTCCTGGTTATGGGCATGGCCACTCCCCGCGACGTACGTACGCAGAGTGCATGTGAAGGGTGTCTCCCCCTACGGCAAGCAAGACATGAGTACGCCCGCCCCCCTCGCCCCTCCTCTGCCTCTGGCTCTACCTTTGCTCTGCTTTCCTCTCCTCACGTGAAAATTACCAAATTTGTTGATCCCCCGTTTGGGGGGTAAACGCTTGGCGGTGAACCAGTGCCCCTGGTACTGGCCCCCGCCCCGATTAGTGCACGTATGCCTAAGGTCGAGGCTCTTGCGGTGGAAAAGGAGGGACGCGGGCGTACTGTGTATATCACACAAGATACAGTACACGCTCATAGTAGACAGACACCACGCTCAGAATAGGAGGGACGTGGGGATTTCCAGCATGACACAAGATAACAGCCCCCACAAACATACAACACCCCCCCCCATGGAGTACCACACCCGGTGATGGTAATTTTGACGCTAAATATTAGCCCAAAACGTGAAGACATTCGTAGTCAAGTACTTGATAGGTTCAACAAAGATACCCCTCCCGCCCACCCACTGCTGAGAGTGTTATCGTGAGAGGAATACAGCAGTATTCGGCTTGAGGCACCTACCTGCAGGCACTCTTGTGTATGTTTGGGGTGGTGCATCGGAGTTGTTTCCCGTCTTTCAAGAGATTTTGTTCTTTTCGTCACAATCTTCTGCACGGGAGGTACGGGGGACGCGCATTTGTTGCTCTCAATTGAAAGAGACGACAAGGATAATAGCCGTATCCTCCCCCCCTTCTGTTCTCGTGCTCTGATTGGTCAGGGGGTGACCAAGTACACCGGGGTGACGGGAACGGTGGGCCTGCGGCGAGCGATCTGCGCGGACCTCGCAAGGCGAAAGGTAAGCCGGCGCCGCCGCCTCGGCAGTGGTTACAACAGTGCGGTGATTGCTGACGGCAGTGCTGGCGGTGCGGACGAGTGCCGGTTCGTTTGGAGGGGGGTGGCTTGGTTTTTGTTGCCGGAGGCAGACGGCGAATATTAGTGCCCAGGAGGAAGACGGCGAATATTAGTGCCCAGGAGGAAGACGGCGAATATTAGTGCCCAGGAGGAAGACGGCGAATATCAGTGCCCAGGAGGACTGCGGCAGAGACACCAGTATATACCAAGCGTACCCGAATCGGTTTTTCGTTCTCGGCCGCACAGAGACTGTTTCCCTTTTCGTTGAGTCGCTCAGTTGCGCCGCCTTTTTCGAGTGGACCCCGCGTTCACCCTACGTCGCCCCCCCCCCCCCCAACAATCGTCCCCTCCCCGCGCCGGTTCGTGCGATGTTAGAATCTGACGTACTCCCAGGGAGACATCGTCGTCGCCAACGGGGCTAAGCAGGCCGTGTACCAGGCTGTCTTGGCGGTGGTGCGACCGGGGGATGAGGTCATCGTGCCCGCTCCTTACTGGCCCAGCTACCCCGAGGTGATTTAGACCGCAGTTTTTGTTGTTTTTCGCTGCCGTGCTCGGGCCTTGCCAGACAGAGGCTGTTGGGAATGGTGTTGCGGGGCAAAGTTACTGCTGTGACTGTTGGCTCCGAGGTAGTTTCGAAGCAGAGCGGGATGTTTTGGTGTGTTTGGCGGAGACTCTTGTTTGTATATGTGGCCAGAAAAAAATGGACAACAGCAGGGGTCATAGTGGAGGTTCGCGAGGGCTTTGGAGTGTGCCCTACGGTGCGAAAATATGCACCCCGTGGGTCAGGTGTAGAGCATTGTGGGCCGGCGAAGTCCCGGCGCGCTCTTCTGCCTGACTCAGTTACACCCCGCCCGTAAACGAATCGCAGCCTACGTTGCCAAGTCCCTTGAGTAAACGCTCACGATCTTTCCAAGCAATCTTAACATGTCTTGCACATGTACGCGGCAGCAAAGTATGGAAGTGAACCATTCGAACCGACTCATGCATTTCATTTGCTCTCTGTTTGTGTCTCTGTTTCTCTCTGCCCGGTCTCTGGATAGCAGTCGCAGAAAGGCATGTCGACGAGGAGTTCAGTGTCGGTCACGAAGTATTTACTCCGTGCCCCTGCACGATGTCTGTTCTTTTTTTCCGTGCCGGCAGATGGTCCGGCTGGCAGGAGGGGTGCCCGTGATTCTTGAGACCAATGTCGAGGTAAAGTAAAACGCGCGGGGGCAGTTGTACGCGGTTGCTGGTTTGCCTTGTCGATGACTGCCGACACCGCGTCTCTAACCGAAAACGAAGTTGTTTGCTTCTTCCTGTCACTTGGTTCGCCGCACAACGAAATCAGTGCTTTGGCCGCACTCTGTAGCTGTCGTATCAGTTGCACTAGCCGCCTTCGAACCACCTTCACCCCAAGTTTCTTTTTTTTAGTACGTCATCTTTCCGCGCAACGAAAGCAGCTCATTGGCCCGTAGCTGTCGTGTCAGTTGCACTGCCCGCCTTCGGCGCCCATTGCCTCTTTCTCCAATTGCCCAGCCTCGCGCCATTCGGTGCACCCGCTGTCGTTCGTCTCCGTCTCTCGTGCAGGAGGAGTTTTTGTTGACGGCGGAGAAGCTCAGGGGCGCGTTAACGGACAAGACGCGCATGCTCATATTCTGCAACCCCAGCAACCCCACGGGAGCGGTGCACTCGAAGGTGCGGCGCGAGCGAGCGGCCTTTGCCGTCTAGAGTAACGGTCACCTTTGGGCTCTATGTTCACGCACCGATTAACATTAAATTCGTCTTTAAGACTTCGTCTCGACGGCCTTCGTTCTGACGGGCGTTTTCGTCGTTGGTATGTACGTTGTGGGGAAAATGTTGCCGCTGCTGCCGGCTGACGCTGCTTGTTTCACGAAAGTCTCTCGTGTTTTCGGTTTTCCGCGTGTTTTTTACGATCGTCGTCGGGTGTGACAACCTCGTGCCCTTGCCAAAAGCCATTAATAGAGGTCCTGCTGGACGGACGGAGCGCCACCAGAAGAACAAGCTCATGAAGCACAGCACGAAGCGTTCCACGCTCACGCCGATCCTTACCTCCTTGACCCCCCCCTCCTCATTTTTCTGTGCACCCTCAGTGGGGCTTTCTCATACCTCTCCTAGTATTATAGTATAAGTTGATATTCTTCCGGTCTATTTGTATTGTGACCACGGAACGCGTTCGCGTCAGTTGGACCACTACGGATATTAGCAGATAAATATTGAGCGGAGACCGGTTTCTTACTGTGAAAACAACAAGACCGGTTTCTTGATGTGATATAAACAACAACAACAACAACAACAACAACAGGGGCCTCAGGCCCAAATGCTAGTACAGTGGTAACAAAATAGCGCCCTCGATAAAGAAACGTCGAACTAGGCTCAATTTCTTATTCCGGTTGCCACCGTCGAGCATTGGTCATTACATATGCATAGTTTCGTGCAAGATCCACGGCTGAGGTGTGTGTCTTAGTTTGAGTTTTCTCACCGTCGGCGAAATCTGAGCCGTTGTTTCTTAAATGCTCGTTTCTTAGTCGCGGGCGCACTGTACGCAATGACCTTCATGTTGCCGACCTCCCCGCCCCGGCCTCTCTTTCCGACCCCTCCCGAAGGAACGTTGCGAAGAACTCGCGGCCGTGCTGTCGGAGGAAGGAGGTAAGGGGGCGGGCTGCTGGGTGTTGGCGGACGAGATCTACGAGCGCATCACGTACGACACGCCGCACGTGGCGTTCGCCTCACTCCCTGGGATGTTCGAGCGCACCATGACAGTACGTCACGCCTATTTTCCGTTGCGTGGCTAAGAAGCGACGTTGTTGTTCGTAGCGGCAGTGGAGGGTTGTTTCTGCATTGTTGGAAGTTATGATGGCGGTGAAATGGCGTTAGTGCTGCAATGCTGAGTTCGGGACGATCCGATGGTTGCAATGGTGAATGTTGGGGCTTTACCGAGCAGTTCTTGTTCGCCAGCGACAACTGCTAAGGGTTGACACCGATTTGGCGACTGCGTTTCATCGAAATGTGTACGATACGCAGGTTAACGGGTTCTCCAAGTCGCACGCGATGACGGGGTACCGGCTGGGTTATCTCGCGGCACCCCCTATCATCACTAAGGTGACGGCTTGAAACATTCGTGGGACCCCGCATCGGCTTTCGAGCAGCGGTGTACGACAACAGATGCCATTGCGACTTGAGGACGTGGTAGCGTTGTTGCTGATTGAGACTCCCTTGTTGCGCTGAATGTGCGCGTTTGGGATGCCCGGCTTGGAACCTCAGGCGAAACGCTTGTGAACCGCACTAAGAAGGGCTGGTGTGTTGCTCACACGCAAACGAAGCGAAGCAAATTAATTAGCTTATCGTCGGCAAAACTGACTCGCGAATGTGCGACGAAAGCCCCGTTGCGACAACCCTGACGAACGCGTGTCGGTCTGTTTTGTTACCGCAACAGCCCTAGCGATCATTCATGCGTTGCGCTGTTTGTCGCAGTGCAGCCAGGCGTTTACCTCAAGCAGCCCTGAAAAACGCTTGTTGCGCTCTCTCTCTCTTGTTGCGTGCAACCGGGCAGTTACCGCAACTCCCCTGACGAACGTTATATAGTGTTTCGCGCTGTTTTTTTTGCCGTGCGGCCTTTTTGCCGTGCGGCCAGGTGGTCCCCCCAACAGCTATGCGTTGTGCTATTTGTCGCAATACGGCCATGCGTTTGCCGCAGCAGCCCTGAAAATCGTGAGTTGCGCTCTTTGATTGCCGTACAGCCAGGCGGCTACCGCGACGAACCTGACGAATATTTGTTGTGCCGCGCTGTTTCGTTGCCGTTGCCGTACGGCCAGGCGGTTACCACTATCCAAGGGCAGATCACGTCCTGCGCGAGCTCGATATCGCAGGCCGCCGGTCTCGCCGCCCTCGCCGTTACCGACGGGGAGATGCAGCTCAGCTTCGACGTCATGCGCAAGAAGGTAATTTCCCGACCTCATTGGGTGATGGGGGACCGGTCGAATGTTCTTGTTGCACCCGCTCTATGTCCCAAACGAGTTGGTTGTGGCCGGGGGACGTTTTCTTGAAACAGGTTGGACGTGATTTGAGTCGGGGTTGGAAAGCACCCTGTGTGAGTGTATAGGGCAAGGGGCAATAGAACTCGGCGTTGACGCCATTAGCAAGGGGGGGCAGAAGACTGGCCTGTCACCGTTCGGCGAAGTGGCCAGAGATTTAAGGGATGCAGTCTAGACCCCGTCCCTCTCGCCATTTTCTGAACGAAGTCGTTTGAGGAGCGTTGATGGTGTCGTGCCCTGGAACGCGAGCAAGGGGTAGTTTCCGAACGTCCCTTCAGCGGTAACATCTGTTCGGTAAATTATGCAGTATTCGGGGTATATATCCTTGTAGGCAACATCGTGACGCACAACTGTCAGGAGGAGGCATTGAGGAGTGGTGCCCTACTCTGTTGGCAGTTTGGTGTCAAGCCTGACTAAGAGCGACGACTGTACCACGACTCCCCTCCGGTCCTCCCGTAGTGCCTCGGCAGGTACATTTCTAGTCACATGCAATTATTTTTGGGTTTCGTGAGAAGAACTTTGCGGTAAGACCGGTTGTCTTCCGCTTGGCCAGGAGACTGAAAACCGCCCCCCTCCATTTGGACGAAACCCCTCGGAACCACAGCGACGAGCTATCTAGTCATGTCGAAGAAGGGTTTTTATTTACTCGGAAAAGAAAGAAAATAAAAACTGGTCGAGCGCGTAGGATCGGTATGTCGGCAGCATCGCGAAGCACCGGCTGCCCCGCTACACTCGGCGAAATCACCTTCTCAGCTGTTGGGGGGGGGTTGCGCTCCATTCACTTGGCTTGATGTTTCGGTTCTGTTGTCCCCGCGCTTTTCCTTCCTCCATGTAACCTCCTGGCGTCGCAGCGCGACTTCGTACTCAAGAGGCTGTCGGAGATGCCCAACCTCGTGACAGCTGTTCCCGAGGGGGCGTTCTACGTTTTCCCCGACGTGTCCGCTCACTTCGGAAAGTCGGCGCCGGACGGAACGACCATCGGAGGGGCCACGGACCTGTGCCTCTACTTGTTGCGGTGCGATGTGCTCTATGGCTGTGGCTGTGTGCTGCCTTCCAAGCAAACTGCTGCGTGTGGGTGTTCATGGATAGCATCGACCGCGCTTATTACCGGCTTGCCAATGAAAATACGTCAGTCTCAGTGCGGTTCAAAACACAGAATGCTTCAATCGCCATGATCTGGGACCCCGTGAGGGTGTGTGTGTGTTTTTTTTTTTTTTTTTTGTATTTTGTTTCGTACAAATTAAAACAGATCTCCTTGCACAGATACTCGTCAGTGTTTGTTTCTGGTCTTTGGTTTGCATGGTCCGCGCGAAAACGGGTTGGAAAATGAGGAAGGCATGAATCCTAACACGGAGCGGGGCATGTTCGCGCAACACGCTTATTCGCACGTCTGCGATGTCAATGTGTTCCGTTTAATGGCGTCGGCCGCGCTGCAAGCCGCCCGTAGCGACTTGTCCATCGACCCGTAGATTGCGGGACCAACACACCCGAAACGTGTTTGTAGCCTGCGAGGTTCCCCATCTGTGCGTGCGCGTGTGTGTGGTACTTTTTGTTTTCTCTCTGACGTTTCGAGAAGAACTTACCACGTGCTATCCAGCTCGGGGACCGGAAAAACTTTCGTCCAAGAGCTCGTTTTTGTAACATCTGGGCCAAACAAGGGCGGTTCTGTTTTCTCGCACTCATCAAGACTCAGTACAATGTACCGTATCGCAAGTACGGTGATCGCAATAGGCTGCAGGATAGGGGCTTAACTGACGCAGTCAATCTCTCCAATTTCTTGTCTTGGCGTGACTGCTTCGGGTGTGAGGCAAACCTCTTATTTCTTAGACCCATGTTTATGGTGAGCAAAAAATTATCTTGTCTTTTTTTTGTGTCTTTTTCGGCCTTTTGGGCAGTCTGCCTCCTGAACGAATGCGAATCAGCTGTTCGACCTTCGAGAATCGTGTCAGCTCTTCACGCAATTTTTTTCCCAACACCAGCTGAAAGTCATGTCTTGGCCCAAGATTTGTTCCGAGGTGGCTCTGCGGCCGAATCTTGGACGAATTTTGCACATCTTGCTCTGCTGGAGAAAAATCAAACGTGAACCTTGGCGAAACAAATAGGTGATCTGTACAGATCTCAACCGAAGCTGAGACGATTCTCGAAGGTTGAACAGCTGATTCGCATTCGTTCAGGAGGCAGACTGCCCAAAAGGCCGAAAAAGATAAAGAAAACAAGATAATTTTTTGCTCACCACAAACATGGGTCTTACCACCAAGACAACCCTGGTGAGCCGTGCAACACCCGTCCCACTTTCCTCCCATGTTTTTGCTTCGAAAGCTCTCATGCATCGCGATCGCGGGCTGTGCGTGTGTTCCCCGTGCACGGTTGGTCGTCTACAGGAGGTGGCGTTCATTTGTGTGTCGGCCAATACTCGGCGGAGTTTTTTTTTTCCAATTTCGCGCAAGGTGTTCCGTCTCTCGAGAGTGTGTGACCTCCACCCTCTCGTTTGTTCCTCGTGCCTCCTTCCGGCCCGCCCACCCACCCTGTTTCGCAGGGCGCACAGCGTGGCTTTGGTGACCGGGGACGGTTTCGGCTACCCGAAAGGAATCCGGATTTCGTACGCGGCGTCCATGGAGGACATCGACGAAGCCCTTGGAGAGGTCAGGGCTCACGAGTCATATGTGTGTGTGTGTGTTTTTTTTTGGCATCGACCGCGCTAAGCGGCTGACCAATGAAAAAACGTCAGTCTTAGCGCGGTTGAAAACACAAAACACTTCTGTGGTACTTGCTACTGTATGCGTACGTGCGATTTTTTCCCTATTTTCTGTCGTTTCTGCTTGCTGTTTTCTGCTTCTTTTTTTTTTTTTCTGGGCGATTCTCTAGAAGGTAGACTCCGGAGCGGATTTCCATATTGTGTGTCACATGTGCTCTGAGGCACCACGGTTTCTCGTTCCGGGAGGAGGCGGAACGCGCAAGGTTTTGCAGAGCGGAGCACGTTTGTTTCAGACGAGAGTACCTCAACGTGTTACTCTTGACTACATACATACAATTTCTACTTGCCCACTCAGCCGAAGTCCTAGACTAGATGCATCCTTGCTCCGAAACGCGCACCTTGACACCCCTACGCTGCCCGATTTCTATCGCGCGTTGGCAACCGGCAGTTCGACAAGTGCATCTCTTCCCTAGAGTGAGGGAGCGAGATCTCCGGCGCAGGTAGTCGGTCCAAGATGGTGCCAGTTGCGGCAGCGGAGCTAGTGTTTGACCGAGGAGGGGGGGTAGAAAGAAACGGCTGTGTGGTTCGGCAAGATGATGTGTAATTTAGAGCTATGCGTGATCGCTTGGGTGCACCAACCGTTGACGAGGCGGGCGTTTGAAGCAGGTATGCAAATGGTGTCTGTTGGAGTGTTGTTTGAAGGCACGGTTTAGAACTCGACCGTGGAGCGGGCTCGGGATGGTGCAGCATCCCAACGTGGCGTGAGCCTGCAACGCGTACAACAAGTGGCGCGATGGAGAAATATTAGCTAAGCTCCTTGCTAGATCAATGTTTTTTCGCCACGGCCCTTCGTGCTTCATTATTTCAAGGACAGGCACCCAGGGGATGAAGTTCTTGGTGACAGACTTCTGCATGTCGTGGTTGTATTCGCAAATATGTTGCTCCTGGGCGGGGTGTGTGTTCAGGGCACCACTCCCCCGCCCGGGGATCCAGATTCTTGATGTCGTGCCGACCTGGAGTGTTGACAGCAGTAGCGTATATTGTAGCATCAGGTCCGATTGAGGCACGGACGTGCTGGGAGTTTGCCGATTCTGGTGCGTCCACGCCCCGCGGGATTATTCGAGGAAGAGCACATACTCCCACAGTACCATGGTTTTGCCTTGTTGTGTGTGAACTACCGCAAGTACCCATTTGCTTCTCAGTACATTGTCACTCATCTCCCAGTATTGGCAGCTCTGTGTTTTGGGACGTGGCTCGCTGAGACTGGCAGTTTGTCCCTTGCGTCGAGACGTGTTTGGCCGTGGAGAAGGCTACTGCACTGCGTAGGACTGAGAGATGTTCTGGGGCGCTCGACACTGTCGCATGCGCCAGAATGCGATGGATGATCATGCACGTTGTAGTAATGGATGCTGATGTGTATGCATGCTGACGGCGCGGTGTGGTATGTTCGTTCGCATGGTGCGTTATGTAGCTGCGGGTAGTGTTACCAGAGGGGATATGTGTGTTGCGTCATCGTACGAAAAAAATCAAAAACCAAGGTGCGGCAATATAGAGAGAGAAGGATTGTTTTTATTTTGCAAGAGATGAATTCGTTTTGTTGTACATTTCGTCCGTGCCTTCCCCATCAGATAGAGTATTTTTGCCGGTGGTTGTCCGTCTGTGCCTACCGCTCGACAACAATCAATGTCGTCGCAAGGATGCAACACGATAAGCACGCACAACTTCTTGCACAAAGGTTGACACCGGTATAGATTGGTTGGGTGTGAATCTTCATCTCGTCTGTGTCCTCTACACCACCGTGAGCCACCTAAATAGTAGTACAAGTGATGACTTACTGTTATGTGCAACTGAAATTCCGCGTTTGCAACGCCTGGTGGGAGCGAGATACACTCCAAAATGGAACAAACTTGTAGAGGACCGGCACGGTTGCCCGAGGCAAGCTGCGAAACCAGGGATGCATTCGTTTTGTTGTACAAGCGTGGCGTGCCTCCGATATAAGGGGGTGGTGTACACAGGCCCTCGACCCTCTTAGATCGGAGCCCCCACTTAGGTACCCTCTTACACTGGAGCCACGACTGAGACGCAAGAAAATAAAAAACAAATTTGGACTCGAAAAATGCTTTCATTTCTTTCTTTCTTTGTCTTTCGTTCTTTCATCCCTTTTGACAGGGGTCGATCGTCTGTTTCCCGGTTATCATTATTATTGTAGTTTTCCTTAGTTTTTCTTTTTTCGTTCGGCGGGTATAGTAGGCAAATCGCGCCTTGGAGGACTCTTATGGACCCACTTTATTTTTATTTTTTTGAGAGAGGTGTTGGGGGCAGTTGGCTTGGGACTTGTGACCACGGAAGGCGTCATGGTCGGTTGGACCAGTACGGACACTAACTAGAAGGTTGAGCGGTGACCGGAACGGTTTTTATTGTGAACACACAACAACAACAACAACAACAACAACAACATAACAATCACTCTCCGGTGCGGCGCAACCTCTTCGTTTAGCAGACACGTGACATCGCAATACTGCCGGTGTCATTGTCATGGTGGCGGACATTGCCCGACACCGGTGTTTTATATCATGGAAGCGATGCAACCGAATGGGGTGGACAATGAGGCCTGCAGCAGTACATACATACGATCGACGTCTACAGACGAGATATTCGCAAACAAAATATATCTCAATCCTTTTATGGGCAAAGTTTGGATTGCCTAACACGTATGTGCAAGTATTGCATTTCATAGCACGATCATGTGTGCGTGCACTGACCAGAAAATGAATATTGATTCGTTCGCGATACAATCAATTTGAGTTATCAACGTGCAGCGCGCGCGACAAAAAGATAAAATTGCTAATCTGTCTCAGACTCTTTTCTATAGATAGAGATGGTTTCGTTGTGTCATATCAAGAACAAAAAATAAATAAATAAATAAATTAATTAATGTAACCGTCCAAAACGCGGCGGAATAATCTTTTTTCGCGGGGCACGAGGGGACGAGGGGCGCAGGTGTACCTCACTTTGCAGCGCACCTCTGACTACATGTACACTGCAGGCATATGTCACCACCTACGGGAGCATGGAGAGAGGTACTGCTACGGATTTCTCGTTCCGATGCTGGGGCGATGTTGATGAGAGGAGCCGGCAGAACGGGAAACTCTTCTGTTCTCTGCTGAAAAAAAAACAGTCTATGAAAAGTTCGAGAAGATTTGTCCAACCAATCGCAGCTGCGCACGCGACGATACCTCGGCAATGCGGCGACATTATTTTTTCTTGGTGTTCAACCCGCCACAACCTGCCGCTCTGGCCACCTGTGATTCCCTAATATCAAAAGGCCAGCGGAGCTGTTGCTACGGGCCCACTTTCGACATGTAGGTGTGTGAGGTTTCGACATATCGTCCTGCGGGAGACCGCACCCACTCACGTTCTCGAGCCTTGTCTGCGACTGGTCTTTCTCGCTATCATCAACGATGGCAGGATGTGTATGAGATCACGTCTAGTCTATCTCTTTGTCACCGGTTCAGTTGCAATGACGGGCCCTCCGGCCGACCAAACATCGTCGGTCATCATCATCGGCGATGAATACCTGAACAAATTGAAGCCGTCATTTTCCGAACACGAAACATACGCGAAAATGTACTGTGCTACTGCACAGCACAGGGCAGCGTACTGTATCAGTGACACGCGTGACCAAGGATGGTGAAGCCCAACGCCCTTGCCGTCGAGATCCGAGCAATCAATGTTAGGATGATCCGAACTGGGGGTAGCTTGTCGCAAGACGTGTGTTGAATAGGGTGTCGGCAACTCGGCGAACTCGCGCCAAGGAGGAAAAGATGTGCTGGGCTTGTTGTATAGACTTCTTCTTCACATGAAAAAACATGGACTCACATGAACACATGAACGAACATGGACACATGGACACATGGACAGACATGGACTGCACGCACGCGTGCACGCACCACCATGAGGGGGCGACGCAGTATACAACAGGGGTACCTTGCACACCCTGGAAATACATTCCACGTACCACACAATCCTACAACCACTTGGCATTGCTACAAGTATATCTATCAGCCCCCCTGCTTGTGACCATGCCATGTCTTTTTCGATCCTCAAGAACTCCAAAACACAAGAAAATAAACTCAGAAAGTCAACTCAACTCCAGAACAATAGCCTCACTGGCTAGACATCAATTCCCATCCCCGGTCATATCAGATATACTTCTTCGAGCTTCAGTGAACTAATTGCCCCCCAGCCTAGAACACCATCCATTGAGAAAATCCATAGGCAAAAATGCAAAATGTTGCCGCCCTAGTTGTTTGATCACACACAAAATAAACCCAAACATCAAAATATTAATCCATACTCATTACGAAGTTACGATGAAACTCGAAATTTCCCACGTTAAGTGCCTTCGTGAGGAAGTCAGCATGTTGATACGCCGATTCCACGTGAAAAATCGAAATCTCCTTCCTGCATACCAAATCCCTGATAAAGTGGTGCCTTACGTCGATGTGCTTCGAGTTACTGTTGCTAATCGGGTTCTGCGCCAACTGAATAGCCCCGTGGTTATCCTCGAACACCGGAATACACGGCATATCGGCAACATGAAACGCCATACTTGCCTCAGAAACAACACTTCCTTCATCACATCCGCAAGGGAGACATACTCCGCCTCTGTCGTGCTTAACGTAACGTACTTCTGCGTCCTTGAAAACCAAGAAATACATCCCCCCCCACACATCACCAACCCTCCTGACACAGACCTCCTATCGGCAGCCTTACTTGCATAGTCTGCGTCTGCGAACACCTCCATGCTCAACCCTGCTACACTACCCCTCCTGAATGAAATACCCAAGTCACTAGTCCTTACCACATACCCCAAAATACCAAGACCTGCTCTCCAATGAATTTCTTTGGAAGAAGCACACTACCGTGCTACCGCTCTCACTGCGTTCGCGATATCTGGCCTCGTTTGCGTTGCCAGCCGCATCAATGATCCTATCAGCTCACGAAAAGGCCTTGATACCACTTCTTCATCTTGGTCAAACTCTGAAAGCTTCAACCCTACAGGAAGAGGAATTTCCTTCCCGTGCTCTACCCCAAACTCCATCCCCAACTCTTCAGCGTACGTCTGCTTCGAGGTCTTCAAAGTCCCTGCATCCCAATTTTCCAAGAATAAAATCTCCTCTACCACCTGCTCCCTCAGGTTGTGATCGCTGTTCACAACCAAACATCCTGTGAAAACCTCGAAAATAAAATCCTACTCGTTCAGGCTCGACCTCTTACTCAAAAAGACCAAACACAAAGCCGAAGCACCACAAACCAAAGCCAAAACAATGAGAACACGAAATAAGAAAAGTCACACCATTGGTCACACGAAGTATTTTTGCCGGCCCATCAACCCCAGCGCTTTCATCCATCCCTCCTGCCACTGCTTCTTCCCCGCGGTAGCCACCCTCGCCTCTGCCGCGGCCACCCTTTTCTGCTGGCATGGCCGCGGCTCAGGCTTCATCAGGTGCCACGTATCCGCCTGGGTGGGGTGGGTGCAGCTGTCTCTCCGGGGGGATTGACTCGGCAGTGCAGGGGAGATTGCGCATCCGAAAGGGAAAGGCACAGGCAAAATCAGTCACCCAAAGCGTCAATTTAGCACGTGGCACTGCTGGGGAGAATACCTTGCAATACGCCCCCTGTTCTGCGCAGCAGTGACCGTTGTCTTTCGCATTCTGTACGACATCATGGTTACCTATCAAATCGAACGCCAATCTACGACTGAGGTTAATTACTCCTCTTTCGTAAAAGTGACACAACGATTCTTGCGATTTGTCTGACAAGGTTAATTATTCCTCGGTCACGCAAACAACAATGTTGGATCCATGTTAGAGCTTACACAGCTGTGTTTCTGATCAACAACCCAACACATCTTCTTCTTACTGGTGTGCAACCACTGCGCTGCTTTCGTGCATACAGTGTTCTGGTACGAAATGGAGATCATTTCCATGTAGTCCTGTCGGTTACACAGACCCCTGACCAAATTTCCAAGTGTATCCCCCTACAACTCCTACCGCTGGACATGCAACAGACTCCTGTTCATAACACGCAACTCATTGTCGGTAGAGGGTGCAAAGATTCATGACGCCTTCGCATATCCCGTTATCGACGTGAACGCAAAAATAATGAGTCGGATATCAATCTCTATGTTTTAACACAAGAGGGACAAAATATTCCCATCAACTTCCAAGCACTCAAGAAGGTATATGCAGCAGTTTGGTTAGGATTCGCTGACACTCTCATCTATTCTTTCCGTTTCTGTGGGTGACTGGCAACCTTACGTGGCGTAGTAGCCATACAACCTCGCAGTTTTGTGGGTGACTGGCAACCTTACGTGACGCAATATCCATTTAACCTCGCAGTTTTGTGTGGGTGACTGGCAACCTTGCGTGACGCAATATCAATTTAACCTCGCAGTTTTGTGTGGGTGACTGACAACCTTATCAAGAATAGAACGCCCTTTGATGGGGTCTACTGCTGTACCTTTCAGGAAAAACATGTGCTTGATGATGACGCGTATGTATGCAGAACTCAACAAGGTGTGCTGTAGGTTTATCGGAGCACACCCAAACGAAATCGACGAAGACAAGCATGCAAGCATATACCAAAACCACTTAAGACGTAAAACGGTGAGCAGATCATCACGTGCCTGAGCGGATCTACGACCTTAGTAGGCGCATGCTGATGGTGTTGCTGCTCGGCATCTCCAGTGTTACAACAACATTCGAAATTGGCTCTCAAAAACCTGTACTCCAACCTGGACATCGCCACTAGAATCAAACACACCCGTAAATGGGGCTACATGTATTACATACAGGACTGACACGGATGGTGTCCTTAGGGGGTAAGACTTCCCTGGTTTCTTCCCCCGGGGTGTTGGTCCTCCGCATTGCCCGCGCGAAGGACTCAACGAGACGGTCCTCCAACGATCGTGGCTGGTCTTCAGGTTGCGGGTCTAACGCTGTTCCAGCCGGCCGAGCATGCCGGGGATCGCCTCCATCGGGGGGCTTGTCCACGCTCTCTGATGCGGGACGCTTCTCTTCGGTAAACTTGATTTTTTCTTGTACTCCTCTCTCCACTTCCTCTTTGATGTGCGCCGATAATGCTTGGCGGTCCTCTTCAGTTAAGCTGCTGAGGTCGAGGGCTTCCATGATCTACTTCTCTAGCCGAACCCTTTTATAGCTAACCTCACCTCGGGATCCCGTGTGATATCACACGCTAGCGTGTTAGGATGATCCGAACTGGGGGTAGCTTGTCGCAAGACGTGTGTTGAATAGGGTGTCGGCAACTCGGCGAACTCGCGCCAAGGAGGAAAGATGTGCTGGGCTTGTTGTATAGACTTCTTCTTCACATGAAAAACATGGACTCACATGAACACATGAACGAACATGGACACATGGACACATGGACAGACATGGACTGCACGCACGCGTGCACGCACCACCATGAGGGGGCGACGCAGTATACAACAGGGGTACCTTGCACACCCTGGAAATACATTCCACGTACCACACAATCCTACAACCACTTGGCATTGCTACAAGTATATCTATCAATCAAGAGTGAAGTCGACCGAACATTTCTTTTGACTAACAATCCTGACACGTTCTTTAGACTACCATGGGAATGGGCGTACTCACTTGGTTTCCCTGCGCGGTCCCCCCAACGCTCAGGTGAACTATTACTGTAGCCTCCCCATATCCCTCATGAAACTTGCCACGGAATGGGCAATCGACGTACTAATCGTGGTGGGAGCAACACTGTACACCGCTACTGCTCTCTGTTGCATATGGGCCATGTGGAGTATGAGGAAGCAATTCTTCATAGCATTGAGGTAAGCGTGTGATCGTGACGTCTTGTGCGTTTAGTTGGCGTCTGTCTACTCGCAACAATGAGGATTCAAGCGATATCTACGATAATAGGAGTAGAAGAATCTGGTGGGTGCACGCCGAACACCCGATATAGAATACGTGGATGTTATCGCACAATTCCTTTTCAAGTTCTAGCTCTAAGGAAGCCGCCCGACCCAAAGTATGATGTATTCAGGATACAAAGGCTTGTATTTTTATCCCAAACCTGAACCAAATACCCATATCCCGCCTTTGTTGCTGCTACCGCCCGGCCGTAGGTCCCCGCTTTTAGGGTGCATGATCGGAACATCCTACACCGTGCGCTCATGCATTGGGACGTATGTAGTACTGTTGGAGCTGCATGGTTGGACGGCTGACGGCCGAATAGCTCGCACCGGCATGTGGGCGTCCGAGAAAATAATCCTTGCGCCTGCAACGTTGGTGTGTTCGTGGACTTTTGACTGCAGACGGATTTCCGATTTTGGTGGATTGCTTGGTTGGTGCAGATGTTGTTATTGGCACGAACACCCCTTCACCTTCATGTTCCAGGTGATGGAAGTTCCCCTCGCGGCCTGTAGAGGCCAATACTGGATATTCAATTCCAAAACAACAGCTCACATCGGCTGTTTCGCACCCGTTCGGAAACATTGGGCAAACACTACATGCTGCATTACATGCATCCGCAAGAGAACGCCTACGGACATGTAACAGCGAGAGCAGTTTCGAAAAACGGGCCAACGTCGCAAAATCTGTGTGGAACTTGGCGAAATGCTTCGTCCAGCCATTCCCTAAGCGGCAACAAGTTTTTTTCAACCACTAACGTATGGGAGTTTCCTCCTGCATCTCACCTCCCTCCTTTTCATCTGCAGTGGACACACTTTAAGATAAGGCGTTTCGACCTGTTTCTCTTTTGGATTACAGTCTATTTTGATTCGGTTGTTTCTGAACGCTTGCTTTCGGTTGGTCTTCGCAGCCAGAACGTCTTGTCACATGCTCGTTCGTCGCTAGCCAGTTCAGGCACTTCTCAATCGTCTTGACGATTCTCACGTTGTCGCCGATGGGGACTTCGAGCTTGTTAAAACTGCAACAAGTGCTGCAAACCTGCGCTCACGTTCTAGCGATGAAACTTAGGCTGCCTCGGCAAGCCTACGAGCGCCCTCGCAGGTACAAGAACATCGCAACAGAATGGCACCGGATATTAAGAAAAACCCATCAGTACTCACCGTCGAAAACTGTGACGACAGTACTGCTTCGGCTCTGGCGAGGGGCGTCCACTGCAACGAACGCTAGATTGCCCCTCCTTGTGATCGAGCCGCCGCCACGCCACGTACACGTTGAGAAGCTGAGAATGTCGGAGATGCTGTACTTTTGTGTTCAGTCTCTAAATGACGAGAACCAATGGGTTTGCCTGAGGGGTGATCCACCTCCCCTCCCGTACCGGCCGCGATATGTCTGACTCGGGACTTCGTTGCTGCCTCATTCACAGGTGTCTGTCGGGGCCCTGATAGCATGGGTCCTCCGCTTACTGGTCATGTACGACCCAAAGAAAAGAAGGAAGTATGGGCGCCACACCAACGAGAGGCGTATGTTCCGCGTGCTGGTCAGCACCTTCGTCGTGCTTGAGCTTGGGGCATGGTCGGCAGTGAGCGCGCGGGGGTTGGAATGGTGAGAGGGGGAGGGGCAGCGCGCGTGAAAGAACGAAGAGCCGGGAAGGCGTGATATGCGTGAGGCAGAGAGAGCTGCACACGGGATGAATAGTCGGACGAGTAGAATCATTGGGCGTATCATTATCCACACCGCTGTTTTCTTGCAGGACAAGTCGAGACTTTCGTTCCTCCGCAAGGCACCTATTCCTTGTCTGCTAATAACTTGATTGGTCTATTTCGTGCGGAATCTTGCCAACTTCAGGGCGGTGTCTTATATGTCGTTCCTTGACGCGACGTCCATGCTGGCAACATTGGCTGCTGTCGCGGTTCTCAGCGGTAAACTGAGAAACGTCCATGACCTTTGCAGTCTTTCTTCGGATATCCAGCGCATCGGAGCCCTAGTGGTCTGGACGATCGGTAAGATTCAGACCAAAGCCTCACCGCCGCCGCCACGGACACGTTCCCAAGTGCTTCTAGCGTTGATCCCCGTGTATCAGTAGGGATTCAGACGGTGACGTGCACGAGGCGCAACGTATCCCCTGACCGGGAAGGGAGGCTAATGTAGACTGTGCCTGACGGTATCACGGCTTCGCGTCTGTCGAAAATTGCAATATGAGCGGCACTTGGCATGCATCCTGCCGCACGCCTCGACCTTTAGCGCCCTTTGTTTTCGCCCTGAGGTTTTGTCGTCACCACGCTCAACTCCACCATTGCACGCAAGGGCACAGGTCAGCGTGTGGATTTCGACCTACCTTCGCACTTTTTCATTGCATCCGACCCTGGTATGTGTTGGTTGCCATCCGTTGCCCAGTTGTCTCCATCGCAGCTGTCGTGGCGCCAATGCCCCCTCTGGCGTACAAGTACACGTTGGTGGCCACATCCACGATCGCCCCTCAACCTATCGTCTGGATCATGTGAGAGGCGACGTGCAAGCCCGGCAGTATGTAAAACATTTCGTTATATCGCCGAACGGGATTCACTTTTTGAAGAAGGGTTTGCGTGGGCGACGAGGGCAGCCGGCGCCGTAGCTGCACTTTGTGCCATCCCCTGGTCCACGCGCGAGCTCTAGTGCTACCTGCAGTGCGAATGCGGTCGTAGCGTTTTGCGCCCTTCGACGGAAGTGCGTCGACCATGAAGCGCATGGTACGGGGCATTCTCGCCGTCGAAGACAACATGACACTAAATTCTCACCCCACCAGAAGAGTCATACGGTGCTACTGATGCGGTACGTCGATGTCAACTGTACGTCCGACAACTTCAGTAATCGAACGGGTGTTTGCTGCTGGCTCAAAAGCGAGTGGCATTTACTTGCGACTCAAAGGACTTCGACCAAAGGATAGGCGTTACGGGAGGGAAGTCGCTCGTGTTTGTTTTCGGCTGGTTTCCAAGGGGTCGGTATGGTATCGGTGTTGTTTTCAGGATACTACCGGGCATGCTGCTAGCAGGAATATGTCCACCAATGGGGCTCAAAGAACCAATGCCACGAAACTAACAACCAATATGAACGATTGGCGCCGCCGCCGCCGCCGCCGCCTCTTTGGGCAGCAACATCAAACCCGTTCTGTCCTACCTTCGATACGACGAGTGCGTCAATGGCGAGAGAGGTGGCCTTCCACTGCTCAGTCTTCCGTGGATATGGCTTTGGAGGCGAATAGCCGACAATGGTAGCAGACATGGTCGAGTGGCCTGCACCACTTCGGGCGCCAGCAAGCCTGGGGTGGCATCGAGCGGTCTGGGCGGACTAGGGGGCACCCCGAGCAAAAGCACCTGCTTTCACGAAACCCCACTCTCCGACGTTAATCGGTAAAATTAGACCATCCGGCTAGTCAGCGCTGACAAGCCGGATGGTCTAATTTTAACGATT
>FN649749.1:2299024-2389208 GCA_000310025.1 Ectocarpus siliculosus
GCCGGATTTCGGCTGGTCCTTCGCCCCCCCCCAAAAAATAAGGTTTGGCCCGGTTTTTGCGTTTTTTTTTTTCGGGCCCGATTTTGTCCCGTAGGTGTTTTCTTTTACCAGGGTGGGGGGAGGGGGGCCGGGTTTTGGAGGGCCAGTTCGGGAAGGGGTAAGGGGAGGGGGCCATTTTGCCAACCCTTTAACCTTGGGGGAAATTTTTGGAGGATTGGGGGAAATTTTTGAAATTTTTCCTCCCTCGGGGGGGGGGGGGGGGGGGGCTTTGTGTCCGGAAATATTTTTCGTGAAGACCCTTGAAGGAAGGGCAAAAAACACATACAAACGACAACGGGTAAAAAAAGCTAAGAGCGTCCAAAAATCAAGATGTACGTGCAGACTTCTCTGCTATATATGAAGTATAAGTCCATTCATTGTCGTTAGTTCCAAGACATGGTTGTTATGTAGTCCCGCAGGTTTGCTGTCTCTCTAGTGTTTGGGTGAGCAGACCCGAGATAGCTTGACAAGACAACCGTATTCGTCTGACGAACGTTGAAACACGCACAACCCCGTCCTTGATACTACATATGGTGGTATAAGATTTGGTCACTTTTCATGCCTCGGCATTTCTTTCTCTCGCCCCAGCGAGTTTTTTCTCGCGGCTCCTTCTCAGGGGCACGCAGGAGGCCCGTCGGTACAATAACGCCCGTGTCCGGAGCTCGGCGGACCTCCGTGGCGCGTGTAAATAACCGTCAAAGTTGCGAAAATTAGCTCAAAACCCAGGGGACGCGTTCCGCGACGACAATGCCTCCCTAAACAATTCCTGAAACCTCTCTGTTGCATACCAGGAGATGTTTCCCCAGCAAGTTTAGAGAACACGGTCCCACACGGTCGAAAACGTTTTGGAATCATTTCGATGGTTCCTAATCGGTGTAGCATCATAGCAGCCTTCACACTGTGTGTGTCCATGCGTACGTTTCTATGTAACGTGGTTCTTCACCCACAGCTTCGGGGCCGCGACTCTGCTTTGAACTCTCACCTCCGGTTTGCAATTGTATTGTGTGGAAGATACAGTCACATACCTAATTCATGGTCCATGTTGATTAGAACACGTCATGCCAGTCACAGAATTTTTCGGATCTTTTCTTCATAGGTCAAATCTATCTCCCCGATTTTCTCCGAATGGGTGCGGGCCATCACTGCACCGGCTGCACGCTCCCCACAGATGGATTCACAACAGCAGTGTAACACATGTCTATTTATTCACACATACTGTGCGGTGTATGCATCGGCATCAGCACTCCTTCTCGGGGCTGGTCATGTATAGAACTATGTGTCTATAGTCTACATGTACAGGCAAAAGTCCTATTCCACACGAAAAAAGAAAAACCTGCTCCAAAAGCAAAACATTGCCGTGGCATGCAAATATTCGGCTGCCCGCACTCGCTCTCACGATGGCTCTCCTCGCATCCACTCCTTCTACACCCTCCCTCTCATCACAAATCACAGCTCACACCGCCAGAACAGCTTCCACCCTCTTTCTCTCCCTTCGTCAGTACACCGTACACCCATGCCTCGCCAAAGCGCCGCCAAGCCTCCAGCGCTGCTACCAACCCATCGTTCCCCTTCCGCCTAACTAAATGGTTTTCGTGTTGCCACATCCGTCCCATGATACATGCGATGTTTTGTACGGGGGCGAGCACTACCGAACTTTGCAATTTAATCCATGACTTCACTTTTTCCTTTCCTACTTGCGTCACCCCCGGGGGGGCTGACACCAACGTCCCGAAGGGGGACCTTGTTCCAGCATATATGTAGGTCGCCAAGAGCTTTCTACATGGATGGACTGCAGGCGACATGTAGTGTACAGTATCTACCAAACATCCACATTAAATTGAAAATGAATGCTTCGACTATTGGTCAAAGTGCCCGACTCAAACCATCCCTCTATAACAATAATTCTCTCAACGAGTTACTACATATATTCCAGCGGGCAAAAAGCACCACATATTGTACTGGTATTCAACACCGGGACTTCTCAGACCATCTTCAATATAGTTGATGTCTGAGCGACGCGCGGCATTGTGTAACTCCATCGGTTATCGGTGGCCCCAGAGCTAGGCGTGACCAGAGTGTGGGTTGAATCGGAACGAAGGCTTGATGCGCGCGTAGTCAATGAAGATGACCTGCCGATTGGTTTCCCGACATGGGCAAGCAGCGAGTGGCCACCCAAGGTGGGCGCGGAAACGGGTAGGTGTTGACGTCAAGGTGTGTCACTATCGGCGAGGGAACAAGTCATACATACGGTGGTGTGGAGATGTATACGGTGGTACTGTAGTGAAAACTTGTCGCAGGGAACAGTGCCCGCTGGAGGGAGATGTCGTGGGCCGTGTGGTGGAGGTAGTCGAATACCGCAGCTACACTCGTGAATGTGCAGAGAGGTGTCCGACGAGGAACTTTGGGTTGGTCCGGTTGAAACTGGAAGGAAAGACAAACAAACATGGAACAGCAGTGCATAGTCTACAGTAGTCTACATTATATCTCGAGGGCATCGGTACCTCTTTCGATCCCGGTGTGTGAATACGGATGAGGACCTCGTTGCTGTCAGTATCGAAGTAGTCGCTGATGCAACGCTTGGACTTCTGGCTCTTCGTCCTCGTGGTATTGATGCGTTTCGGGGCATCGCCGCAACGATCGCCGCTCGCAACCACCAGGTTCGACGTGGTCCAATCAGAACCCGCCTTGGAGAGGTCACCGATCTTGTCCCACTTCTTCCCTCGTCTCGAGTTGAACATATCTACTTGCCAGCGGTCACCGCTGCCCTTCATGACCAAGGCAGAGAGCTCCAAGGTCAAGATCTGCCGGAATGTCAAGGCGCCCCGAGAGAGTAGAAAGTCATCTCAAGATATTTTCTGATACCCAGCATTAACGTAATTTGGAACGAAGTAGGGGCCGAAACAATTGGAGTGGTTCGTTCCAAATTTTTGGAACCTTTTCCAATTTTTTTTTTTTGATATTTGGAAATTTGGAGCGAAATAGCGCTGCGTTTAAACGGTATGCCTGCTCCATTTCCCAGATCCAGTGAAACGAAACTCGCACTCACATTAGCGTCCACATCGCCGAAGAGCAATGGCGCGCTGAAACTGAACTCGTACTGGCGGGAATGCAGGAAAATAGGAGGGTGGCAAGAGGGTAGACGGCGGTGGGAAAGACGTGTCGGAAGGCCAACCCTATTCCATGTTATTGCATGTGGAAACGGGCGTTTCACCATTGACGGGTTGACGAGCGTTCGCCTCCCGCGTATGCATCTAACGGCAACACTCACTCGTACACGTCGTGAACAAGCCGGCGACGACATGCATGACGATCAGAGGCCCAGCTAAAACTTCGTCGAACGCGCACTACCACACACACATACCTGACCTCCTTTGAACTTCCCGCCTGCCGATTTCGAGGCGAGGCGAAGGTATGTCTCGTCGTTTGCACGCGAGATCGGTAAACCCTCCCCTGTCTGTCACACGGTGTGAAAAAGAAGAGGGTGATGATGCGGTGGACTGGTTGGGTGGGTCTGATACGGTACCCAAGGTATCCATTTTCCATGGAAGGTACAATTCGTCCACGTGCTTTCCTGTAGTGACACGGAACATATTCCAACCTGCGTTAGATAGACCATGTCTGTCTGTCTCTGTTGCGCGCATATACCGACATTGCCAGCCATTTCACCAGATGCCTTGCACGCCGAGGGAATTTCGCTGACCACGAATGGGAACGCTACAGGTGCCATGGACCCCAGACGGTCATGGTTTTCGCAGCAAACAAACCCAGCCTGTACGTCAGTGTGCTATTATATTCTGCTTTGTCACGACTTTACGGTACAGAAACTCAGGGTACCGGGCGCGCCGTGTATTGCCCTTCACTTGCCGTCAACCAACACGCGGATTTCCGCACACGCGGGACAAGACGATCATGCCACACGATTTTCTCCGACCTCGTGTCATTCCAGGCATAGTTGACACTGAAACTACTGTACAGTAGTATGTCTTCGGAAGAGTTCCTCTGCTACTGTGGGTTTGGTAGTCGAGCGTGAAGAGCGGCCTGAAGTCCGATTTCAATTTTCACCAACTTAGTTCAGACGCTTGCAGACGCCGGCGAGAATCTTACCTGTTTCGATTCTTGAAATTGTTCATGTTTCGCAAAAAATGGCATTGTTAGTCAGTCAACCAACCTGCCTAGACCTACTGTTCGTAAATATTCGCCTTCTTCTGCTTCACGTGTTGGCTAGAATGGTGCGTTCTATCCGGGTCTCTCAGCACGCTCTGTCTACTACGTAGGGATCAGGGCTTTGGAAAGATTCAATCGAGCAGACTCTACAACAGAGGCATGGTGAGGGGCATACGATTCGTTCGCCGAACTGAACCAAGCCGGAAGTGCGCCCAGGTAATCGATCCAGGAAGGGCCAAATGTGATGAAATGGAACAAGCCGGATGGAGGGGATCTTGCCCTTCAGTACACGAACATCTCTTTGAACCACTGAGGGCCGACACGACGACCACCTTCGGCCCAGCCTGGATCACAAAACGATCACCAAATTTTCGAAGCCACTCGCTTGGGTATGCACCGATTTGTAGAACTTCGTCTTACGGACTGAGGGCCTTCTTACCCAGAGGGAGAATTCATCTTGACCTCGTTCGAATCCAGCCCCCGATATTTTCTCGACCACGTTGCAGGTACCTCCTATGAATGGTGTCCATCCGAGGGCAGCCCCGAGAGCGCCAGCCGTAGACAAAAGAAGGAGACCACGACCCATGGTTGCACGTTCTGCACAGTCCACACTCTGTGCCCGAAAGAATGGTTATTGGGAAGAAGGGGGTGAAACTAGGGGCGCGAAAGGTAGACCGACAGACCGGGCGAAGAACGACGAACGGAATCAAGACCACCCACAAACATAAGGATTGTTCACTGCTCATTGGATGAGCCACAAGCAAGCAAAAAGCGAAAGTTGGGAACGAGAACCCAATACATATGTAACGTGTTCACAATTTTGATCGACATCGTGCATATGGCCCGAGCGCATATGGATAATGGGCCATCCATGTAACCTCTGGGCCATTGAGACGTTCACAAGCCTCAGGGAAGGTCGTCCAACATCGCACCTCCCTCGCAGAACATTTCACAGGTGACAGGCATTTACGATCCGCATACGTGTTTTTGACAAAGGAGGTAACGATATCGTTAACCACAAATCGATTCCTTGACGCAGTACATCCATGGCACGAAGGTTCGGTGTCGCTCGAGCCAATGTACTCAACATCATAATGTGGCGCCTTGGGCGTATTCTCTTCAACACCCGTCTAAATTACCCTTATGTTCTCTTGCCTCACCGTTGTTGTTCTAGCTGAAGAGGCAGATTCTGATGTGAGATGGCGATGCATTCGCGGAGTAGGTATGTGAAGTTGTGTGTGAGGAGGACCAGATGTGTTCGACATGAAGAATGGAATGGATCTTTAATCTGGAGAAACACGTTGAACTGGCGAGTGTCCCGTCGGTGCAATCCTGTTCAGCCAAAACTCTATATCGAAACAGGGACATCTAACGATACCATGGGAATCCTGAGGTCGAGGCTAGCTGTGCCAAGTCTTCGGAGACAGCGTTCGGCTTCAAGTTCTCCATTGAAAGCGCGTTCCAAAACAACACCAAATAAGGCCGTAGGGAACTCCCGTAGTTTGAGCCACTGGATTTCTTAAGGGAGGTGCAAGTTAGTGCAACATTCATACGCCGTGCGTCGTCCCTTTTAGTACGACGTTTGGATGTGTCCCAGCGTACCATGTAGATGGGCCGGACCTGCTGCTTTGAGGACCACAGCTCTTGACTTCGGATACAGACACGGCCGGCGGGGGACGGGGTGTGCGTGCTACCATATGATATTCTGAGGTGACACAACCAATACTTGTAGACTAGGTGAACAATGCGTGCGAAGTCTTCATCGTGGGAGTGATTTCAGACCGTGTTACTGTGTGTTGCTAACCCGCTGGAATGCGAATCCACACGCAGGCGAGTGTATCTGAACGTACAGTACATTATGTAGACATTTCGCTTCACCCGATGCTCTCTTTCATTCATCCTTACAGGAAGATATCTCATTCACTATGCAACAAAACGAAACTTGTGAGCAACTACCATCGTAGAAGGTGCCATGATCTCCAGGAATATTCGGTTTGTAGTCTGGGCATAGTCGAATGGTAATCTAGGTGAACGTGCGACTCCAACTGTCGTTCTTCCATCACTATTGTGAGTGGCCAAACCCGCTGGCGTGTTGCACTCGAGATGCGTGTGGCCGTTGAATGGGCGCACAGTCCGTGTATTCGAGCATGTTCAATCACTGAACGTTGTGACAATCCCGCCAAGAGTACCAATACTGTAGCCGTTTTCTAACTGGTCACAGTTGTTGCGGAATCATCGCCGCCAAACGCTTGGGGGAGATATCGGACTCGGTTGTGTTTCCTGGAATGAGAGAGATGTTTTATACCGCGGCGTTCAGAAAGGACTCAGTCCGAGGTGTTGCAGGCAGCATTCATTGTATTCCCAGCGCGACGACGAATGGCACATTCGAGAGGCGCCATCATCCCCCCCATTGGTTAATGCTTGGTGTGTCTCAGAATTCATCGCATGGTTTGATTCACACTGGTTTGGCGGATACTGCTGCATCCAGGTACGTACGCTGCAATCACAGCATCCTCTACCCTTCGCAATAGTCGAGGGTGACGTCTCGGCAGAATTCAAATTCCATTGGTGTTGTTGGGATGAGTTTGCTGCCTTTTGGGTTGGCAGGTTTCTCTGTCTCTCCTGCGTCTGCCTGGGTCTGAACAGACCCAGAATAGCTTGTCAAGAAAATCACATCGTTCTGGCTTTGTGACGATGACACACGCGCAAAGCAACCGTCGGTCGATACACCAACCGATCTGTAAGGTCGGAACGGAGATATCGACTGCTGAACATATCCGAACAACGATCTCAAACTGAAAGCGAATCAAATGCTTCCCACGTAGACTACCGTCTATATACCAGACCTTCGCCTTCACGCTACAACAAGAGTAACTCAAACAGTCACATGCTGCCCACGGGCGACCACAGTGGACTTGCACTGGAATACAACACAGGGACATCAAACTTCATTGTTCTATCAAGGTGTTTTCTGAAGGTGACGTGCGGGGGATCGTGTCAGTCCATCAATTTTCCGTGGCCCAGAGCTAGGCGCCACCAGCGTGTGGGTTAAGTCCGAAAGAAGCCTTTATGTGCGCGTAGTCGATGAAGACGACCTGCGGGGATTGGTTTCCCGGCATCGGCAAACAGGGGGTGGTCATCCACGGGAGGCGCGGAAACGAGCAGGTGTTGTCGTCAAGGTGTGTACAGTATGAATATTGGCTAGGGAACCCATGGTATACACTGCGGTGTGGACATGTACACGGTGGCAGAGGTGGAAACTTGATGCGAGAACAGTGCCGGCTGGAGGGAGATGTCGAGGGCCGTGTGGTGGAGGTGGCCGAACGCCGAAGCTACACTCGTGAATGTGCGAGAGAGGGGTCAGACGAAAAACGGCGGTAGATAAGCTAGTCTACATCGCGACACGCGGACATGGGCAAATGGAGGAGGAGCGGTACCTCTTTCGATTCCCGCGTGTGAACACGGATGAGGACTTCGTTGCTGTCGGTATCGAAGTAGTCGCTGATGCAGCGCTTGGGCTTCCATCTCTTCGTCCTCGTGGTATTGATGCGTTTCGGGGCATCGCCGCAACCGTCGTCGCTCATCACCACCAGGTTCGACGTGGACCAATCAGAACCCGCCTCGGAGAGGTCACCGATCTTGTCCCACCGTTTCCCTCGTCTCGTGTTGAACATGTCTACTTGCCAGTGGTCGCCGCTGCCCTTCTTGACCAAGGCAGAGAGCTCCAAGGTCAAGGTCTGCCGAAATTTCAAAGAAGGCGCCCGGAGAGGATTGACACACCACAGTAGTTGTGCTGATAACCATCATGAACGTACACGTAGCAAAAGATGGTGCCTGTTCCATTTTCCAGGTCCAACGAACACAAAAATACTCGTACTTACATTGACGTCCACATCGCCGTAGAGCAATGGCCCGTTGAAGCTGAACTCGAACTGGCGAGATTGCAGGAGTACACGAAGGTGTCAGAGGGGTCGATGGCGGCGGTAACGAAGTTTGTCGCACGGCCAACCCAATTCCAACAAATGATTTTCCAGTGCGACCAGTTAGGTCAGACGGCGTGCTTTCGAATACTGTAGTCTAAAGCGTCCCGTCGGAAATATCATACCCCGAAAGACCGTACACCGATTGATGTAGTCTACGAAGCGTTGCTCCGACTCGGGCATAGTGTGTCGTAAACCTCCCTGGTTCTAGGGTGGGAACGCCGTGGCTTGCACAGGTAGGTACATCTGGAACCGTGCGTTTCAGCATGGGTTGATGAACGTTCACCTCCCATGTATTGTATGCATCTGGCAATATGGCAACACTCGTAAACGCCGGGAACAAGCCGGCGACGAATGACAGAGCCCGCCCCAAAAACGTCGGCGAACGTGGTGCGGCCATACACACGTACCTTACCACCCCCCTTGAACTTGCCGCGTGCCGGTCTCGAGGCGAGGCGCACGTATTCAGCCTTGTTTGCACGCGAGACCGGCAAGCCCTCCTTCGTCTGTCGCATGGCGTGAAATGGAAGAGACGTCAATGACCCGGTGGGTTGGTTGGATAGGCGGGTTTCATTCATAACCCGATGCATTCAGACTTTGTGCTATTCCTGATTACGTCGTTTCTGTGATGCGGAACCAACCGATCCCCACCAGGTCTCTTTCGTGCGCATATAGCGACATTGCCACCGAGACATTTCACCAGATGCCTGGCATGTCGATGGAACTTTGCTGGTCACAATTGCGAACGCTACAACAGGTGCTGTGAACCCCAGACATGTCTATTCGCAAATAAACTGAGCGTGCATGCATACCACGGTGCTCGGCATTGCCATGACTTTGCGGTACGGTGACATAGCGCACCGGATGCGCGTGTTGCGCCCGTCACGTGTTTTCCACGAACGCGCGGAATTGCACACACACGGGACAAGGCGAATCTGCCACTTGAGTTTCTTGGACCTTCCATCATCCCGGGCTCGCGTGACATTGAAACTTGGTACATCTTCAGACTACTATGGTTCGGTGTAGTCGGTGTGAAGGGCGGAGTGAGGTCAGATTCAATATTCACCGAATTTCTTAACGGATTCACGAGACGCCTGCTTGCTTCGATCGTTTGAAGATATCGTTCGCGTTTCGGAAGGATCGGCATCATTCGTCAACCAGTCGCGCCCAGACCTACACCGCGCCAATCAGTGCCGCTTCATCAAGTCTTTGTCATCGGAATGATATGTGCTACCACGGCCTCTCTGGTACACTTTGTCTACCAAGAAGGAATCAGGACTTGGGATGATTCAACTGAGCAGCCTCAACAACAGAGGCCCGATGAGTGGCATGCAATTCGTTTGCCAAACTGAACCAAGACGGAAATAATGAAATAATAAATGCATCCACACAATCGGACCGCTGCGACGGGCCACGTCTGTCTCAGGAGCTTGAATAAGCCAGATGCAACGGGCCTTGCACTACAGTGTACACGAGTATCGCCATCAACCCCTTCGGACAACATCACCGCCTTCGGCCCAGCTATATTCCCAGCCTGGAACACACGAAACGATCGCCCATTTTCGAACATACTCGCTGGAATGTGCACCGACTTGCCATTCATCGACCGATGGAAGGCCTTCTTACCCAGAGGGAGAATTCATCTTGACCTCGTTGGAATCCAGCCCCCGATATCTTCTCGATCCCGTTGGGGGCGCCTGCTATGAGTGGCGTCGATCCGAGGGCTAGTCCGAGAGCGCCAACCATAGACAAAAGAAGCAGACCACGACCCATGGTTGTACGTTGTGCGCTGCTCGCTCCCTACGCGAAACGTTGAATGGGATGGAACATTGTTAGCACCACTCGCTCTGCACACGAAAAGGAGGGCGTGCATAGGGACGCGAGAGGTAGCCGGACATGACTCCCAAAGAGATGAGGCACGGTGTCAAGACCACACAGGTCATATTGCGATTGTTCACTGTACTCATCAGATGCGCCACAAACAAACCAAGGGCGAAAGCAGGGAGAACGAAGTAGAGTCGAAACGTCGTCACTGTTTTCATCGACGACGTCGTGAAAAGGGCCCGAGCGCACATGCATTACCTGCTACGGTAGTTATGTAAACTCTGGGTCATCAGCGGGTTCACAAGCCTCGCGGAAGGCTGTCCATCATCATACCTCCTGCGCAGAAAGTTCCGCAGGTGGTAGGTTTTGACGAGCCGCAGACACTACAAGGCCAAGGTCAATGACGAACGCTAGAAAAATATGGATTCTTTTTCCGCGGTACGATGGTTCGGCGTTGCCCAAGCCAATGTGCTCAACACCATCTACCCCCGTCTAGCTGTATGTACTCTTGCCTCACCGTTGTCTTGGCTGAAGAAATAGGTTGGTTCTGGTGCGAGATGGCGATGAACCGGCGGAGGTAGATAGGTATGTTAGGCTGTGTGTGACGAGGACGGGAACGTTTCGAGAGGGACAAAGGCATGGATCTTCAATCTGGAGAAACGAGTTGAATCGATGAGTGTCCCGTCGGTGCAATGTCCTGTTCAGCCAAAGCCCTATGTCGAACAGACCAACGACAACGAACGATACCATGGGAACGCTGAGGTTGAGACTAGCTGTGACACGTCTGTGGAGATGGCCTTCCGTTTCAAATACTCCGCCGTTGGGCCTGTTCCCAACGAACACCACACCCAAACACCAGAAACATCCGCAGGGAAATTCAGCCGATTTACCTGCGTTCTGGGGACTTGCCAAAGTTCGTGCAAAGATCATACTCATAACGTCGTCCCTTTCAGTACGCCATTGGGAAGTGTCCGTTTCCTGTCTCTACGGATGGAGGCAAATGTGACCACATCTTCTCTTGTCTTCGGAGACAGACATGGCGGGCGGTGGACGATATGTTCATTAGAGAATACGATGTAGGAGGTTTGAGAGCGCCTTGGAGAATCTGTAGGTCAATACTGTATGCGAGGTGTGCATCGTGAGAGTGAATTCAGACCGCATATTGTGTGTTGCGAACCCGTTAGAATGCGAAATGCACGGGCAGGCGAGTGTGTCTGAATTCACTACCCTAGATATGCTCTATTTCATTCATCTTAGCAGGAGGGATCATCCACTATGAAACAAAAAGAACTCATGAGCCATGGATGTCGTGGAAGATGGAGTGATCTTCGTTCGGGAATATTCGGTTTGCAGTCCGGACATTGTCCAATGGGAGATTTCGATTGGCGACTTGGTCATGATCGGCACTTTTGGTTTCAGTCGAAGCCCCGTCAACCGTCCAATTCGCGAGGCATTTGATACGACAAGAGGTCACGTCGTGAGCGATTCGCCGTGCCTCGCAACCAGGCTGGCGAGATTGTGTGCATTCAAAACGGACCCCTCCCCCCAACTGTCCTGAGTAATAGTGGATTGACAAATGTCCGTAACCCGAAGACCTCCGACCTCCGCAGCAAGTGAACCCCAGTAGACAGACCAGAGGATTGGACTCACGAGTGAAAGGTCGAGTAATACTCTTGACAATTTGGCCAGGGCCAGCCCGCACTGAGGGGAATAGGAGCGTTTCCTTGGATGGGTCCAGCTGCACAGGTGTTGGTCAAAAATGATCTAAGATGGGAAATCCCTTCCTATCGCAGCGGATATCAGCGTAGCTTAGAAACGTGCGCGTGATGATCCTTGTCCCTGGTGGCTAGCCGAGAGGAAGTTTCCTGAGTGGTTTCGTTACCGCATCTAGGTGAACCTGCGAGTACCAGTGGCGCTCTCCGATCACAATCAGAGTTCTATAGTGAGTGGCCAAACCCGCCGATGCGTTGCAATCGAGATACATAAAGTGCGTGTGACCGTTTACTGTGCGCATAGTCCGTGTATTTGACAATTATATTGAAATCACTGAATGTTGTGAAAATCCCATCGAGAGTTCCACTATTGTAGCCATTCTCTAACTGGTGACGGTTGGTGCGGAATCATCGTCAACGTCAAACGCTCGGGACATATTTTGTAATTCGTTGTATTTCTTCGAATGAGAGAATTGTTACATGCCGCGGCGTTCGTAAGAACTCAGTGTGTGTATTTTTTTTTCCTTAATTTAACTCAGTCCGAAAATATCTGCAAAGCTCACAAGAGCACCAGCACTCGTTGTGTTCCCAGCGCGACGATGAAAGGTATATTCGAGAGATGGCGTCACCCCTCCCAGTCGTTTCTTCTACTGTAGGTGTATCACATTATTCATCACATGGTTCGATTCACTGGTTGGCGCACACTGTTGACGCCACGTACGCTAAGCCAGGTGCGCAGTTTTCGAAAAAATCGAGGATGTCGTCTCGACAGAATTGAAAGTCCATTCCTGATACTTGTATTGCAAGGACTTTTCTATATAATCTGGTCAGCAGGTTCGCTGTCTCTCCTGTATCTAGCTGGGTTGAACAGACAACCACGTCGGTCTGACCAACGTTGACACACGCGCAAACACCCGTCCGTCCATACGCCAACCGATCTCTTGAGGTCGGAACGGAGCTATTTACATCGACTACATTGGTACGTGTGCATATCGAACAATGATCTCAAACTGAAAGCGAATCGAATGCTTCCTACGTAGACTACCGTCGATATACCAGACTCATACCATGCCTCTCCTTCACGCTACAACAACCATCGATTCAACAGTGACATGCCGCCCACGGGCGACCACAGTGGACTTGGACTGGTATGGAACACAGGAACATCCCACTTCTTTCTTCACTCAAGGTGGTTTCTGAAGGTGGCGTCCTCAAGTGTAGTCTATCAATTTGCGGTGGCCAAGAGCTAGGCGTGACCGGTGTGTGGATTGAATCCGAAAGAAGCCTTGATGTGCGCGTAGTCGATGAAGACGACCTGCGGGGATTGGTTTCCCGACATGGACAACCAGCGGGTGGCCACCCAAGGAGGCGCGGAAATCGTCAAGATGCGTGTAAATTTTTGCGAGGAAAACCGTGATGTAGTCTAGTCAGTGGCATGGGAGGGTGTTGGGGGGACGGCGCCGATTGGAGACGGATCTCGCGAGCCGAGTGATGAAGTAGCCAAACGCCGAAGCCACGTTGGTGAAAGTGCGGAGGGATGTACAAGGACGAGGAACTTCCGGGGGGGGCAGATGAAATTTAAAGGAAGGACAAACATGAACGAGCACAGGTCAGATATCATGACTTGTGTACCTGTGATAAGGCGGCAGTAGCGTACCTGGTCCAATTGAAAAGTGTGAATACGGACAAGAACTTGGTTGTTGTTGTCCTTGTCCATGCAGTTGCGGACGCAACGCTTGTTGCTTGGCGCTTCATCGCTGCAACCATCGTCGCTTATCACCGTGAGCGTCGAAGTGGTCCACTTAGAACCAACCTCGGAAAGGTCACCAATCTTGTCCCACGTGTGGGTGTTGCTGTTGAGTAGTGCTACTTCCCAGTGGTCGCCGCTGCCCTTCTCCACCAAGGCTGAGAGCTCCAAGGTCAAGGTCTGCCGGAACATAACTCAAACGACCGGAAAGTATTGGAAAACGTCAAGCTGTCGTGCCGAAAAATCTGCCGTCGATGTAGCGAATAATACGATGGTCGAGTAGGACCTGGTCCAGTCATCTACAATATGGTACTTGGTGGTATGGTGGAATGTTTCATGGAGTTCCATGGAGTTCCTTCCATGGAGTTCCATGGACGTCCATGGAACGTTCCATGGAAATCCATAGAAGGTCCATGGAATCCATGAAAGTAAGTCCGTGAAAACAATGAAAAGTTTCATGGAATTCCTTGGAAGTTCATGACACCATGTCCATGGAAGTCCGGGGAAGTCCATGAAACACTTCAAGATGGAAGTGAAACAAATATTGTCAGGAAGCACGCAACAAGGGGGCACGAGCTTCGCCGTTTTCCCTACAAACGAGGAAATTTAATGTTTAGAAAAGAGGAAACACCTACTACTGCTACTCTAGTTTCCATGAAAGTTCATGAATGTTCCGTGAAAATCCATGAAAATATTGATGGACTTCCTCCATGAACGTCAACGAAAAAAACATGGAATTCCATGAACGTCCATGAAAATTTTCATGGACATCATCCATGAACGAACACAACTGAAATATTTCATCGATGTTCATCATGAACCATGTGCCATAGACTTCATGAACTCTCAAGAACTCTCATGGGCGTTCATGCAACATGTATTTCATGAACATTCATGGGCGTTCATTGAACATTTCTTCGGCAGCACATGGAATCTTTCATGGACGGTTATCGACGTTTCATGTAGCCCATGAAAACTTTCATGGACGGTCATCGACGTTTCATGTACATCTATGAACTTTCATGACCGTCTGTGAAATGTGTCAAAGGGTGTTCATGCAAGATTCCGTGGAACTCCACGAGCGCTCATGAAACTTTTCGTGGGTGTCCGTCATTTCGTGGTTGTCCATCGACCACACGTTCCATGACACATTCCGTCAACGTTCGTTCATGGGCGCTAATGACGCATGTCAGGAAATTTCAGGAAATGTTTTTATGAACTGTTTCACGACATGTAGTGTATTAATTTCATTACAAAATGTCGTGGACATCAACGGAACTATTCACGAAAGTTCTGAAAAAAAGTTTCAAACTTCCATCTATGGGATTCCATGGAATGTTCATGGAAGTTCATGGAAGTCCATGGAAGTCCATGGAAAAGTACGAAAATGTACAAGCCTGGTCCTTTTTCCTCGTCCAACGAAAACGTTAAACATACATCGTACTCACATTTGCGTTCATATCACCAAATATTATCGGCTCGCTGAAGTCCAACAGGTACTGGCGAGATTGCAGGAATACATGAGGTTGACAGTGGGGCAGGGTGGTGGTGAGATGTTAGTTTGTGGGTCGGCCACGTCTATTCCAATTGTTGTCGTCAAACCGCACGGCGTGCATCAGGTTTCTGCGTCAATCGAAACCATCATACATACTCGTTTACACAAGACAACCCATATAGGCTACGAAACGTTGCCCCCACTCAGGCATAAGCCTGTCTGCCTCTAGAAGGCCGGGGCACCGCGACTGCCCAACGAGCTACCTGGACCAACAACTACTTACAGCATTCCCCATCTTCGCATTCTGTAACGAGCATGTCAGAACGGAATAGACAACAAGCGTCCCGGATTGTCTACAGCCAAACCCATTAGCAAATACCACCGAACAATCGAGCTGGTCACGGCTTCCATGACCGTCCGAGCTTCTCTCCGACAACTTCGTCATGCCCTCCGCACATACCTGACCGCGTACGGTGGTTCCGACTGTCGGAGTCGAACCGAGGCGAACATATGTGTCCTCGCTAGAATGCGCGATGGGCAAGCCGTCCTTTTCCTGTCGTATCGCGTCAAATGTCGGCGATTGTTTACATGGGCTGTTGAGTCTGTCTGATGCACTATTCGAGACTGACTGTGGATGGTGGTCGATGGGAGTAGACAGTAGACGTCACAATTCAACTACTCGGCGATTCCTGGCGGTCTTTTTTCGGTGACGCGCGACCAATTCCGTCTGAACGTCGCATTCACAGGTACACGCGACATTCAATTCGTTTTGTGGACGGGGCCGCGACAAGTCTCCTCGCTTCGATTCTTGGCATTTGTCTTGTGGATGAATGGGCTAGACAACGGTATCATGAATTTTTCCAGACCTTGTTCTATCTATGCACCTTGCTTGTTCTTCACCAAGCGGTGGCGACTGAAGGATGAGTTATGCCCACATCCCTCAACGCCTTCGCATTTCCTACTCTCAACGATGCGCAAGATTTAATCTATAGTAGGGGTCACGGTGTAGGAAATTGCAACCAGAAACAGAATGCAGGCAGGTACATACAATCTGTTTGAGCCGTTCTGAACCAAGAAAAATATTCTCAGCATGGGTGACTTGTCCACACACCTGGTCACCCAGAGTACACAACGACATGGTATGGTGAGAGCAACAGATTTGTGTTGGGAGTAGACTACATGCGAACGAGAAACCGGGGCAATTGCCTGTTTGCTATCGCAACTGTAGAACGGCCAGTCTTCGCAAGCGGTACCAGTGTTAGAGCGAGCACCGCATACCTTCAGGCGGACCTTTGGGACGGGTCAAATCTGCGGATCTGATCTGGAACAGGTCGGAGGCAACGGATCTTGCACTACAATAGGTACACGAAACACGTCCACCAATGAACCTTAGCACAAACACCGCCGCCTTTCGGCCCACCTTCCCAGTCTACATGTAAAACTGAGAAAACAACCACTACCTAAGGAACAATTTTTGGTGACCTACTCGCTGGAATATGCACCGACTTCGAAGTCGTTGAATAATCTCGAGGGACTGATGATGAGAGCACGTGGAAAAAACGCAAGAATGTTGAATGCTTACCCAGAGGGAGAATGCATCTTGACCTTCTTGGAATCTAGCCCCGTAACGCCTCTCGATTCCGTTGCAGGTACCCGCTATAAATGTCATCGATCCGAGGGCAACCCCGAGAGCGCCAGCCATAGACAGAAGAAATAGACTGCGTCCCATGGTCGCGAACGTTGTGCCCTGTACACAAAACATTGATCGGGAGAGAGGGGAGCGTGCACATGCGGGCGCGAGAGCCAGTCCGATTATGGCTGCCGAAGGTTGTCTATAGCATCGAACCTCCTGCGTAGAAAGGTTCCAGGGTGGCATCGTGTGACGGCGCGCAATACAAGACGAAGAGGAGAATGAACAACGAAGCCAATTTGTGACTCCTTGCCGAGGTGCGTCCAAGGCACGACTGCTCGGCGTCGCGCTACAAATATGCTCAACACAATCGTGGAGCACCTTGCGCGAGGGAGAGGTATCCTCGTCCGGTGTATGTAGCTGGAGATACTGTACGCTGCTTCTCACCGTTGAATTAGTTGAACGAGAAGGTTCTGGTATGTGAAGTCGATGTACTCGCGGAGCAGGTGGTTGAGGTTGTGTGTGAGGAGTAAGGGGGAGGTGTAGGACATGAAGGAGGGGATCGTTGGTCGAGAGATGAGTTGAGTGATTACAGTAACATGGGACTGTCGGACACTAACAGAAGCTAATTTTACGATCTACCGGTGACGCGTCTGCGCAAACGTTGCACCTCTGTCCCCGTACATTCAAAATTTGCCAACGTTGCTTGGTTTCGAAACCTCCGCGGCAAAACACATTCCAAACGACACCAAAGAAATCGAAAACCTGCTGTTTTGATAACTGGAACCCTTGCTAATTGCAACACGTCCTGCATGAATTCACAGGTATTGATGCGTCGTCATCATTTCGGAAGGGCTCGCTGCCCAGCACGAGGTGACTCCAGGCAAACTGTTTCTCTACAGATGGAGGTACATCAAACGCCGCTAAATAGTGTCTTAGGAGCAAGGACGGCGGGTGCCTGTAGGATACGATTTGTCTACATTGTGAACGCTTGGCCGATAGGGTCGTGCGAGGAGTTTGTCGCGGAACGGTTGAAGTGCAAATTGTAACGTTCACCCGCTGGCGTTGGAGTGGTCCACAGACAGGTGTTAACGACCCTAGCCGCACGTATTGCCCCACACCTTCCAACATCTGCGCCAGCCCAACTGTCGCGGTCCTTCCGTGGTCACAATTTAACTGCCCCGAAAGGGTGAACGCTACGAAAACCAAAAACAGAGAAAAATAAAAGGTACAACGCCTTGTTCTTCCATATCTGCCGGGTGGTACCCTCTACTCATCCCTCAGACATAAAAAAAATCCCATTAACCGCCACGCCTGCCTGTCCGTGTGTCCTGTAGTGGCTCGGCGCTAACGAACAAGTAATGGATGTGAAACACAAACGATTGGCGGAAGGCGGGGTTAATTCGTGCTTCAGACGAATGCCGTGGCAACAAGACAACACAAATTCCCTGCTCCACAACGTACCGTGCCGTATCTGCACGATGACAACGAGCACAGCCGCGCTTGAGAATTACGAACGAGGGTATTCGCAAAAACTCAAGTTACAGCCTCAAAACCCTCCGTCAAAAGCAGCTCCGATCTAGAAGGAAACACGCGGAATCAACTCCTCAAACACCCATATCTCCAGCAAGAACATATCACTACGAGTCATTGCTGTTGATACAACTTCGCACATAAACAGGATTCCAGTCCTATAACATAAGCTGGTGGAATTTTTGGCATCGAAGGCACCTGGACGCGAAAAAAACAATGCATGCTCCTCCGGGGGCAAGTTCAATAGCGACAACACCCATGCTCGCGATCCGAAAAATCAACTATGCTCCTTTTGTATTGTTCAGGTCTCTACGCACGTCTCTCCGACGACGCCCGAGACGTTTAGCCTGAAAAGAGCTGGCCGATGCCCTGGTCGATGGCGTCCGGCGAGTACTTCAGGTACTGCTCCTGGTGCTTCTTGCTGAACTGCACGTCTTGGTACTTGCAGTACAGCTCTCTGCACGGCAGGGGAAAAGGGCGCGGGGAGTGAATTCAACGGCAGGGAGGCCAGGCAAGAAGGGTAGGGAGAGTGAAACTCAATTGAGAGGAGCGGTGTAGGGGCTGAACGCCAGCGTTGCCGGCCGTGGCGCATGGCGGACGATGTGGTCGTCGGTGTTTCGAGGGCGGCGCGTGTGCAAGAAACTCGTGCATGATGAAGTTTGCGGCACGCCAGACTCTGCGGGGGGGGGGTACTTTCTTTCGGACTGCTGAGCCACAAGGCACACCGTCAACAGGGTTCATTTCTTTCCTGCAGGACCACCACATATGTCATAGAACGTGCGTTCGGGGGACGCGCAGTACGCTGCAGCATGCAGCTCGCTGACGACGTCTTTCCTGGATGCTGGTCTGGTAGGAGGGAACGGTCAGGCTGATACTTTCACCCCAGTACCCTTTCGGTTCAAAAGGTTGCCGAGATGAACCCCTGCCTTCGACAGCCATCCCCTCGTTGTCCGGATGCGCCCGTGCGCATATCAAACCGTCCATGGAGGAACTCCAGGGGCAGCGAGTGGCAATTCACACAGAAGCTATCGAAACAGAACGCGCTGTCACCACCCACCTGTACGGGACGAGACACCTAGCCTTGGCCTCTTCCTTGAGCTTGACCCGTCGACTGGGGTCTACCACGGACACGGGCAGCTGCGAGTGGTACACCTGCGTGCCGAACCGCCCGACAGACAACAGACAGACGATGCGACGAGTCCCACCCAGTCAAACCAAGTACATTCAGCATGCAAAACTTTACTCGAGATCACCATATAAAAAAACAACGGGTGCGGACGGATGCCCACCAGGCCATTCGTACTGCATCATCTTCTCAGTTGAGATCATAGCACCCGTATCGTCTGGATATCACCGCCTTTGAGCGTCATTCGGATCTTCCAAATCGCGGGGTCGTATACCACTAGGTCTTCAAGGACCAGCAGGGTAACTCCAGTCTGCGGTGACTTGCTGCACAGAACCACCAGGGAGCGCCCCGTCAGAGACCATATGAGTGTTAACTTCCCACCACAGATCGACCCGGCGTTAATGTACCTCCTCCCAGCTCTCGTTGAAGGCGGTGAACTTGGCCTTCAGCAAGCGCCCGCAATCCAGCGTAAGGAGCTTGCCCCGCTGGTACCTGGCAACAGAGCAAGATGATATCAACACCACACGCCTCACCGAAGAAAAATTGCAAACTTCTCAAGAAAAGAGGGTCACGTCGGTCAACCATACCCGTGGTCCCCGACAAAACCCACCAATCCCGCATTTACATTCTTGCTGCATCTTCTTTCGCGGGGGGTCTAAGCCACAGGTACGTCTGCTGGTGCTAAAAAAAAAAATCGAAAACAAGGATACAAGTTTACAAAAGGAAGAAGACAATGGATGGATTCACGCTTGGTCGCCAAAACGCGGGGGGGTTATCACCCCGACTGCATCATGGTGATAAATCCCAACGCATCTCAATACTATCCCCAACTTCAGCCTCCCACGACTTCAACAGCGGCAGCCGACAATGACCACCTACGGCAACGGCGAGACCGCTCACTTGAGTTCGCCGACATCGTCCTTGGCCGCCTCCGTGAGAGGCCTCATGAGGGTGTCCATGTAACCCGTCTTCTTTTCTTGCACCAGCCTGATCGGAACGAAGTTCGACGAATTTCGTGTGATATTAGTTACACACAAACGAGAGTAACCCTCGGGTACTTGGCTTGCACCACAGCTACCAGCAAAGAGGACACCGCCAAATCCGTAGGGTGCAGCGCGATACAATCCGTGCCGAAACGGAAGGCCTGCGCACGGTCTTTACGGAGGAGCGAAGGCATGCTGAACTGATCAGCTTCAAAGGCGCTGGTTGGCATGCCTGCATGTCTTCAAGTATTCGAGTCGGCGATGCTCTGGTGCATGGAGAAAGCGTCCCCGTCTTCGGACGGACAGAAACAACGCCAAACCGCGTCTTATCTTCGGACGGACAGAAACAAGGCCTAGTCGCGTCTTCCTGCCCCTAACAAAAAGAACCCAAACACACTCCGCGCACACGAACCACCCGTCTTCCACAGCGCCTTCCGAACCGAAAGACTCAACGTTCGACGCTACCTAGTTTCACCATGTTTTAGTCCAAAGGGAAGAAAAAAAAAACGCCACGTCCGTGTACGAACAAAATAGAGCCGTGCCCTACAAGCCAAGCCGGCGCACCTTTTCAGCAGGGAAGACATGCTCTCCGTCATGAAGTCGGCGATGCTGAGGCCCTGCAGCTCGTCATCCCCGGCGTCCGGCCCCACCAGCCCTTCTGCAAGCGACCGCGCCGCCGCCGCCCTCTTCACTGCGTCCTTGCTCTTGAAACCTCCGAAGCCCCATTTCCTCGGAGACCTCGGCCTGAAAGAGGGGTACGCAAGTCGGTGGGCGATGACCGGTGTGGGAGTCGGTGGGTGGTCGGTGGTAGTGCCAAACGTCTCCAACGTTACGCTCGGAGAAAAGGAGGGAGGGACCGCTCGCTGTTGCACGGAGGATGTCCTTCGGGCTCCTTGGTTGGGTGGTTGGGTGTTCCCTCAAGAGTGCAAGCCTTTTTTCCCTGGGTTTTGGACTTCGCGCCACCTACATGTACCCACGCATTGCTACAGGCTGGAGAAGATCATCCTCGACAACAACAACCAGACGCGATACTCACTTGACCCCCCCACCCCGCGGACTCCGAGCGCCGTCGGCGGCACTGACGGACGGGGCTTCACCAAAGATGGACCGGAACTCCTCCGCAGGCGATGGCGAAGGGGCTGTGCCGGGACTGTTCAAGGCCAGTCCCGAAAAAGGCATCTGTGTCGTTCGTGTCAAAGTTGGAGGTGTTCGTGTTGTGGTTACCGTAGCGCCGGTTGGTTCGAGAGCCCATCGGCAACAAGGGCAAGAAGGGGGTAGAACGATTGATTGCCAAATGTAGGGCTACCATCCACCAAGTGTCGCAATCGTACGTGCTCGCCTTCCCAGGCGCTTCGCATCTGTCCGCTGGTCACGGCAACCGTAGTGTCAATTCTCTCCATTGCGGGTACACGCTACTAGGTACAGTCGTCAGGCATCTTCCCCACGTTGTCACCCCCGCCGTTCCGCCGTAAAACCCTCCCAAACAGATTTCGCCATCAGAAGTGGGCCTGGAACACGTGAACGGGGTTGCCGCTTCCAACAAGCGACGCCGCTTCGTGTCTCTGGCTACCTCACGCACTCGCGGGCAGGCAAAGCAGCGGCACCAATAGAGATCTATTTTCGGACACGCAGAAAGCCAAGCCCGTGCACCAGCAAGACAGGGCTCGCACGTGCAGACCCATATGCATCAGGACAATCGCACAAACCTTGGCGTTGGCGAGGACGTACTCCGCGTTGTTGAGAAGGAACAGCTCTCTCAAGGCCGCTCCGGGCAAGGTCGCCTGCGACATGAAAGCAGGCGTGCACGTCGAGAGCCGGGGCGGGTGCGGGGGACAGTTGGCGCTTTACTCCACAACAGAAACTCCTGAGGTCTGACAATCCCATAAATGTGCAGGAACAGGTGATCCAAATGTCTTGTCGTTGGAGCGCTCACCGCCCGGGAGATTGCAAAAACACTCGTCGTGAGAATCAGGCAGGATGATGACCAAACGCCAGCATGTCACGGAATAACGCCACTCAGCGGCCTTCCATTCTGTTGTCACCGGTACGCAGTCTCCGCCCAACATACAAACCCAAAACACAAGAACGGCAGGCGTTCGTCGATCGGTGTTTTGTCAATATCTGCTTTTGGCGGGGCATGGATTATGAAACCGTACGTGGTTGCAAGCACAATGATAACATGCAATTTTTATATTCTTGGTTCTGGTTTTCGGGAAGGCGTGTAGAAAAGGCGACGGAAGCAAGAACAAGACCGCTCGTTCACGACGCAGCACTCACCGTGGGGTAGGACCCGGACTTCTCGGTAAGGTTGACGAACAGGGTCTTGATGAGGTGGTTCACGAGAGTCGTGAACCTCGGGCACGCGTTCGAGGCGCTCGTTGCTCCCCGCTCCCGCACGGGGCTGTTCTTGGAACCCCGGCTGGTTCGGTCCCCGGGCTACGGAGTGAAACGGAGACAAACATGAACACGCATACATCGGTCAGCTGGTTAGCCGCGAACGATGCTAACGGCAAAGACACATGCACGCACACGAAAGCAGGTTAAAAATGCCAGAAAACAGCAGATTTGTTTGGCGGGTGCAAACAAGAAGATTGAAACGAAATCCACCCAATCCGAATCTGCACTCGAAGTACGTCGCGCGCGTTTCATACGAACACCACTGTTTCCACGTTTACCACAGGTCAGCAACGGTTCCGAACACATCACGTGATGACCGGTCCATTCTCCAATAGACGCACGAGAGAGGGTAATGAAACCTCCTATGAACCCCAATGCGAGTGGGCAAGACTAACCAGTCAAATGCGTTGCTAGTTATCCCCAGCCAACCCAATTACAGAATCTGTGACCTCTCCAAGTGGCAAGCCGTACGCCTACAGCAGCCAAGCACTTTGCTACACACCACGGTGGAGCCCAAAAACATATTGAACTTAATAGATTAATCCAAAACAAATGTAGCAATCTTGATCAAACAAAAACACGCACCGCCGATTCCGGGTCCCACGGCATCTGTGCCCCCTGGACCAGCTCCTCGTAGCCCCTCCGGAAGCGCATGACGCGCTTGATTCCTCTCAGGACGTTGGAGGACAGGGGATGCACCGCACCGTTGTCTGGCACGTGCCGTCTCAGCTTGGGGTCCGTGCTGACCGCTTCCGCCAGGTCCGCGAACGTTTGAAGGCACGCCTGGGAAATGAATGGATGACGCACATTCATCAAATGTAAGGCGGGCGTTCGATAACACGCACAGAAGACCCAGAGTGCGTCAAGAACTGAAGGCGCGCCTGGGGCACGAACGGAGCAGACCCACAAATGTAAGGAGGGGTGTCGCTCACTCGCACACGGAAATAAAATTGCGTCCAACAAGGCTCACGGACGATTTGCGAACGGTAGCAATGAAACATACGACGGTCGGTTTCAACCAAGCGGAGAATGGTTCGGAGGGGATGGACGACAACGCGAAACTACTTTGCGGGGGGACTGACAACAAAAAAAAACATAGCTGCCAATGGTGGGCAGAGAACCTATAGAGAGCACCAACTCAAATATAAACATGCACAAAATTGTCGAAATTGGCCGAAACGAACAATTGATACGGAACTCTGGGTGTTATCCAGTGTCCGTTATCGTTCCGACGGCTTCTGGGAGACAATATATCTGGAGATAGGGAAACAACCAAACCGGGTGCGAAGCACAAGCAATGTGGCGAGCGCCACTTGTAACATTTCTACGGTGCTCAGAAAACAAACAACTGTGTTAGCTGCCAACATCGACACAACCCCAACGCCAACACCAGCAGTCGCCCGCCGTACCCGGCTCAGTCTCCGCTGCACAGCGGCTAAGGCATCAGTAGCCTTATTGGTCCTCCCTCTTCGTGCTGCAGAGTCGGGTGAGGCGTAGACTGGAGACGGGAATCGGAACAACGTGGGCAAAAACACGGCGGAAAAAAGAACCCAAGAGAGAAAAAAGAGGCCTTGAGCTGAGGCAAGCGGGTGAGAGCGAAACAGCAGTCAAGAGCAAACTTTCAAAGACGACGCTCAGGTTGGGAAACAGTGAACAACGACAACAAGAGCATCGTGAAGTTTCAGCATCACGCAACGCTAGCACCGCACACACTCACCGACGCTCCCTCTCCTACTCTGATACCCTCTGTCATCGCCCTTGGAGCCTGAATCGTCGCCACCGACCTTCAGAATGTCCTGTCGCCACCAACAGACGAAATGTTCAAAAACAAGAAACAGCATGCATATTTGTCATCATGTAGCAGCAATCGAAAAACGCAAACAAAAAAAGGAAAACCAGAAAAAAGCGGCAAAGAGTCATCACTCTTGTCGAACACTGCGACCAATATCGTCAAGCAGCCAAGAAACCGACCACCGGCGAAACCTCGGCCCCAGCGTCTGTACGGACAGGGCGAAAGCTGGAACATCAAGGTCAAGAGTGTGAGATGGAGGTAGCCGTGAGGGGGAGAGGATACGACTGCAACCACACGGAATTGGTCCCGCAACGAGTGCAATCACTTCTATGTCCCTCTTGTAAGGTGTGCTCGCATCCAGAGAGGGACGCGCGCAAAAAAAAAGAAACTCTACAAACAGCCCTTGACAGAGTGAGATCCATCCGAAAGGACGAAGACGTTGGATCGCAAACATTTAGATTGAAATTAGGTTGAACAAGCGAAATGACAACATGACCACAGTATCGTAAGGCCAAAAACAGAAGCAACCGACGACACATACGCATTCACACGCCAAGACAACACGAGAAAAGGCTGAAATAGGAGATAAATACTCGAGGCCGATATACTCCTGACACACCAGAGCAAAAAAACAAAAATATGCACACAGAAAACGGCAACTAGGCGAGTGTGTCGAGTTGGAAACAATACCGCGTAGCTAACTAAGTTGCCGTAGGCGCCGTAGGCACCGCACACGCCACATATAATAGTCAAACATCTGTGCTGTTCGCCCCGAACTTCGGTGGCGGGTACGGCGGTCCACCGCCGCCGATGTTGCCGGCGGAGCCGATTTCGTGGAAAAAATTGGAGAGAGATGACTCGTTTAGGTGTCCGGGAGATTGCCCATGTCGAACCCTAGATACCGCATTCGCCGCGTCGAACTAACCTGCAGCGAGTAGGACCCCTTGTGGAGCGCGTCGGACATCTCCATCAGAGCCACCACAATGTCGGCGGGGATGTCGCCGTCCTTCACCGCCGCTTGGGTCTGATGGATCGCAACCGCGGACAACACACACACGAGATGAAATTAAACAAACATCGCAACCCATCATCGTTGCTTGGGTCTCTGATGGATCGCAACCGCGGACAACACACACACGAGATAAAAATAAACAAACATCGCAATCCATCATCGTTGCTTAGGTCTGATGGATCGCCACAAAAGGGGTTCGCACACACAAGACTTAAACACGCGACCCAAAAGGACAGCGGATCCCGGGATGACTCCAGGGTACGAGGCTAGCCGTGCCGCGAGCAAACGACAGTCGCCAAGAGCGGCGCAGCAGCGAGACCCCAAAAAAAACGGTCAAGGCCTACGCTGCTGAAGCGCTGCTCTTCACGGGAAACAAACCCGCCCCTCACCGCCCGGGTCCACAAAAGCCACTGAAACATCAAGCCACAGACAAACGGACCCGCCACATGCGGCACTACGCGCCCCCCCAACCCACTGCCAATATAGGCAAAGAAGGAAAGGACGATTGGCCATCCGTGGTCGGTCTTGTGGGAACAATGCTCCGCCCTCTCGAGAACGCGTGGCCAATGGTCAAACAGCTAACGCTAACGCACGCAGAACATGGTTACCCCCACCCTCTCCGAAGCAACTCTTACCGAAGACACCGGCCGTGTCCTCGCGCGGATCTGCGACGATGCACCGCCGCCGCCGCCACCGCCACCGCCGCTTGCGGCACCCGCTCCTCCGGCACCGGTGGCCCCTTCTTTCTTGCCGCTCCTGTCCCGCACCTCCGCCAGGCTGCTTTGCAGCTTGCGGTCGACCTCCCTCACCTGAGAAAGGGTTTGTTGTTGCAAGTGGCGTGCGTCGGGTGTCTGCCGTTTCCATGAACGTATAGCCTTGGCGAACGGAGAAGAGGTTTTATCGCGCCAATCATGCCCTCCAGCTGCTTGAACGTCATCGATGGTACCATGCCGTTTCATGTTGAAGGTGTGAGAAACTGATACTGTCGTGAGAGATACTTGTACGGAAACAGTCATTTAGATGCCACAAGGCAGGGCTAACACATCGCCGTGTGCAAGGACAAGTACACCAGCTCCGACCGTGCCCTACTAGGCGAAAACCGTATCCATCCTTCGAAGATGCGCAAGAGAAGCCGTCTGCACATGCGACACACCGCATAACGGGGCACGCGTACACACATAGGAGAGAATACAACAACGGTGGGAACAGGACATACACAACAGGGCTCACTGTCCACGGCCAAGTCCAACCATAACATGAGGCTACGCATCAATCATAGCACACGCGTTCTTCTCGCGAGTATGCTGAGGTTCTACGATGTGAAAGGCGCACGTACATTATCCTTTACCGGCTCTCCATTTTACCCTCCCTCTTATATATAGATATACATCTACCTCACTCCGGCACACGCACAACTTCTAGATGGTACAGGTCACGGACCATTTGGGGAACCGTTTGCGGAGGGCAAAACTGAATTGGTCTTGTTCCCTGCGATTGCTCCGTTCTTACGAGTACCATGCTTTCGGGCCTTTTCCCTCTCACACAGATACCAGACTCTCGACCAAGGTTCTCACAAAACCGAACGCATGTCCACTTTCCCGCCATGCTCTCATGATTCCCAACCACTTCTCAAAAACGCCAAACAGCAGGAGCTCCCAGGTACTCCGGTTGCTACGTCTCTTCCTCTTGTCCCGCCCTCCGCCACACGCACCAACTTCTCGATGACGGGGTTGACGACCATGACAAACGCCGCCTCCGCCTCTTCCAAGCTCCGACTCCCCGCCCCCCTGCCGTCCTTGCCCGCGTCGCCCCCTCCCTTGGAAGAGGACGAGTCGCTCGCCTTCAGGGCCCGCTCCCACAGAAGCCTCTCCGCCGTCACGAGCTTCGTCGAAAAGTCCACGTAAAATCTGCAGTTTTTCGGTGGAGCGCATCTTCAAGACGGTTTCTTAGAAAATGCTTCGATGTATGCCATGACCGGAAGACTACTATCCCGTTCAAGACATAACCACAGCAGTTGAACGGGTTTGTGCCGTTCCTGTTCACGTTGTTGAAAACGAAAACAAGCATGCAGTTGGCGGGTGGAACGTTGTTTGCCGGTTGGCATTGGCTTCCGTGTTCCATTCGCTGAGGAGGGCAATGGGATGGTGGATCCGTCTCCGATGGTTCGACCGCAATACCCTCGCCTAGGCAACAGGCAGTCAGATTGCCTCGCTCTACCCTACCCTCCGCCCCACACGTGTACCTGGTAGCCAACTACGGTACACACGTATTCGTGCCTACTTTACTGGCTGTGGCTCTCAACACACCCAAGAATCTACGATATCCAAAGAGAAGTAGAACAAAACAAATTGTACCGTATTCCCTTGTTTCCGGAGCGAGTTGTCGGTGTCTTAACCTGGGTTATTCTGTTTTTTGTTTTTTTCCCCACAACCTGGCTCTCTGCGGTCAAAGATCTTCCGAGCATGCGTGTACACCCATAAATCACGGCGGCAAGGATGGTGCAGCAGTGGGTCCATGTGTGGGGCTTACAGGGATGGGGACGCGGTATATGTAAGGGTGACGAACAGGAGTACAGTAGTACTACTGCTGTACAGCAGTAGCAGCTATGCGGAGAGAAATAGGTCGTACAGCAGCAGTAGTTCCTGAGCAGGTGTGCATGCCTGTCTCCGACAGTAACCGTCCGCACAGAGGATGTACCTGTGCAAGCAATACCTGTTGGCACATCTTCTCCACCTCATCCTTGGACAGGGCATACGCAAGCGCATATACTAGCGGCGCTAGATGCGAAGACGCTGACGGGAAAACGCTTCACAGGAGCGCCAGATCGACGGAAAAAACGATCCGCTCATCAGAGAATCGAGACCATCATCCACTATCGCACAAAATGCATACAAATCATGATAAAATAGAGAGCTGTGATCGGAGCTGTGATCGGAGCTGTAGTCCCGAAAACCCTTGCCTTTGAGCGAAATTTTGCACAAAGCAGACGAACCACCCTTCACTCCCAATACTGGGAACCACACGCACCGCAATCACAACAACATCAAGCACCGAGGGAGAACGTTAGCATCGGCTCCGGTGTGCGCTTTCTCTTCTCTCCTCCGCGGATGCGGCACCGGGTTGATCACATGTTCAGGGTGCTGTATGTACCCTCTCCGGTGATAGTTTGCGTTAAAATCTTACAACACCGGTAGGCAGTAGATTGGATTTGGAAAGGATATCTGCCCCACGTCAGAGAGATTAGGCATGGGTGAATAGTATTGTACTATGTGAGTCCTGTGCGCATTGCTGATAAGCGTGCTTTTGGGGGTGGGCTGCCTGTGTCTCCTTGCTGGTCTCTATGGAGTATGTTTTTTGCTCTTTAGCCGAGGCACAACGGCGATCTTTCGGCACGTAAAGTGATCGGAGCTGAGAACGGAGCTGAATCGGCCTGTAGTCACGTAAGGATTAATACTACCATATATACCATGTCGCGAATTTTCCGCCTACCTTAGCCAGGGCCCCCCTCCTCGTGCTTGCTGCCCTTTGGGGGTGATCTCGAACTTTGACTCCCACTTATCCAAGGCTGTCTTTACCGCCACTCTGCGCAGAAGAAAAAATGGGGGTGCATCCAAACCCAGACGGGATCCAGGGGATCAGGAAAGACAAAGATCCTCCCGGGCATGGAGTTATTCCGTTAAAAAACGGGATAGACGCACATTCAACACCCGGCCCAACGACCGGGGGACTGATCGCAGCAATAAGAGAACGTCACCCATACAAAAGAGAGAGAGAGAGAGAGAACGAGAAATGCGCTTGCGAAATGTACCGGTAAGCACACGAATGGGAGAGAGAATGCACGGAAGGGTGAGAGAGGACACGACGAAAAATAGAAAGGAGCAAAGCAACAAAGAAACAAACGAATAAACGAACGAAGGAACAAAGAAACAGACGAAAACGAAAGAGAGAAAATGAGAGAGCTCTCGAGTGCACTCACCTTCTCGCGGCGGTGTAGTTCTGCCGGAGCTGTCCGCTGTGTCTGAGGAGCGTGAGGCACTCCCCGATGGCCGCGAGGCTCTGGGCCACGTTGTCACTCAACGTGTTCACCGACTCGAACGTGTTGGTTTGCGTCTGTTCCCATGCGTTTCGATCCAATTTTGTCGCGAAGATGTTACCGCCAGGGTAAAAGGTGTTTTGTGCAAGGAAGGCGCGGGCAAGAAAGGCGCAGCGAGGACATCAGCGGATGGAAATGTCAGTGAAACCAAAGGCGTACAACCGTCAGGCAAAAAACTGTCGGGATATTTCGCACCCCTTGGCGCCAAAGACCGTTTGAAGTTCCGCCAAAAGCGTTGCGCACACTCCAAAATACGACGAAGAACACAGAGGAGCCTCACGAACTGTTGGTTGGTTCGCGCCCCTCCGTTTAGGATAGTTGCGCAGACTCGAATCCCAGACATTCACGTAAGTTGAAGGTCATCAGTTTCACCGCGGGAAACGACTGACGTCGGCTGGCAATACCACTAAGTGAAACTGCTGTGCATTGCGATCACGGCAACAATCTGCGAAGGCCATGACGCTACTGCCTACTGTTGTGGGTCTATGTGCTTTCATGGTGCTAACTGGGTGGGCGGTATGCTGTTAGCTGGGGAACGTGATACCTATTTAGCACGCCAACAATGTGTGCCCAAGTCGACCGGTCACCAGACGCTTCGAACCCTTCCCCCGCGAGAGGTCGACACCAAAATCATGTTCCACTTTCTGCTGTGGTGTGCATTCGTGACGGATAACACAACCCGCGTGCTGTAGGGTGTTATTGCTATGGTCAGCTACGACGGCGGCATGCTCGAAAAGACGATCGCTCTGGACCCTGCTGCCCAAGAAAGCTGTCGTCGTCGCTTCCGGCCGACCGATGTTCGGCAAACCAGCTTGCGTTTGGACACAGGCGAACCCGATATCAAACATTCTACGCACCATACGCACAGGGTCGTTAAGCCCTACTACAGTACCTGGAACTGGACAGCGGGCCCGACGGTGCGCATGAGCCTGTTAAACTCGTCGATGCACTCCTTGGCGGCCATGCTGGACAGCTCCTCCAGCCCCTTTATTGCCTCCTTCTGCGACTTGAGGCTGGGCCACTTTCGGAAGTACGCGATGGCGTCGTCGATGCGCCGCATCTGCGCCCGGTTGCGACACACCACGACACAATTACGCCGCATGTTCGACGAGAAAAAATCGTGCCTGGGCTTGTTGGAGACGAGTTATCCCGTAACCCCGCGGACTGCGCAAGGTTGTCAGTGTTTGTGCGTCTGTGTCTTTCATTGTAAGCATCGACCGCTCCAACTGCCTGACCAACGAGAACACATCAGTTTCAGTGCGGGGTAGGAAGAGGAAAACCCTTATGCAGGTCCTGCGAATGGGGAACCCGTGGATCACGGGCGAGGCTAGGCCTTCTCTCCGGGTTGAACGCATACATCTACTCGTCTTCGTTTTGGGCTCCCTCCGCGCACTGCTGCTGGTTCCGTTATCCTCCTTGTGCCCACTGCTCTCATCGCCAGCAGTGTGTTTTGCGTGTTTCCTCCTCTCAACCATGTACCTACCTCCTCGAGATACTCGACGGCACCGACGTTGCCGCGCATGCCCTTCTGCACGACGCCCCTCAGCTCCTTCTCCAGCAGGAAGCACTCGTTGATGCTCTCCATCTGTGCACGAGTGTCGCGGCGGACAGGCGTTATCATTTCCGGATAAGCTTGGTGTTGCCGGTCATATCTCCAAGCCCCCTCCACCTCAACCTCCTCCCGCCCGTTTGGACTAGGAAAACCACCGCCGCCTTTTCAGGCTACACGCGGCCGGTGTCCCGTCGGAGTTTGTATACCGTAAGAGGCGGAGAGAATGGCATCCCCCCAGACCGCCTTTCGAAGTTCCATTGCTCGACCAAGGGAGTGCGGAAAGAGCCCGATACATTTACGAAAAGCCCGATTTTTCCAAAACCACCATTTTCGGTGTTGGCACAATCTGGGTTATGGAGCAATCTAGCTTTGAGAATCGCTCTACTGTAGGGGGGGTGCCGTTTCTCCGCCTCTTACGGCATACAGCAGGAGTGCACCGGACAAAGCGGACAGTACCAACATTGCACATTGCCGTCGTCTGCATCGTACATACATCGATTGCTCTAGACATTTGTGCCCTTGAGAGTAACGCAAGTGGCGACCAACGTGCTATCCCTCAACGTGTTCACGTCGCCAGCAGGAGACAGGGGCCTCATCACCTGATTCTGTCCGTCTCTCTCTCTCTCTCTCTCTCTCTCTCTCTCTCTCTCTCTCTCTCTCTCTCTCTCTCTCTATCTCTCTCTCTCTGGTCCTCTCTAACCTCTGCTGCGAAGTGCAGCATGGAATGATTGACAACCCCGCCCAAGCGACAACCCCAGGAGAAGTCAGAGAATGGGTGGTGCCTTGGCTTGCACTTCACAACCATTGTACATCGTACAACCCTCAACGGTGAAGTGCGGTATGCATAGTGCGGTGGAACAGCAGTGCGGCCGGACCTTATCAACAAGTGCCATGAAACTCCGCACAATCACCCGACCACATCCTTAACGGCAGGGACTCTCACCTTTTCGATGGCACTGATGATGTTTCGTCGCGACGTGCTCAGCTTCGCGCTGATTTCCTTCATGGGAAGCATCTCCCGCTCAAGCTTGCCGAGCCTGCCCTCGAAGTCCTCGCATATCCCCTTCATCTGCCGGGTCGACGACTCGAAGCTCGTCAACCCAGCGCCGAGAATCTCCACTCCCTTCGCCAGAGCCGCAGCGTTGACGATCTCTTTCTCGGCGCCCATTCTGCGGGATTGTTGCTAAGCTTACTGTTCCTCAGGCGGCCGTCTGTGCAGCAGCACACAGCTGTGCTGCTACTGTACTTGTGCAGCTCGCAGCTCATCAAACCGCGCACGGAACATCTCAGGGGGTGACGCAGTTTGCAGAACCGCCACTCGCTCGGTGTGCTTATCGCTGATTGGTTGACATGTCACGTTGATTCAGGGTGTCGGGCGTGTACGCTCTCATGGATTATCGCCACGCTCACGGGTTCTTGTCGTGAGCGTCTTGCACAGAAGATGATTCCACATCCTTCTTTTTGACCCTGCTTGAGCACCCGCTGTATATGTTTTGTCTTGAATGCAGACTGGTCGAATTTTCGTCTTGATTTGAAACAAGGACGTGTGGAGGTTGGTTCCGCGAAACGCTGTGGGTATCTACATACATACATGTACAGACATTTGTCGGGGAACGGTCTCCTCTTTGTCTATTGTGTCCCGCGTGTGATTGCTGCCCCATCGGTTGTTGTCAAAATCTGTCAATATCAATTTCGAACAGCGATGAGAACACAGCTGTAGCTACCTGTACCAACGTTTGCCTCCCGGTACTTGTGCTTGGAGGCGGGCAGCTTGTTGTCAAAGGCGCAGAGAAGAAAGATTGACTCAGTGCGCCGGGCATACTAGCCCATGCACAGCAGAAGGGGATCGCCCCTCTACCAACACATACCGCCAATGATACACGAAACCCCCTAAATCCCTGTTGATCAGTATCCAGTGCTGAGTATCCCTACAAACACATTGTGCATATTTTAGCACAAAACTCCGACACTCACACCACTTACCCCGGTGTTTCTGTAGTAATTGCGGCATGTAGGTAGCGCGTTGGGTGTGTGTTCGCTCAATAGAATTTTGTTGTTCGCTCTGATGTTCCTTGTGAACCTCTTTCATCAAAGCGCCCTTAGTCTCTCTCTCCAGACTAATGCAGATATAGTGATGTGCGTGTGAGCCCGTCTGATGCATTGCAACAAAATAATAGAAACGCGTGCAAATTGACGAACACAATGAACAGGATACAACAAGCGCCAGGGTTGTTCGGCAAGTTACCGAAAATCTATTCATCGACAAAATGTGTCGACTTCCGAGTACAACTTCAGGCGAAAATCCAAGGGTGCATCAAACAATGGACTCCCACGGTCGATTCGGAGGCGAGCGCACAAAGCCACTGACGCCAAGCCTGCTGCACATGCACACGGTGCTCTGTAGTATCAATTGTCTATCTAGTGGTTTGTAGTTGAGTCCTCCCCTTAGAAAACTCTACCGCAGTCATCGCAAGCGATTGAGGCAATTGGGACACCTCTCTCTCTCTCTCTCTCTCTCTCTCTCTCTCTCTCCCTCTCTCTCTGACACTAGGGAAAGCAGGTGACGAAAAAGCAAAGATTGCGCAACACGAGAAACAACGAAAGCATCCCCCGACGACCTACAACCAACCCAAACAACGACGACGACATCTCCGAATGTTTCCCGTGGAAGGCAGGCGCCTCTTCGCATCCCCAGTCCCCGCCCGGCACCTATGTGGCCTTGGGTCCGATCATGTTCTCCGGCCGTACCCACTCGTCGAATTCCTCTTCCGTGAGGAGCTCCAGCGCCAACGCGGCTTCTTTGAGAGTGGTGCCTTCCTTATGAGCCTTCTTGGCAACCTTTTTCAATGATGGCGTCGGCGTAACGAAGGCCCAGGGAAAGCGGAGTTGGTTCATGCTACTGACAATAGGAGGAGGTCGTGAGCTTCATTGGCCAAGGACAAGCGACACTTGTTTAGTTGGAGAAGCCTGCCGTCCACCTTGTAGCTCTCAAGTGAAAGCTTTGGGGCAGGTGCGGGTGGAGGAGCCCTACGCATCGTTTCAGAGGCACGTGGGCACCCTCATTTCGCACAGACGGGCTCTTCAACAATGTGCGTTGCAGCCTCAGACCGTAACACGAACAAAAGTGTTGTTAATAAATGGTATTTTGTCATGAATTGCGTGGGCAGCCCCGGTTCGACCCCGGAATGAGAAAGGACGCTACGGCGCTTTGCCTCGGGGTCACGTCCCCAAACGGACACTCGAATGCTGAGGTAGGCAGCAAGCACGGTATGCGTTCACTGCGCGGTCGAAATAGCCATCATTAATTTCGCCCGAAGATCATGTGTGTGTGTGTTTGTGCGCGCGCTGTGTGCCTTAGCCCTCTAACGTCTTCAACGAACACCATGAATTGCGAAACGCGCCACGTATACAGGCGTTGGAGCACTGAGAGGGTTGGCAAGTTGCGGTGGCAGCCAACAGCTGAGCGCCTTCCATGCCCCCTCCCATCAACAGTAGGGCCCAAGGGCCGGGGATAGGGTGAACTACGAAACTGGTGAAGCGCTTCTGTAACGGGTGACATTTGGTGTAGCATGGAACACAATGGGCTTATGTAGAAGGATTCTTAATGGGGATAACAAGTTCTCACGCAAGTTATGAGTAAAGCACGCTTGTACTGGCGGGCATGAAAAAAACAATAGAGGCAACTGGAACATCATGCATCCGCCCTGCACTCGTTGATGAGAGGGAGAGAAACCCCATGTGCCGGGCATAAAACGGTGATAATGACTTGACTCGTGGGGCGGTTCACGCACCTTGGAGGCGTTATCGTAGCCGATCTTGGGGTTCAGCGCCGTTACCAGCATAAGCGACGTCGACATGATCTCCTGGATGCGATCTCTGCAACCGGCGAACAGATGGCGTCAGGACGTACGGCACACATTAAAAAAAACAAAAAAATTGGAACTTGTCAAGGCCGAAAAAGATAAGAGGTTCGGAGTTAAGGGCCGTGATAACCCAAAAATGACGTCGACATGTCAAATTAGGTACAAATAACCTGCGCGAACGGCCGGCAAATACGAAGGACGAATTTAACAAAAGTGCCTCGGTACATTCCGAAACCCCTACCCTAACCCTAAGACGGAGGGGCATTGTCACAGAGTTCATAGCACTATGAGTAAACAACTCGGATCACAGCACAAATGAGGAAAAAGACGAAAACAAATACAGTCGTCACCCACCGGTTCGCAACAGTACCCGACACGCAGCGTTCCGCAAACGAAGAGCAGCTGTCTCCCAGCAGTCGCATCGATGAGAGAAGGTTGGCCACCTGGCGGAATTATCGCACAGCGAGGCGAGCGATGCGTGACGCGTCCAGCAGCAACACAGATGGCACTCAACGCCGGTGTTCGGACAGGAATCGAAGTTTTCACTTCCCTGTTCTGTCGGAAATCATTGTGACGTTAGAAACGTGCCGCAGCGAACACCATCAATTTAGTGGAACCAGCGTGGGATGCCTGAAAGGTCTCACTAAAAATACAGACCCGTGAATGATGACATTTAGTCACCAACAATATCACGCAGCACAACGGCGGCAACGTCGACGGCGGGGCGGCGGCGACGACAAGGACAGCAACTGCCAAAACAGATGCAGAAACCCCTATGGTCCGCCGCTACGGTACGCATGAAGAAGCAATCTGTCAGTCTTCGGGGGAATACGTTGCGAAAACCCTGCAACCTACCCATCCCTGTGCTCCGCGCCAACCCTGCAATCTCACCATGACCGGTTTGAAAACGTTGAGCTCGAAGTGCCCGTTCGAGCCTCCGACAGTAACCGCCACGTGGTTTCCCATTACCTGTCGAGTGAGACATGGCCGTTCAAGGAGATTAAGTAACAAAGGCTAAAACGAGGTTGGCCATATACACGGCGAGACATACTAGCGAGGACTGCAACACCATCCGTTTTGAAAATCGTAGCGCCGTTCCAAGACGTCTCTTGCAGCTCTCACCTGCGCACAGACCATGGTCAACGCCTCGCACTGCGTGGGGTTCACCTTACCAGGCATGATCGATGAGCCTGCAATCACAAGAAAAAGTAATAAGCAGGGTGGGGGAGATGCCACGAGTACATGAATGTTCGGTAGGACCATGAACAGGACACAGCCGAACGAAGAGGATGATGTAGACTCCCTTAGCAGCTGGGTTTTACCCCAATGTTACCCGAAGTTTCGCGGTATGCATACAGCTTGACAAACGGCACGAAAACACGCCAACTGGTTTCTAGATCGAACAAACGCACCCGAGCAATGTTGGAGTACGGTGCCAGCGAGAGCAACACAGCATTGACCACAGCACCGAAAGGGCTCTGGCTACACCAGCCATGGTGTGATCTCGGCACTGTCATAGGAGTGAAGTCCGTCACAGGGGCGCATGCTGAATGCACCCTTAATTTAGTTTTGTGCGGCGCAACCAACCGAAACCCACCTGGCTCGTTCTCCGGGAGGCTGAGTTCCCCTAGGCCGCACCGTGGCCCGGACCCCAAGAAGCGGATGTCGTTCGCGATCTGCGGTGTCATGGGACGGGAGGAAAAAGATTGCACGCCGCCTGAGGAACGAAGATTTGCTACCGACACAATCCAAGCAAACCCCGCCTGCACAGCCCCCAGTGAACGTTTTCGCTAAAAATTTCTTCTGCGCGGAGTGATTCTCTGCCTCTTCGCTGGGGATGTTTCCGGAGTAATACAAACACGATGGGACACTTGCCACACCACATCATCATGCCGTCAAGCTCTTCGTCTCCGAACCTCAAACCGGGTTATTAGGCAACATTTGAACACTCCCTCAACAACTAGTAGGAAGTATCAGCTAGTAGCATTTTATTAAGGTTCGGTGTGAACCCAGCAAACAATTTACGTGCAAGATACCGCACCTTCGATACGAAGTACCACAAGGTGCGAGCATCGCAAAAACAAAATCATCGGAGTGCAGTATATCAGGTGACGCAATTCGGCATGGGGCCCGCTACGGCCGCAGGTGTCTATCCTATCCTCTACTATCGGAACACCGCAACCTCTCTGGCACGGAGCAATCAACCGGAAAACAAATGTCTCAGGGGTTTCGTGTGCGACCAAGCCCGGGCAGGTCTGGCAGTCAGGGTGACTGCCCTATGCCACATTACCGCGAGAGGGCGAAAGTATGGAATGTAACTCCTCTTCAAGGACAGTACATCACGAGGTCCTCGTCTACACTCATTCAAAATCACATCAAACGAGTCAAACACAGTGTTTGCCAACATGTTCTCAAGGATGTGTGCCATCAAACTTCCAAACACCGCGATTGGAACGTGGGCACACCTTCATCAGCGAGCAGGCGAGAGTGTTGAGGGCTCCGCTGGCCTCGACGATGGAGTCGTGTCCAGCGAGGGCTTCGAACTTGTTGGGTGCCGTGACGAACGGCAGGTTGGTCTCCTCGGCGATAAGCGCCGCGATCTCTTCGTCGTAACCCTGCAACAGCGGGATAGCCAACGAGGCGATGATGCTTGTAGTTCTCCTTATCTTCGTCGTTGCGGATGCTGGTGTCGTGGCAAAACTAGGAAGAAGTGAAGCTATTCGAGGCGAAGAGCCAACAGAATGAATACTTTCCGCTTGCAGACAACAGCCACAATTCCTTTTCCTTCCTCACTCCGCGATGGTCACGGGATGATAAAACGTGCGATGTGCTCGTTCGTCTCTTTGTTTACGACAGGCAATCTCAATCCCAGCTCGGACAACGAGCACAAAGCAACTCCAATTCGTGATGGTGCCCTTAAACGTAGCAATGCAGGAAGCAGAAATTGGACCAAATCAAGCCTAACCCGAAATACCGCGTACCCAACACAACGATCAAAACATTGCCATGAATTCTAAAGTCCGACGTAGCGCATACACGAACACAACGAGAAACAACAAATCCCATGTGGAAACAATGCGGCAACTGCACCGAAGGCTTACCATAGCGGTGTTGAGGCCGGTGCCAACAGCGGTCCCGCCCAGGGCCAGGCGGTAAAGCGACGGCAAGGTGTTCTCCACACGCTTGATACCGTACTCCACCTCGAGAACGTAAGCACGGTATGGCGGTCGTCATGGCGGATGTAGGAGCTCGAAGAACGTCCGTCACAACAGCAACCGGCAGATGATCTAGGTGTCGCGTCATACTTGTTCCACAAAGTTATCGTCTATCAAACCAGGGGCTGCATACGCTAGTGCAATCATCGCGCACATTACGCTGCTGATGCCGGGAGCGCCTTACGCTTGTACGCATGAAAGGCCGCACCAGTTTGGGTTTCAAGCTCAACAGGCTCAACCACGACACAAGCCACACCGGAAACTACAAACGCTCGGACCACATTTCGGGTATCCAAGTTCCCCAACACCACAACGACAACGAAGCGTACCTGAGCGGCGTAGCCCCCGAACTCCTGGCCGAGAGTCAGAGGAGTCGCGTCCTGCGTGTGAGTCCGCCCGATCTTGATGACCTTCTCCCACTCCTTGGCCTTCGCAGTCAACGCGTCGTGCAGCTCGCGGAGCCCCGGCAGGAGAACGCCATGTGCCTGTACAGTCCCGAGCCAGCACGAACAAAACCACACCCGATGCTTACTATCTGGTAGGTGTGCCGCTTGCTTTCTAGAGGAAATAGTACAAGTAAAACATTGTAAAAAACATTGCACACACCTAGCAACAGAGACGCTGGATCAGATTCTTGGCGGGAACGTTCTCTACCGTGGGTCACTCGTGCCATACAACAACTACGATGCCACTTTCCAGGGCGATCCCGACGCAGCGTTTCAATCTCAAACGGGGGATACCTCCGACCAAAGGCGGTGCACGCCTGCGTACTCCCAGCGGCCTCCCAACCAGCAACAAAAGCTGCGACCCCTGCCTCTGCTACTGCGACAAAATTTCGGGTGCACTCTTAGACTCACAGGGCTAGGAGAACACGGCTTTGTCCTGAGTCCGAATGCGAACAAACGTACATACTCGCACCTGCATTATTGCCGCGATGTGCATGGCTGTGGGGAAGCTGTCGTTCGAAGACTGACCCATGTTCACATGGTCGTTCGGGTGCACCGGTTTCTTGCTGCCCTTCACACCTCCAAGGATCTCGATCGCCCTGGTGAGTAAGTAAGCGTATTACAACCAATGACAAAAATGATTGAGTTGGATCGCAAAAAACACCACTTAACCTTAGCTCACAATAAGCCAACGAGCGCAAGCATGTCTGACACGTCCGCGAAACCGCATCTGCAAGTGTGCGGAAAAACTTTCCCCGCAACAAGTACCACGAAACGAAACGGAAACTCGATTGAAGGCGCTATCACACCGCAGATCGTACACACTCTCGGCTCCTTCGTAGCATCCACTCCACCCTCACAACGCATCAACGGCATGCATAAACGAAACCCTTACAGTTCCTGGACAAGATCATCACTCACTAGCAGCGCTGCCTTTGTTCATTCGGTTCGTACCTTCCCGCCGTGAATGTTTGAACGCGGCCTAGGCGTACTTGGCAGGCAACACCACCAACCTGGGAGGACACGAGACTCCTACGACGGGAGTAGAAGCATCAGGGGAAGGATTCAAGCAACACATACCTGTTTGATATGACCTCGTTGCAGTTCATGTTGGTCTGGGTGCCGCTACCGGTCTGAAACACCACCAGCGGAAAGTGGTCGTCCAGTTTTCCCCGAATCACCTGCGTTTGAAAAAATGCGCCTTTGCTCGCTTTGTTCTTTTCCACAGTTCTTTTCTGCAGGTCGGTTCTTTTCTGTGGGTCGGTTCTTTTCTGCGGGTCGATAGAGGAAGATTAGGGTACAGCAGCGGGTGAAAACTGCACCGTTGTCGACAACTGGTGGTCCTGACCCGAGAACTGGAAGAGGATTCACAGCCTGAAACGCAAGGACATGCTTCAAGAGTGATAGAGTAGCCGAAGCGTGCGGAAACGAACCGCCCAAGCGCTTCAGAGCAGGACGGATATGTACTACGATGTGTTGCTCGCGGGAAGCATCAGACACATGACAGACACGGAACACCCGCCGCCCGTGCTGACAACCACCGCGACGGACATGAAACGAGCCAAAGAGATGAAACATAATTAGTGGTCAGAGGGTCAGAATCTACTCCCTTGGCTCACCCGACACGGCGAGCCATAGGAGAAGATCCCAACCAACGCACAAAACAAAACGACAAACGCACCGTTGGGAACAAAACGGCAGCCACGCACTAGCGACATCCACATCAAACATACCTCATCGGCAGCCTCAACGATGGCCTCCCCCACATCCTTGTTCAGCTTTCCCTTGGACATGCTGTACAAAGCGCAGCACTTCTTCAGCACACCGAACCCTGCCATTGGCCGGTCACCAAACAGGGCAGACACGTGGGAAGAAAAATGAATCAGGGGGCCGTCGCACCTCAAAGCAGCAACTATTTCCATCCTGTGAGCACCCTGTGAGCACGACTCGAAGTGCGAAACATGGGGCCAAAGCAATTATTCCTGACGCAGAGTATTTGCTACAACTCGAATAAGCGTGCAATGCAATGCTTGTCTTCTCACGAGCACGGGGTATCCTCGATGTGTCGAGCTTCATTGTGGCACTCAAAAACGAACTCCGCGCCTTACTCATGTGTCTTCGGTGCATGCGTTCCTCTGATTCTAGGTGAGCGAATGAAAGCGGAAGGTCGATAGTCGTCGAATAGGCCGTACAGTAGAGACCGAATAGAGGAACTGGATAGAGGACTCACAAGATCAAGGTACAAAGTTTGAAAGCGCTGACGATCACTATGCGCTCATTCATCTTCCAACAAAGATCGACCTGTCAGTGCGAAGATCAACCCGAAAAATGGACGAACAGGAACTGTTAAGAGCTACCTTTGTTTGATGCCCGCTCGATCAAATGTTGGCCAAACACAATTGCCGATCGCGTGCGCCATTACCTGGAAGTAAGACAAAACAGCCTGAGAGATCGGACACCGTCCGGGTTCTTGGGGCCCGTTGCGGTGTTCTCTCTCTCTCTCTCTCTCTCTCTCTCTCTCTCTCTCTCTCTGGTCTTAACGGAAGTTTGATTATTTACACGGCACCCATGTTTATCAATCTTTAGGTTCTGCGCTGCTGCTTCTTATGCACAAGCTACGGTCTAGGCAGCTCATTTCATCATCCGATACTCCGGTGTTCACTATCCGGCTCCACACGACCCACAAGGGCACGCGGCATCCCACTAGTACTCCCAAAAACCCCAGCTCACAAGCGGGCGAAATCGGTAAATTCACCTTGCACGTACTAAAGATCCCGCTGGTATGTAGATCCCGCCGGTATGTGGGGCACACATCAACAAACGAAGTTTAATGCCTCCTGCATATGACGGTCACTACGACGGACGTTTTTGTTTCCAACAAAGTCGCGAATGCCTCATCATGAGAATTAGCATTCAAGCGACTTGAAGACATTTGTCGACCGGTTATGCACTGGCTCTATATACTCCTCGCTACAAGCTAGTTTATGTTTGGGACGCGTGATGTACTCCAGTACCAGAACGAGCAAGATCAACCCTGTGCAAGTAATGTTGCAGGCATGCATATTTAGCGGCGATGATGAAGCTATCATTGTTCGTTCGAGCACAACTGCTGCCGATGCTTGCAGTGCAACGTACCTAAACACTGAAACATACGGTAGCGTACTGAAACAGAGTAGTGCACCAACTGGCTCCTTTGGAACCGCGGAAAAGAGGCATTCTTATGTGCGCAGGCAACAGACACAAGCTCCAGACTTTTTCGCGTTGGAACAAGCGCAAAACGTAGGTGCTGGATGGCCCATGCAACTTCGTGTATGGCGATGTATCGTATGTATCACAGGTTGCAAAACGGTGCGCGCTACAACATCGACATCGTGGATTTCCAGAAATCCAAGCCGCAAAAAAAAAAAAAAACATCAACGCCGCTGCTTGTGGACACTGAACCTACTGACCAATATGATACTTGTATGAGAGAGGCACGGCCAGTGCACCATGAACCAGATGCAGCTGGAGCTGCACGTTAGCTTTTGGTCCGTACCTTGGATGACTTCGATTGGCATGCGAGACTCCCTGCCCCCGATCGGGAAGTTCATGAGGCTGCGCTGGGTCTGGGCTCCCCAGTACCGGGTGTCCTCCACGGCTATCTCCCCGAATGCATCCGATTCGGTCCTAACGCTTGGTGAAGCGGAAGAAGTGCTCAGCTCGCTCGATCCGCCAGCAGAACTCATCCCGACCGCCTCTGCTCGTTGTTTCGACAGCAGGGGTACCAACGACGCGGCTCTCGCGGAACAGCTGCCGGTTGGCAGTATCGACGGTGATGATCTACTGGCAATGTTTCTTCCGCAGCTCTGGAACGCTAGCGATGCCGACGACACCCTACCCGAGAGGAACAGCACGCGCATTCGCGGTAAGCGGCCGATTGTCGTGAAGAATACGGCGGTGCAGGCTCTACAGCAGTGCCTACGTCGGGTGGAGGTGGAACATGACACCACCCACAGCTGCAATTGCGGCGGAACTACTGTGTACACAAGGAGCACCAGGTTCGGCGCAGGGGTATACCAGCGAATTTCTATTCCAATCTGCGGAGCTTCCTACAAACACCGCACGAGATGTGACCGCACAGTCCACAACAGAAGCCCTGACTGGGTATACCAGCTGGTTTCTATAAGCTCCTGCTGCTGCATCATTCGAATCAACAGCACAGCCATATCAGAGGCAGCACATAATGGACCCGTTCGCTAACAACGCGCGTGGGTGGCGTCGAGCGCATTTGAACCCACTACACACTGCTGCCCTTCCTTGCTGGTTCCCTATGTATGTAGAGCGGCGCACTCTAGCCGTTCGTGCTTGCAAAGAGCAGGATCGGTTGACATCGACCAAGGCGATGCTCAGCGTTGGGTCACTCCTCTGATGATGGCCACTCACGTGGGTAACTTCCGCATAGGAAAGGCCCTGATCGCCAACGGAGCCAACGTGTCAATGGTGGCCGTCGACAGCAGTCACACGGCCATCCATGCTGCACTATAATACTGTGCTGATGATCGGGGCTGGTGCCGACCTCGAGGTCATGACATCTCAAGGCTCCACACCGCTTCACAAGGACGCATTAGAAGGGAGATCTGAAGTGGTGGGAGTGATGATCAGGGCACTCGCGAATCCCAACAGTCGGATGTTATGCGGAGCGGCACCGTTGCACATCGCGGCTCAGTTCGGACCCGCGAACGCGACGGGGGAGCTGCTTCGTGGGAAGGCGAACCCGTTCTTGACCAAAAAAGGGAATTCATCATCGGGGGATACTGCCATCCCAATGGACGTAGCCGTCCAAAATGGGCACTCGGACGTGGTGCGCAAGCTAGTCCAGTGGAGAGGTTGTGGTGTCGCAAATGCCGGCAGTCAAGCTTGTCAAGCGCTCTTTTTTGCTGCGTCGGAACAACACCTGGTCATCATGGCCATTCTGACTGGAGCAGGCGTGGTGGACTGGGTGGGCCTATCTCTCTTGGGTGCCGCCGAAAGTGCCCTTGAGGCATCCGTCAAGTTTCTCTTGCGGCAACGGTACCACGAGAGCACACGGAGCGTTGAATACTCGTACGTCAACGCCAGCGACACTGACGGCTGGACGCCCCTGGCTCATAGTATTCAGCGGTGCTGTTCGCACGCCGCCAGGATCATACGTTTGCTATTTGACGCGGGAGCAGATGTGGCATCGGCTGTTCGAGTCACAAATTCGAATGGACAACAGGAATACTCCGGGACGCCTCTGGCTGTCGTGACGTCGTGCATCCGTGAGAAGGTTTTAGCGAACGGCACGCCCGCTACGGAGGAGCACCTGTACATGCTGGAGGCCATCGGTCGCCTGCTGCTGTTGGAAATCGAGGGTGTCTTGGATGTGGGCAAGCGACGCTCCCCTCATCGGCCATGCTGGACCACCGCTGATGCTTATGTTGCCGACCCTGCAGCTACGGAAACAGCGACGTGGCGTGCTTGCGGCAGCGATCTTGAGGTGGGGAGGGCGACAGGTCACTGAATGTACGACATGAAGCGTTCGGTAGACGGAGCCCACCGCCAGATGACAACCGCTTCTGATGCTCGAGAATCGCGGCGTAATAATAGCCAAAACCAGCCACCTCGTTGCCAAGTTCTGGTTTCGGCCAACCATTGGCGCTGAATCGATTGTCGGTGTATCATGTACTTTAGACGACGAGTGGCCCCTTCATGACAACGTGGTGACTCTTCACTGGTTGCTTTTGGTGGGAGAGTATCCGTACAGTAGGTGGTGGCCGATAGGTTCATTTCATTTGCAGGAGGACTTTCTTCGGTTTTTGCCGCCACGCTGAGTGAAGCGAGTCACAAGACGAAGGTTGTTGGCGTTGGAATTCTTGACTTCTTCATGTTGTGCGTCGTTGTGTACAGGGAGTTTCAGCTGAGAGACGCACGTTTTTCGGACGTTTCTTTTTTCAAGATGATTTTCCTGCTGCCGAAAAGAGAAATTTCCGCAGTGCAGAGAGAAACAATATTCGTCTCCGTGCCATGCACGATAACAGCGGAGACGGTGATGCCACCCCAGAAAAAGGGGGCGACCCCTTCCACACAATCCACAGGGGTGCTGTAGCTGAAAAGCGCCTGTGGGTTGACCAGCCGTAGCCCAAGCACACGTTGGTAAGTTGCGCGAAGGATACATGCCTCATCAGGAGCCCGAAAAGTGGAGACCAGCAGCTTCCAGTCCTCCCCGAGCATAGCCTTGCCAGAAGAAAATCCGGGCGGCAGCGTGTCCCAGCACCACGGGGAGCAATCCCCCGCGACCAGTTTCTTTCGCGTTCTGAGGCCAGCAGCGTGAGCGGTGTGCCGCTGGGGGCCTGGTTGGCCTGAAATCGAGGCTATACGCGCCAGCCTCGATCGCAGCGGGTGTCAACTACGGTAGCAGCCCTTGGAGATCTCATCCTGTGGCGTATGCGAGAAGGTGCGGAGAGTCTTCCCCGATGCTGCCGTGTTCTGGGAGCTCGGCTAAGCCGGCTGTGAACTCTGGCGTGCTCCGTCGGGGATGGGCGGGACATTCTTCGTCGGCTTGCTTGTTGCTGCTGGGCTTTGATCTCACGGCACGCCGCAGCTGGCCTCGACTGCACGCCGACAAGCCCAGGTGAGACGGATTTCTACCCCTGCTGCGGTTTCGACACCCTCACACACCCTAGGATCGAGGTAAAATCGGACTGTTCGGCCGTTCCTTGCCCGTCGACCAGCAGCTGATCGAGTCTCTGCTTCCTCACTGCAGCAAATTGGGTCGCCGTTTTTTGCTGTGTGGTGCACTAGGCGTGTGGAGTGCGTTTCGAACCTTGCTGAGGGCGCAAGGTTTGTTTGTTCTGCCTGCACCAAAGGGCATCCGCAGCCAGGAGCGAGGAAACGCAAAAAATATATATGCCGGTTTTTTTAAAGTCAGCGCCCCCTCTCCTATCACATGCCTTCACAAAAAATAAGTCAACCGTGTCTGCACTCAACGAACAAATGCAATTTTTCGTTTACTAGTAATGCCCTGTGTGCTCTCGCTGCGTTCCCCTTGTGTTTTTCTCTGTTTTCGCATAGCATATCATGCCACACAGCAATCCGAGAGGCTTGTTAAAGCACGATAAACACATTGAATTTTGTATTCTCCGCCTCGTCTTGCCCTCGGCACGAAAAAAACAAGTGAAAATTCAATCCCCTCCACAACCGCAGCCTATTTTTGGTACACTTTTGCACCGCTGCTGTGCCATGCGGTTACCGCTTTATTTTGCGTCTCTACTCTACTGCACGTCGAACGAACATGAAGCAGTGCTGAAATGTACATGCACCATCCAAAAAACAAGCACCACGCAGGGCTGGCTCTAAAATCATCGCAGCACCTCCGACCCGAAAACTTGTCTGATGCTTAGCATATGTTACTGTTGTGCTTCGTGAAAATAATGGAGTACTGGAGAGCGCGAAAGTTTCTTCGTGGCTTTCTCCTTCGTTCTGCGTCCTGCCTGCTGTCTCCCATACCTTGCCCCCCCCAAAAAAGGCAACCCCCCTGTTGAAGTACAGCGCATTACTGCTGTAGGATGTGTGTAGTAGAATAGATGCAGCTGTATGATTGCTGTATACAATGATACGTACATGCGGTGTGATATGTGACGTTTGGTAGAACGTAACATGTGTGACGAGTTCTAGCGAGGAGCTCACGAATGAATCGATGGTTGAGCAGAGGATTGTATTTGTAGCGAGATCACGAGGTGTTGCGAGCCCCACCGGGTTCACTCCCCAACTATCCCTCAACATCTCACCTCTGCAACTGAGCTAGGCTCCGGTGCCACCGGCAGGCAATAATGAAAGTCCCATTGAGGAAACAATGATACCAACTTCAGTCTCGCCGACTGCACACAGGCTTAACCGCCTGCAGACACGACCCTTGGGTACAGGGCACCTCGACACTACACATTTCTACACCCCCACCCCCCCGCGTGGTGGAAGTAGTGGTGAAAACGTAGTTCGAGGAAAGCCTATGGCTTAAGATACCTGGGGAGCGGGGTGAGAACGATTTTGTTTCTAGGGAACGTATACGTCCCACCGTCGTCGAAGAAAGTCGCAAGCAAGGCGCAGGAAAACTTCGCACAAATTGGGGAAGATGTCCAGGGGTTTAGTAGGAAGGGAGAAGTTGTCATGGTTGGCGATTTCAACTCCAGAGTAGGGAAAGCTTCCAGTAGAGGACAGGCGATCGGGCAGCACGGACAAGACAAAGTGAATGGCAACGGAGTGAGGATGCATGAATTCTTGGGAAGCAACGAGCTGATGGATTTTACGGTAGGAGGGAATGCGATAAGCCGGAGTTCCCCCGGCAAAGGGCAGTTTGCAATGAATACTCCATCCTCGACTACATCCTGGTAGATAGGGGAGCACACAGATCCCAGAGCTGCACGTAAGTGCGATAGATATAGGTTCGACCGACCATTTCTCATATGGGCAAACATTGACCGATCTAGAAAGACGGAGAGTGAGAAACAGAGGAAAGTATTCCGTTGGAAAGTAGAACGTTTGGGAGACGAGGGGACACGGGATGAATTCCAGAAAGGACTGGCTGGTAGTGTAGAACTCTTCAGGAAACTGCTGAGAAGCGTCGAAGACGGACAGGTAGACGTACAAGCAGCAGGGGACAGGGTGATTGAAGGATGGGAGTCCATCGTGAACACAACGGCAGAGAGAGTAGTGGGAAAGAAGGTGGTACGATGTGGGGTATCGGTTAAGTGGTGGGATGACGAGCTGAAAGAAGAAATAGGGGAACGTAGAGAAGTCTTCAAGCAGTACCTGAGTGAGGGGTCTGAGGAGAGATGGGAAACGTACAGGGCCAAGAGGAAACAGGTGAAGGGACTAGTGAAAAAAAAGAATAAATTCATTTGGGACGAAGTAGTGCAGAAGGCCGACGGAGGCCTGGAGGGGAACGCCAAGCAGATGTGGGAAGGGATTAGTGGAATGGTAAAAAATACCGCGCAAGGGGGGGATACAGGGGTAGCAACTTTGCGAGGTGTGAACGGTGGATTAGTCAGCAGTGGGAAGGGAAAAAGGGAAGTTCTAGCAGGAAACTACAAGAGACTTGGAGTGCCTTCGGAGAACGAAGCTTTTGACCAAGTGTTTAAGAAGGAGGTGGACGAATGGGCCCAGAAAGAAGAAGAGATATCGAAGGCAGACGTTGGGAACGTAGAACTAGAGAATGAGTTCACTGAGGACGAGGTTGAGGCGTGTGTGAACAAGTTGCAGTGCCACAAAGCAGCAGGGGCGGATGGGATAGTCAACGAGTTCATGAAGTTTGGGGGGAATGGGATGATCCAGTTGATGGTACTGCTGTACAACTCGGTGTGGAAAAACGAGTATGCGCCAAGTAGATGGAGGGGAGGAGGAATTGTGAACTTGTCTAAGAAAGGAGACAAGACTGACCCAGGAAACTACAGGGGTATCACACTGTTGAACACAGTAGGAAAAGTGTTTTGTAAGTTGCTGAAAGATAGAATAGTGGGAGAATTGGAGAAGGAACGAGGCATTAGTGAGGGCCAGGCAGGTTTCCGACAGAAGAGGGGGTGCGAAGACCACGCATTCACGGTAGGGAGAATCATCCAAGGTAGAAAGAGGGCGGGAAAGCCGACGTACTGCTTCTTCCTGGACGTGAAAAAGGCATACGATACCGTATGGAGAAATGGGCTGTGGAAACAATTGTCCAAGTACGGGATCAAGGGGAAAATGTGTAGAGTGCTGAAGAAGATGACAGAGGGTACGAAAAGCGCGGTCATGCTAGACGGAGAACTGTCTAAGTTCTTCGACATTGAGCAGGGGGTCCCACAAGGTTGCACGCTGTCCCCAACATTATTCCAGATGTTCATCAACGATCTGTTGGAAGTCGTAGAGGCAGTCCGGAAGGGAGTAAAAGTAGGGGACACGGAAACTTCGGTGTCGGGAATGCTGTTTGCGGATGATTTTGATGGTACGTCGGAAACCCCTGAGGGACTGCAACTTCAAATTGACGCGGCGAAGAAGTTTACTGATAAATGGAGATTGTCTGCCAACGTTAAGAAGAGTGCCGTCATGGTATGCAACGAGGACAGGGAGGAACCAGTAGAACATAGATGGAAGTGGGGGGTCGAGGAGATTGCAGTAGTGGACCAGTACACATACCTCGGAGTAGAGATCGCAAACGACTGCTCGTGGAATGCACGCATGTCCAAGGTAGCGGAAAAGGGCAAAGCACGAGCAGGGAAGCTGCACCCAATACTCGCAAACCGGCACCTCGATACACGCATCAAATTGGCGGCTTTGAAGAGCGTAATCGTACCGCCGCTAGAGTATGCCGGAGAAGTATGGGAAGGAAATAAGAAGGTAGTGAAAGAACTAGAGGCGGCGCAGATGAAAGCAGCGAAAATCATCCTAGGATGCTCCAAGCGCACAAGTAATGCAGCCGTAAGGGCAGAATTGGGGATCCAATCCCTACGGTCGGGAAGAGACGCAAGGAAGTTGACATGGCAGTATCGCATGTGCGGGATGGGAGAGGAGAGGTTGCCGAGAATAGTATGGGAGGCGAAGTGGGCAAACAATAAAGAGGGGTAGACAACCCACGGAATGGGTCAAGGTTGTAGAGGACGTATGGAAGGGGTTAGACATCAACGAAGATGAAACGCTGGAAACGGAGGGTCTACAGGGGTTCAAGGAGAAGATATCTGTTGCTTGTGCCACGAGAGAAGAACAGAATCTAAGGAAAGAAACCAAGGATAAGGAGGGTCTAGAAGTGCACGGAATGTTGAAAGAAGGAAAGGGTTCAAGGATTACCTACACGGACCAATGGATGCAGGGACAAAGCTTAAGGTTAAATTCAGGACCGGGGACATAGGCCTTCGAGAACGTCGACGAAGACATAGGACGGTAGACGACGAAGACGACAAGTTCAAATGTGATTGCGGCTTCGAATGCGAAGACCGTGTTCATGTAGTCGCGGAATGTCCGTGGTACGAAGAGGAGGGGGAAGTGTACATGACCGAGCTGGGAAAAATACAAGGGACGTACAGGGAGACGTTTGAGGCATGGAATAGAGAGGAGAAGACGGTAGCTGTACTGGGGAGTAGGAAGTGGTTTGAAAAGGCGGGAAGGGATATCGTTAGGATAGACAGACTAGGGAAGACATTTTTGAGCCACCTTTGGCAAAGTAGGAAGGAACGATTGGCCATCGGTGATCGGTCCTGTGGGAACAATGCTCCGTCCCCTCGAGGACGCGTGGTCAATGGTCTAACCGCTAAGGCATGCAAAACATAAGAGTACGCCCCCCTCCCCCCCCCACCCCCCCGCGCGCGCCTCTTAAGAGACGTCGTGCAGCAGTGTCCCCGACCCCTGACCCTCCACAATTTGCGCACCTCGCCACCCTTGGAATGAAAATTGACCTGCGAATGAATGAATACAGGAGCTTCTAGAGGTGCCGAGAATTGCGATTGGCTGCTGCTCGACGTGGTTCGTTGGAGCACATGGAGCTCGGGGCCGCCGCGGCGAAGAGAACACCATGGGGGGGGGGGGGGGGTCTGCAAGGCGAATGAGATGCAAGATTCACTACTTCGTGCAGGGCGGGTAGAGGAGCCGTAGCAAGGCGTCGGGAAGGGGGTTATATTTTATTTGTTGGGCGTGGAGAGGCGCGTAGTGATGCCTAAAGTCGCCGCTCAGAGAGCAAGCTCAACGGTGGCACGTTTTTCATTCGTCGCCCCTGGCTGTTATGCAAGTTGAGGTCGCTTGGAAGTAAATGGTGCGTGTGAATAAACGGGCGGTCGTTTTTTGTGTGTCGCTGTTCATTGAACGGGGACTTGGCTGTGTCGTTTTGAAAAGGTATTACCTGCTCAACAGCTCAGCAGCTGTTTACTGCTCTGTGGGAACGCACGGCATGTGTACAATGTATACACGCCCCAACGGACGGTGAAGTGAGCGTTGACACCGTAGCTGAGAGAGCGGCTGTGGAGTGTGCGTTTTCGGGAGGCACGAGAAAGAAGAGCATAAACAATTGCAACGGGAGCGAATCGGACTTCGCTGAGAATCAAATGGCTCTATATCCAAGTGAAAGGACGTGGTGGCCTGTCAGGTCTCGAAATATGGTGGTAGGAACGGCCGGAACTTGTAACGCTAAATCTGCCACGACGGACGGCCGTCTTTAGAACAAAAAAATTGTCACTCATTATCGGTGTCCTGTTCTCGGCGAGAGGGCAAAGAGGGTACCACATCAATCGTCAGATCAACTTTTGGTATTATCGGAGCGGTCGTAATATCCGGTGTACAGCAGTGACACGCCATGCTGCTTGACACCGGTAAAAAGAGCCCAGAGTGACTTTCTCTCGACCGAAGTGCACATACATCCGAAATATTCGCTCGGACGTGCCGAAATGACGAACAGCGGCGTGAAAACGATTCTACCATCTTCTCTCCAAGAAGCACCGCCAAGGACCTTCGACACATTAAGCTACACAGCCAGCGGCGGAGAAGCTTGAGGTGGGGAAATAGAGAACAATATCTTCTGAGATTCACGAGGGAGATTGTTGTAGAGGGTCAGCTATGTGGCATGGCTGCAAGGTTTGAAAATTGTTACAGACATACGTACCGTAGATGCAAGACACCGTCTGGCTCTGGAACGTCGTCCTTGTTCGATTGTGCCGGTCGTTTACTGACACGCCCACTCCTAGACACACCCGTTCTACGGTAGAGATCAATATGGAGAAGGCCGTTTGCTTTCCTCTTTCAGACGGAGAATCATGCCGAAGCGTTGCACCGAATCAGCGATGCGCTTTTTTCAATGTAACGAGCTCACACGCAAATAGCCTACCAAGAAGATCCTCGACATGAGTGAATGCGAGGGAGACAACTCTTCTGTCCGACACTGGCGTCCTTTCGTGTTCTGCTTCTATACTCCCAATCCGTTTCGGAAGAAAATTCTGGCACTTGGAACCTCCTTGCGGGCTCCATGACCATGCTGATGAACTCGCCGTCTTGCTCTATCGGTGGCAAGGCTGGGTCTGCGCAGTACTGGGTAGACAGCGTTTTCCGAGAAAAGAAAATATGTGAGAAGTCAGTCCCAAAAATGAATCTAGTGGGTCGTGTCCGAACAGGCCCAGCAACAGGTAACAAGTTATGAGTCCCATAGATTGGAGCGGCAGCATGCGCGTCTATGTTACGAGGAACACCCTTCCAGGATTCATCCATGGGTTGCGGGGTAATCACAACACCGTCGCTAGGAATATCAGCAAGAGTCTGAAAGGCCTGACCGCACACCTACTGTTGTATAATGAAACTAAAGGAGCCCCCGTCTTCGAATAAACGCCACAGCAAAAAAGTATATTCATGTCAACATAGGCTTACCCGAACGCATTGCATGTAGAATGTTTTCAGCATCAAATGGCAATCTCGCAAAGTTCTTCGTCCGGGCAACGGCTGGTCCTGTTTGTGGTTCTCTCGGGCACGCAATTTAACCGGTTCTCCTCCCCGTAACACTTGTTTTATGTCCCGAACCACACCCTCCGCGTAGGAGGGATCCTTTAGGGCTTGCTGCCAGTCCAGGTCGTCAAATATGCTGTAGTAGCGGGACTCATCGTGATCTCGATGGTCTTCAGCACACTGTCGCACAGCAATGCGGCTTTGCCTTGCAGAGGATATGCTTCCCGTCATCATGGACTTGGCGTCGTCGGCCACGCTGCGGCAATATCCTCCATCGGGAGACTCGAGGCACACATCTGACTCGGCAAGTGTGTCACTAGTTTCAGCGTGGGGAAGCTGACGATGATACTCCCGGCCATTGCCCTCCTTCGCCCCAGAGGCTAGCAGAATCGAAGCAGCTAACGTTGCCCTTGCTAGGGGACCTGCTTCCGAGCGACCTAACCGCCACCACCGGCGCACCTCATCCATCGCTTTTTCTTTTTCCCGTTCATGCCGCTCCCGGTAGAGGCTTCGGATCGCGGACACACTCACCCCACGGTTTCGTTTACCACCGCCATCAAACGCGCTCAGCATGGTGGCTTCTACGTCAGGGTTGAACTTGCGGGCATCGTCCGGTTCGCCCCCTGACCTTGCGTACTTCCCAGCAGCTAGACGGTGGTCGTTGGACTTGGGTCGCCTTCTGCAAGAGATGGCGCCATTACCTCCAGTGTTTCTGGTGCTGATGTGGGGACAGCCAATGTCGCTGCCGGCGCGTCTCATCTTTTTCCCCGTCGTGCGAAGAGCACGTGGGGCGGCATGTGCGCTGTCCGAACGTGGCTGTCTCTTGACCTCATCAGCAGTCATTACTTCTTCTGCAGCTCCTCCTGATATTACTGGCGGTGGTGACGCTTCTCGTGCTGCTGCTGCTCCGGCTGCTGCTGCTGGGCCTGCACGCGATTCTTTTGGCAATGACGCTGCTGGCAAGTCGGGCGGCCGAAGCACCTGTTTTTGTGCGGGTTGGGCCGACCGCGCAAGACGTTGACGAGCCCAAACCTCGTTTGCCAACAGATTGAAGTCCGAGGGGCCAGGGCCCCCAACGCTGCTGAAGAAAGCTGGAGACAGGTTCCGCTCGTACATCATACCCCACCATGCGTATGACGCGATCGTGTCAGAGGCCTAGACTACACAGATTTTGTCAGAAACTACAGTCAGTCGTTCCCGGTCGAGGTATTTTCACGCACAATTGCAATCGCGCCGCATTTCCTTCAGCAAGTGCCGATTCGAGCAAGGCAGCATGAAACCGCAACAAATATTAGTGAAGAAAGATGTGATGCCGTAATGAAAACAAACGCAGATATACAAGTACCACCTCCTTATTATGATTTCAGTGGTACTGATCGGACTCTTTGCCTATTCGTAGAGATGAAAATCCATTTCGTCTGCCACGCATACTCTGTATGAATGAAGAAGACTTTGTCGCCGCAAGTACAAACTGTAGACTACACTTTTGAACAATCGGATGTTTCTTGCGAGCGGGAGAAAAAAAGCAGACTACATACAACAAACCTACCATTTGTAGTCCGTGTTGGTTCAAATCTCATGGGTCGAGTTTCAGGGCCTCGAAGATGTTGTTGATCATTATTTTTTTGCGTCGCCGCTCCGTGCGGCAGATGTGTGTGTCGCCTGAATTAAGTGAAATGAAGTACATAGGAAAGCAACTGATAGTCAAGTCGAAATGCAGATAAATAGCAAGGTACAGCAAAACGCGGTATTATCCTTCCAGAGTTGGTACGACCCCTAGCCAAACGTTGCCTTTCTCCCGTCCACCCGCTCTGGAAACAATTTCGAAGGTGGAGGGGCGCAGGTGTTCACTGCATGTTTCTACAACTGCACAATGGAAATACAGTAGAAGTTCCTCCGTGCGCAGTAGCACAGGTCGTGTGGGCGAGAAACGATAGATATTTTCTGTGGCTTTGCTTTGAGGTTCGAATACCACATATATATGCGACCACCCCTAGAGGGTACAGTTTTCCCAAACGACCCATGGAACTCCCATGCATGGGTGACCCAGAAGTGACCTATGGGCCCCCGTTAGGCCCATGGGCAAGCACAACCCATGGGAAGCCCATCGGCGGCCAATGAGAGCCCCAGTGTACTCCTAAACAATTTGCACTCTGCTTTGGAACGGGCACTACAGCGGTTACTACTGAACCCTAACGCAAACATTAACCCTAACCCCAAGCCTTGGAAGCCCATGGGCAGCCAATGAGAGCCTTACAGCCGAACCAGTGTTCGCCTAAACAAAAGGCAATCTGCTTTGAAATGGGCACTACAGGGGCTACTACTGTAACCCTCACGCACTTGTTTAAAGGTACCTACCTGCGTTGCAGCATAGTCCACACAAAACTCGCTCATACGTATATCCCCGACACGACCCCACGTTGGGGGAAACACTGCAAAATGTCCTACGTCTGTGTCCAGGGAATCATTAATTCAAATAAATAAATGCAGAACACGAAGGAACTAACAAAACATGTATTTTCCCCGATACGCCCCGACGATGAAGGGAACACTGAGAAACAAATACGTGTGGCTTCAAATGTTCTCTGATCATGTTCAATGACTCACGGATCACTTTGGAGCCGATGAATCAGCGTTGTCACAATTCATCTCCCCCGCCCTCGATTCTCTACCTTAGTCATATCCATGTATGCATGTCTACTGGCTACATGTACACACCATGATCAATATTTACCACTCCTACATATATATATATATATATCCCTTTCGAACCATCAACTATCTCGAAGGCCTTTTTTCCACACGCTTCTATCGATCTGTAGACTATGTCTCTCACAGTAAATCTGCATAGCTCTTACATGGGCGAGGATGACCGGGTTCTCGTGTTTGCGTGTCCTCGGCTTGTCTTGCCCTTCGGCTGAATATTTCATAGAACCAATGCTACGATCTCAAGCAACGAAATGAAATACGTGTTTCATGCCCGGGCATGCTTTACTAGTGAAATGAGGTGATCCTCGTTTTTTCCACCTCTGAGTGTAACATGTGACAGGTATTGCACGACGTTTAATGGTCTTGCCTGTGGACGTTGGAGCGACCCCAGACTCGTTTATTCCATGGCCCCTAGGGGATCTCCACCTATCCCGGCCATATAACGTCTCCTGTCATCTCGACAATCTTGGAGCAGCTTGAGGTTTTGACAGGGTGATCGTCCTCCTCCGAGAACCGTTGCACCTGCTTTTCAGCGTGGAGTACCAAGTACGGCTCTGGACAAGGGCAACGGGGATCCATCATCACAGTGTTGAAGATCCTCGGGCCCTGCGCGCCTAAATAGTGCGATTCCATCCTTGCCGTGGGCGGCCGTCCACCCATGAAGATGAACGTGGATGGGGCTTGCCGTCCTTGTTTGGGGTGTTCGGTTGTGCCTCCTGTTTGTATTTCTCTTCCTGGTAGACGTCGCAATCGATGCGGAAGATACTTAGCTCCTGTCCAGTGTACCCGCCGTTCTCGCCGAACCGCACGTGCTCCATCAGGCGCCCATGTGAAGACGCCTCTGCCATGTTGTGCGTGAACAGGCAAATCTTTTCCTCGTGCGCGAAGTCGTCGCCGTCCGTCCACGCGGCAATGCACCTCCCGCCGTCTTCGACCGCCGGGCATACCTTCAGAACGAATTGATATCATGTTATCATGTTATGTATATACTTACAGGATGGTCATCGTGACGTGACACATTTCTTGTTATGAGTATGGAAAAAAATAAAAAAAAAAATGGCTGTGATAATTTTTTTCGTACAGCGGTATGGACCAGACGCCGACTGTACATAGAAGTTGGCGAGTGTCGACTGAGTTGTGTTGTGACGGCATCTTCCACGCACTTCTGCCAGCGCTGCTTTGTTGTTTGGAGTCTTGTAGGTCGAGATACAGCCGTGGGATTCTCGAGTTGTGGAGGCAAAAGTATGCCTGCAGCCACAGCAAAAAATTGCATGCATAGCTCGACTACCGTGCTGCTCTGTTTTTACTACAGACCAACTGGATGGGATACTTCCTGCCACGGCTAACCATACTACAACGCGATGTAAACATCCGTTCTTGTGTCGTGCGGCTGCTTCGTGTATCGACGACAGATACACACGCAGGGCTCTCGCGACGTTGTCGTTATTGCGCGGGAGGACCCCCCCGAGATCTTCCACATATATATATGGTGCTCCGACGACGGCAGTACTACTGTGCATCTAGATGTTGTAGGAGAGTGGAGTTGTGCTGTCACGGCATCTTTCCCGCACTCTCCTACCGGTGCTTGCGTCATGCAGTCTTCTACGCCGGAAGACGAGAGTGGTTTGGGTTCCCGTGTTGGTTGTGCAGCAAACGTGCCTGCAACAACAGAGGATACGGTGTTCCATTTATTATTATCCCGCTCACCTTTTTTTTTTTTTTTGCGACATGATGCAATTTTTTTTTTTTCTGAATATGACACAAGGAATCCATCTCTGTCATAGGCGAGTCAGAGTCAGATTAGCAATGAATTCATAGCGTCAGAAAAAGCTACCTGTATGTCTACGATTTCCCAGACAGCATATAGGGACATGTATGTCCCCTGCGGCATTTTTCCATTGTCCTTTGGCACTGCCAAGAAGACCGCCGTATCTTTACGCAGTCCAACTTTTGCTTTTATAATTTTACATCGAACGACGGGGGACGGGTCGCGACCTTCATCATGCCCACCTGCGACTATCGTATCGACGAGACGCCGACTGATCATGGTCGTAAGAGTGTGGAGTTAGCTGTGTTGTGACGGTATTTTCTACGCCCTACCCCGTCCGATACATACAGCGGCGACTAATGCAAGCAAGTGTCCGTGCAACAACGACAAAAAAAAAACGCGTCCATGCATATGTAGATAAGTCGATATATATATATATATCTGTTTTGCTTCACAGCAGGACAACTGCAGGTTGACATTTTTGTTTGACACCACCGGAGGCCGGTGGATCTTTACGAAGTCCATGTTCCGTTTTATTTTTTTTAACGATCTTACCCCGGCGACGCAGGAAAGGATAAAATGAATGACAACATGTACCACTTCGTGACGTCACATAGATAGGATGACAAAAGAAAAGTTGGAAAAGAAGAATACGGTAACCTGTAGTCTATTTCACATTAAATTTGTTAGTACACGCCGGACTTCTTCCACACATCTGGGTTCGAATCCAAACACCAAACTGAAATACCCTAATATTATCGATCGCCCTCGACAATTTGGGACGTTTGCCACCAGTTCGTCGTGCTCCGGCGTCCGACCCATTGAATATACCTCCTGGAGTGAGTACGCGAACAACTCATCACAACACTACACCGTAGTTCTCCACCAGAAGACCCAAAAACGTGTCGCAGGCGCTGCCAATTGAAATGGCTTTCTTCTTTGATGTACCCGCGAAGATTTGCATCTTTTGGGGACGGCTGCAGTGGTTATTCAATCAACTGCCATCACACTAGACACCCCGTGAGGATGATGCGTACTGCGGAATTACAGGAAAGACCGAGTACGTGTTGGAGTCCATGCCAACTGCAAAGGGCAACAAAAACCATGATCGTGCGCCTGAGTGTCCCAAACATGTAATACTATCAGGTTGAAACAGCCGGACGCCAAGTGTGGAAAAAGGCTCGTATGACCCGACTTTCGGTGCACATCAGCATCAACTGATGAAGTAAGCAGTATGACACCGACACAGCAATCGGGAAAATTTGAATATTAATTGGGCCTTCCTAAAGATTCCGAAAGACGACACGCACGTCGTTCACACGTCCAGCCCCACCAATAGGTTTCTAGAGCTCAACCCTGCCACACAGCAACCCAGTGCTTTACCACGCACTGTACACCCCAACTCATGACCGATTCAAGAGATCGCGGCAACAACCGCCGTCGAGACGACACAAGCACAAGGAACCGCCGGTATACCGAGTTGTCAACGCCACCGACATAAACACGCGTCGAGGGGCTCAGCGTGCTGCCTCCGCCGATGCCCTCAACGCCCATCGTAGAGCACAATATTCCGCGTCGGCAGAGGCCATCAACAGCCGTCGTAGAACCGCCATGCCGACAGAGCACAACAGCTCAACGCCGCACGTCGACGGCGTAGAGCGACCGTCATCAACAACAAAAGGGGGTTGCCCTTCAACGACATCTTTCACGCCGAGGACGACTCCACCTCACTACGAGCCATTGTTGGAGACCGCCAGCGATCTTCTTAGCCGGCCTTCCGACTCCTCCCTGATAAGTCTCCGTGTCAGCTTCTCCGCGCGTGAATCATGTCCAGTTATGACCTTCGCTTTGACTTTCACAATGGGTATTTTACCTCCGGGTCTTGCATTTCTACTGTAGTGTAGGTACCTGCGTTTTGAGGAAGGACTGCGTTCAAGTACCAATTTCTACCCCTTGCGTTTCCTTCCCCTGTACCTCTTCGCGTACCACATGTGTGTCCTTCATCGTCGTCGGCTTCCATACTTGTGGATTGCCTCTTGGAAATTCTGGGAATCCCTCCATTCCAAGACAGCCATAGGTCGGCATCCGGCATTTTCTTTTTTTGTATGCATTTTTCTTCTTGTGCACTTTTTCCGTTGCGCTTGCCATCGTATGTTTGTGTCTTCAAACTTTCGCAGCCGGCCTTAAAACTTCTTCTTCATGAGCCTCCGTGGTAACTTCTCCGCGCACGGGTTATATGTAGTTATGTCCTGCGCTTCGACCTTCATGATGGGTATTTTACCTCCCCGTCTTGCATTCGTGAATACCTGCGTCATACAGAAGGTCGTTCCACGACGCAAACATCGACGTCTCTTTTTTCTTTTCTTCCCTTCGCACTCCTTCCTTCCGGCACTTCTCACACCAACTTCGAACGTGGGGTGCAATTTCCTCTCTTCGTACCTTTCTTGTCGGCAATCTCCATCATAATGTGCATAATTTGTACTTCGGTTTTTCGGCTTTACAATTTCCGATAGACCAGACTATGGACTCACACGTCCCTTCCCCCTCCGCAGGACCGCGCGCTCGTCGAGTGCCGAAAATTCTTCACAAATTCCTTACCTCTCCACTTCTTCCCCCTACAAATCCTCTACCCTTCTTCTTCTTCTTTGCTTCCCCACGGACACTCACTACCATCGGGCCGGGATGTTGGCCCCCAGGCCCATTGGGGGGCGGGGGGGCAATCCTTAACCCTAGTATATATACTTACAGGATGGTCGTCGTGACGTGACACATTTCTTGTTATTAGTATGGAAAAAAATAAAAGAAAAATGGCTCGATTTTTTAATTTCTACAGCAGTATGGACCAGACGCCGACTTTACATGGAAGTCGTACGAGTGTCGACTTAGTTGTGCTGTCACAGCATCTTCCACGCACTTCTGCCAGTGCTGGTTTGTTGATTGGAGTCTTGTAGGTCGAGATACAGCAGTGGGATTCTCGTGTTGTGGAGGCAAAAGTGAACCAGAGCAAAAAATTTCATGCATAGCTCGATTACTGCTGCTGTGTTTTTGCTACAGCAGTATGGACTAGACGCCGAACGACGTCCGCGTGCTACAAGTACCGCAACGACCTAACGGGATGGGATACTTCTTGCCACGGCGAACCATAGTACAATGCGATGCAAACATCCGTTCGTGTATCGCGCGGCTGCCACATGTGTCGACGACAGGTACACGTAGAGCTCTCGCCATCTTGTCGTTACCGCGCAGGAGGACGCCTCGGAGATGTTCCACATGCATGCTACAACGACAGCAGTACTACTGTACATAGATGTCGTAGGAGAGTGGAGTTGTGATGTCACGGCATCTCCCACGCACTCTCCTACCGGTGCTTGTGTCGATTGGAGTCTTGTAGGCCGAAATACAAGAGTGGGTTGGACTCCCGGGTTGTGGAAGCAAACCTGCCTGCAACAACAGAGAAGGCGGTGTTCTATTTACTATAATAGAGTAATTCCGCTCAACTTTTTTTTTTTTCGCGGCATGTGGTCGCATATTTCTTTGCCACTGCCGAAAAAGACCGCTGGATCTTTACGCAGTCCACCTTTTGCATTTATCATTTTACACTGAACGACGCAGGACGGGTCGACCTTCATCGTTGTTGTTGTTGCTGTTGTCTCCACATTAAAAACCGTTCCGACGTCCTCCTCGATACTTGTGGACTACCTGTTGGAAATTGTGGGAATCCCTTCATTCTGAGAGAGAGAGTCGTAGGTCGCCATCCGGCCTTTTCTTTTTTTGTATGCACTTTTTTTCTTCTTGTGAAGTCTTGACGTGGCGCTTGCCATCGTCGCCGCGTAAGTGTTTGTGTCTTCAAACCTTCTCAGCCGGTCTTCAAACTTCTTGTTGATCAGTCTCCGTGTGGTAACTTCTCCGCGCATGAGTCATATGCAGCTATGACCTGCGCTTTGACTTTCACGATGGGTATTTAACCTCCCCGTCTTGCGTTGGTGAGTACCTGCGATATACAGAAGGATCGCTCCACGACGCAAACGTCGACGTCTCCGTTTTTTTTTTGTTCCCTTCGCACTCCATCCTTGCCGCGGTTTTCACACCGACTTCGAACGTGGGGTGCAATTTCCTCTCTTCGTACCTTCCTCGTCGGCCTTCTCCGTCGTTGTGTACATAATGTACAATACCTCCATTTTTCGGCTTTTCGATTCCGATAGACACAAGACTACGGACTGACATGTTCCTTTCATCCCCGACAGGACCGCGCGCTCGTCGAGTGCCGAAATTCTTCATCACTTCCTTGCCTCTCCCAACACCGTCCCTTCTTCCCGCCCTTACAAATCCTCTCCCCTTCTTCTTCTTCTTCCCTTCCTCCCGGACACTCACCACCATATCCGTTCTGGATGTTGGCCCACAGCCCCATTGGGGGGCGGGGGGCCAATCCTTAACCCTAGTAGACCATAATAGTTAGTTGCTGTATGCTACTATAGGCACGCATGCCGTGAGATGAGTGGTGCGGGTCGAATGTGTACACAACAGCTTAGAGACAAAGCACGTGTAGTGTACATGATGTACACATATCGGATGATGCATGTATTTCTGCTGTATATTGTTGTGTTGTGTTCGCATTCAAATGGTGTGCCAATGAAAAGCCTTGGTGAGTGAAATGCTGTCCGGGTCAAGTCAACAGGATACGGCACGTACCTCAACATTCCATTTCGGTGTATTTCAACCATCATCAGCAACAAAACACTCCCAGATAGAGACCATCATCAATCTCGTCTTCTACACGCACGCACGGGGTATACTTTAGGCGCGTAAGGAGTCAAATATGCCATGTACGTATTGTAGTACATGGACTTGGTCGTGCGCGTGCGTTGACGTGCGAGTACCTGTGTGTATATGCTCAGCCTGCTAATTGTAGGCTAGTTAGCGTTCAAACTTGAAACTGTGGGCTGGAGATACGTCACACGTGTACTGCTGTATGCTGCTGCTGCTGGTGTGGCCTCAGCGTTGATTACGTTTGCGAAGAGGGAGAAAAAAGGCCCGTCGAGAACAGAATGGGTGATGACGTTGTTGTTGTTTTCTTCACATTAAACTCGTGTCAGTTGCTAATCCCAAAATCTAGCAAAGACTCGGCCTGTGGTCACAAAAATGCTAGAGCCATCAGAAGATCTAAAGAACACGCAAACTATTAGCAAGAAAAGGGTACACAAGCCCGAGGAGGTACACCTACAATCAATCCCTGCAGCACGTTTGCGTGCTCACAACTGAACTACACGCCCGCACACTACAATTCGACTACAGCAGCGGCATCACCCCCCTTGTCCCGCACTTCACCAAAATGAATGTTTGTCGACTACAGCGTACTGCTGTCTGAAGTGCTGTCTGTACAAAAATAACACCATGGTGTATGGTACACAACAAGCTCGGGGCATGCAGCTGCTGTCTGAAGTGCTGTCAGAATGGGTCCGTGGACATACAATGAAGAAGAACAACCAACCAAAAAGCCATCATTGCAATTGACAATCGCCAGAATCTATCCAGATCATCTGTGTTAGATACAGCAGTGTAAACATCGACACTGTCTAGGAATCGTTCCACATTGAAGGGGTCTTCCACGATGCAGGTACACAATTAAGGCACCCGGGTTATCAGCGCCATCTCTGCCGCGTCTCTCTACAAAACCAGTGACGTCATCACACATACGTAACACCTATATTCAGGAACAAACGGAAAATAATTGACAACACAAGACAAGAGACGTTACTCGATGTTGAGGTTCTCCGCCGAAAGCCCTCCAATCGGAGTCCTTAATCCTTTATGAACGAACAGCCCGGCGTAGACTCTCCGGAACGCAGCGGGGAATCGGCCGGTTTCGCCCGATTTGGGCGCTCTTCGCGGTGGTGCAGTGCTGGGGGCGCGCGAAAGCTCAGCCCCGCGACGGGCGGGCGGCCGTGGAAAGACTTTGCTGGGGACGCCCTGAAGAGGAGACGTCCGCCGGAGCTCTGTGGCGGGCCCGCGGAAGAATCGGCGCTAACGTCTCGGGTTTAGTGTGGAGCCTTAACTGGCCGCCGCGCTCTCAGCGCTCCGGTTCTGCGCTCTCAGCGCTCGAGAGCTCAAGCATAATTGTCTACACGTCTATATCAGAAAATTGTACCTCTAGGGAATAGCTGTCTGCGACCATGGAAGACTCCCGAGTCAGTTAGTTGGATCTACGAAGATTTAGAAGGTACTTGGTACTGACTATAATAGAGACCGGACCGAACTTGTTGTGTGAAGTCAACAACAATATCAACAACATCCCTTCTCAGGGCCATCTATCTCTCTCTCGGAGGGTACTGAAGATCCAAAGGTATGCTCCGGAGGTTCTTCAAACGTGACTTTTGGGATAACGTGTGAGGTGGAGTATTGTTGGTGGTTACCGTCAATACGTGTCCATGAGCAAGCAGAGTAAGTGGGACACACGGCCAGCAGGCCCACAACATCACCACCCTGTCTTCCTACCGCTGCTGCAGCTAATTCTTCAGGTTACTTGGCCGAATCTCTGATGCGCTCCGCGAATGAATATTCTTCTCTCGCACTTTCTTGGCAGGGTTAAAGGGTCCTGTGCCCGACGCCCTGGCGAAGTTTAAGAAGACGCCAAGCTGGTTTGGGCTGATACCGTGAGCGGTCTTACCGCCGACGCCAGGGCTCTCCGGTAGTGCAACACCCTCCCCCAACTACGGAGGGCGCGATCCGAAACCCACAATTTAAACGGACAATATTTCCGATTGCGGGGGGAACTCCGCCACCAGCGGCTCGCCCGACCGCCGCCCCGCGAGCGACTCAAGCACCCCGCCACCCAGGTACAGCATCGGGGGCCGAGGAGGAGGGGCTGGAAGAGGATGAGGTCGCGGCGACAAACCGGGGACGGTGAGGGCCCAGCTTTCATGAAGTGGGGCCGACATGCAAGGAGGGGGAACGAACGTGAAGCGGGTTCGATCGCCGCTGCTGACAGTAGGAGGACCCTACAAGCGAGTGCTGGAGCTCCTGTTCGATGCCGTTGGCGCCTCAGGTATGTAAAGGTGGCAGCCAGATTTCCGACCCAGTAACAAAGATATCTCCGACAAATGACTGCTTTGATACGATCTCATCCCGGAGCGTGGCAGACACCACGTGCCGTGAAGGTGGACCCCCCTTTGCGCTATCTGTTGGTGACAGAATAACGGCGGACATCAGATGTTTTCGCAGGAAAAACGTGCAATATGACACACACACATGGCGGACCCCGCGTGCGAAAGTATCTCTCACCCACAACGGACGGCGGACACCGTTCGTGTGGAAAACAGGACCAAAGACAAAAGGATGGCAGACATGTAAAACTTTTACTCCAACACGACACACACGCCTGCTAGGCGACCATGCCAGCTCCTGACTGGTGTTCCGCTGAGAAGTGCGAGAGATTTTTCCTGAAATAAACCATTCCTCATCACGGGGGATCGCTCTCCTCCATTTTACCCGCATCCTGAAGAAGATTGATGGATGTGTGCCAATCACCAAAAGTCAACGAGGCAAAACAATTCGGCGAGTTGGAAAGGCAGAAAGCAGGGAGCTCGCCTAAACGCTGTCCAGATCAAAGTTTCTTTGGCGAGGAAAGACAGATCGTTAAACAGAACGTACGATGGTATTCCTTGACAACGGAATACAACAAGAACGAACGTCGAACTATCACCCTGCTCCGCTCCCGCTCCCCAAGACGGCTTTCACGGCCGCCTCCCCTGCTCTTGCCGCTTCCGCCGCCGCAGTTGCCGCGGCTTCCACCTCGATCAATACCGCTTCCGGCGGCATTGTGCCGCCAGCCGCGGCTCCTGATTGTGGGGCTCCGTGGGCCTCAGGCCCACCTTCGAGGAAACTCGCAGCAGCATGTGTGAACGATGGTGTCGTTGATCTGCAACAATTAAAGCCGTGCAAGTGCATAGTCGTATCGTTGATGAATGCAGTCAACAAACGGATTCTCTTCTGTTTTTTTGCATTAGCATGTTCTCCAGTGGTTCACCGCTCTCGTTCCGTCCAAATCGGCTCCAGACGAAACATGCATACCCGCGTTTTAGGCGACTACAGACGTTGGACTTTCCTCAAACACGGACATGCCATTACCTAATCTATGCGTGAGGCACTAATTTCCACCGTCTACGTGAATTGGAAAACTTTTATGCCGCCGCCTACTCCGCCGACAGCAGCACTACCTGGCGGCCGCGCGGTCGAGCATCTCGTCGCCCTCCTCCGGCGTGAACACCCTCGGCATGCGCGACGGCGGGGGCAAGACGTGCGACATTTTGGCGAAGTAGCCGCCTTCCGTCCAGACTCGAGAAAGCCGCCCGAAGCTTCGGAGAGCGATGACGTGCTTGACGGCTTGTAGGCGGGTGCCGTACGTCCTTCGCTCGTGTTGCAGCAGCAGCTCCACCATACATGGGAATATCTTCGTGCATTTCAGATTCAGTGGGAGTTCGAGGGAAGAACAAGACTGATCAGCCAAACACGCAAGTCGCGCCCAACACTGAGTGATTGAGGGACACCGCCTTCTCTGTAAGTCGTGTATATATTGTTTGTTCGGGTCGAAAGAGCGACAGGCGTCAAACATCATGAAATTCATTAAAAGACTATCTCAATGCTCGGCGAGACCGAATGGTGTAGAGTCTGATCGAGAGAGGCGAGAGAGAGAATAAAAATACAGCATCCGGCGACGCTCCCGAAACACTCATGCGGGACGACATCGAACAGCCGCGCAAGCGCGCACCACACATTGTCGGGGACACGTGTTTTCGATTTGTCTTACCCACGTTGTCGCAGCTGGGCGCTACCAAACCTAGGAAACCATCGCTGGTGGGAGAACAGGTGGCTCAAGCTTTCGCTAGGGGTCGTACCGTGAAACGCTCGTAGTTGATGACGTCCCTGCAATGCTTTGCCCTCGTCCTCTGCAGCCATGAAAGTATCTCTCTGTGCTTCGCCTCGCTTGAGACGTACACAGGGGGCCTCCTGGGTTGCAACGCGTTCTTGGGGGGCGCACTAGTGCTGTCAGCCGTCTCTGGCACCGTCGACGCAAGTGTTGCACGTGCGGAACCCTGGCCGCCACCACCACCAGTATCATTTTCGACCTTCTTTTCTCGACCGACCACGCTCTTCTGGCGCTTCGGACGGGTTCTTCCTTTCTTTTGGCCCCCCTGCCCCCCGGCGCCTTTTCGCCGATTTGGGCGTTTGTTGCTGCTCGGCGAATTTGATGTTGCCGGGGTCGTCTCTGCTGTTCCAGGTCGTGACGGGGGCAGTGAAGCTTTGGATGGCGGTCTTAGCATCGCCGTTGTCATCAGCGGCAAAGGAACAGGAGGGTACAGGCGGTCCCAGTGCCGATTGAGAAGTGTGAGGTGGGACGTCATGCAGGCCATGCGCCGTCTCACCACGGCCTGGAGGTGTCGAGTACCCCAATTGACCCGTTGAGCGTAGCGGCCGATGGCGTTCGAGTTGGTAAACGCGCTCAGAGCCCCGATGATAATCTTAACCGCTCTATTGCGCCGACGCTTGAGGGCCATCTGGCTCATGAACCTTGTTACGATGGCCATGCGGCTGTGTGGTGCCGTAAGAAACGGGAAACAGAACGGGGCATGAAGCGCATTGACGGGACAAGCAAGGATGTGAATGCGATTCAGGAGAGTTCGACTGGAGTACCGTTTCCTGACATATCTCGATGCCTAGGTGATGTGCCAAACCGCCCCAATCCATCTGCAGACTATTGTGGCTCTGATTTGGCCGATAACAGAAAGGAAAACAGATTATCCCCGTTCGAACTTGGAACTTGTCTCACTTCATGTTCGCTTCCAACAGATGTTGACGGGCGGCCCTCTCCACCGCTCCTTGCTGACACAATGCCGTACGATCGCAGGCAAATGGAGATATCGTTATCGTCCGCGCCATGCACAATATGTGGCATTTTCTCATCATGTGTAGCCTATAGTTGGGAATAATGGCCATCATGACCTCGGGAATAGCGCACGCAACAAACCTTTTGCGGACAACACTGAAGTCTGAGGTGTTTTTCGAAGGAGAGAGTGCAGAGTCGAGAAAAATAACGAGTAGTGCGTACATAACGTGATTTTTTTGCATGTACAGAACTCACCAAGAACAAGAGGCGCTTGATGTTGGCGATGATAGCCGTCCAGGTGCGAACGATCCCACCTGTGCGGGTAAACAACCTTCCGTGCACAAGCTCAGCAAAAGCGCGATCCCGTTCCGCCTTGCAAGTGCGCATCTCTCGGTTGGCCATAGCCCTCGTTGAGATGAGGGACAGTTGTGTGGTCTCCCGAGAGCGCATGACTTTCGCTCGCCTGCCCAAGCAAGGAAGTACCTTTGAAATACAAATCGTGGGGTACTGCAACACAGAGAGACATGATCGTTTTCATAGGAATTATTTCTGTTTGGGGTGTCGGCGCGTGTACTATGTTATCACGCTCGCGGGCTCTTGTCGAGAGCGTGTTGCACAAAGGAGTGACTCAAGTTCCTTGATTATTAGAGGGGTTTAACGAGTGACAGACGTGAGCAAGAAGAGGCAAAGCCTGCTGCACCAAGTCTGTCTATCATACCCATATCTATCTCATCTGCGTAACCCCCTCGGAGATCTCGGATAATTGTATCCTGCCGTGTACACACACAAACAGCCCCCCTACTCGGTACGAGATACGATCTACGAGATCCTCCGTACATAACGCCAGGTAAAACGGCAACAAATCTAAAAACCATTCATCTTTCGTATCGACAAATAAATCATCTCAACTCCCGGATCTATCGAATATTCAAGTTTCAGGTTACTACTCCTCCTACGACTATGGAACTTCACTAAGAGTCTTAACAAGCACCCCTCTCGGGAAAATGTCGTCACCACATTCTCAAGTAGTCAAACACAAAGATTTATCCTTGGAATATTACTCAGCAAAGATCAACATTACATCAGAGCCACGTCATAAAGACTCTGGACGGACAACTCTGGCAAAACGCGTCAACAAATACCTCGAACAAAACCCTCGCACAAAACTGTGTTTCAACTCATTGACCAATTTGAACTAAGCTTCGGAAGCACATAGGCCTCAACCATGTCTTACCAAAATATGTCAAATCCTTCCTCCAATACATCGTTCAGAACAGTCATCAATACCTAATACATGCGGCACAATTAGACAAACGTTAAAAACCCGGCGTTCAAAGACGCCAGAGGAAACTTTCGCCAATTATTATGCCGTTTCTCAAACATCCAGACATGGACTTCTTGACAGCCCCCCTGCTGCATCATCGCCCAAAACATAAAAATTTAACAGCCCCCCTGCTGCATCATCTCCCAAAACACAAACGCTAACAGCCCCCCTGCTGCAACAACTCTCGGATCCAAACAACGAGAAATCAAACGAATATCATGAAGTTACCTCCGAACTCCGCGGGAAAAACGCGGAATCGCGAATAAACAAGAAATAAATGAATTTCTTATCCTAGCAACGAGGAATCAGACAAGTATCATGAAGTTGCCTCAAACTCCGCAGGTAAACGCGGAATCGCAAACAAACAAGAATTGAGGGCTTCTCCTCATTTTCCGCAGGTAAAACGCGGAAAACGTGAACAAAATGAACAATCAAACCCGAACGTCCGCTAGAACTCTGCTTGTACTGCGGCGAAGATCATGGCATCTGAGCATCACATTCATCCCCCCCCATGATTTTCGACAGCAGTGCTAGCAGTGACCCAACAACATCAACTGCACCATTCGGCGCGGTGAAGTCCTAGACTATGCACACCATATCCTTGACAAATGAAAAACACGTGTACCACAGACCATAAACACCACTTTCGTTCGTGCGCATCGCAACACAGCAGCCTACGTCGACGCAGTTCTCAAACTCATGGCTTTCAACAAACAAAATCGACCCAGAAAATAGAAAAACCAAATGAACATAATTCTCACGAACGTGCCTGAATCGCGCTTAGACTCATGGTGCAACCACCGGTCATCTCGCACGGTAGCTCCCGAACACGTAGCCTCTCAATTCATGCCGCACCCTTCCAGCCACGATCGAATGTCCAGCCCTGGCATTACCCCCCATCGTCCCGCACCACGCAGATACCATTGTACACGGTCGGATGGGCGCCGGGATGCCCCGCACCCGCACCCGCACCCGCAGACAACGCCACGAAGCTGCCGTCGCCGCTGCCGCCGTTGCTGTTGCCGCCTTCGCCGCCATTGTCCAACCAACAGCCATCCTCATCGCACGCGTCCTCCGCTTCTTGCGCTGCTCGTGCCGGTGTAGCTGCCGATGTGGGCACTGCGATCGCCCCCCCAGTTGATACGGCGGGGGGTATCTGGCCGCAGGTCGACGAAACCTCCAGTGCCACCGTTCCTGCAGCTGACGGCGTCCCGGCCGTTCCCCCCATCGACGATCGTGTTTGGGGTGTCGGCGCGTGTACTATGTTATCACGCTCGCGGGCTCTTGTCGAGAGCGTGTTGCACAAAGGAGTGACTCAAGTTCCTTGATTATTAGAGGGTTTAACGAGTGACAGACGTGAGCAAGAAGAGGCAAAGCCTGCTGCACCAAGTCTGTCTATCATACCCATATCTATCTCATCTGCGTAACCCCCTCGGAGATCTCGGATAATTGTATCCTGCCGTGTACACACACAAACAATTTCAATAGATGCTCACTGCTCTATGGGAGTATTCAGTGCTTTCGGCATGATCGTCGAAAGCGCTATCAGTTCTTCGAAAGGATTGCCGACGTCCCTCGAGCCCATCGATTTCCGTGTTCAACGCCAGGTCTACATGTGGAACACCCTTGGGTGAACCAAGAGTCTTCCGAACACCAGCAGGTCTCCAGAGGACCCTGGCTTGGCCGGGTTTCCCACCCATTCTAAAGTTTTGCTAAAACGCCCACGGAACACCCATGGACCGCCCATGGGCACTTTGTTGCCCATGGTTGACCCATGGGAAGCCGATGGGCGGCCAATAAGAACCCTTCTACCGGAACTAGTGTGCTCCTAAGCAATAGATTACCTGCTTTGGAACGGGCATTATAGCGGCTAATAACCCTAACCCTAACCCTAACCCTAAGCCCACACGATACATGCTAGGTTGGCGCTGGTGGCTAAGTTCTAGGTTGAAGGGCAAGCTGAGGTCTAGGTTGACATGCTGGTGGCGCAATTCTAGGTTGAAGTGCTCACGGTGGACACTTCATGGGCCGTCCATGGGCATGCCCATGAGTCACTCATGGGCAGCACATGGGCGGCCCATGAAGTACCCATGGGCAGCCCATGGGTGACTCATGGGTGTCCCGTGGGCGGTTTAGCAAAACGGGTCTTAATGCGATGTCGTTACATCGGCTACCAGAAGCAAACCCTCAACGTCATCTGTTAAACAAGTTTTCAAGCTAGCAGCCCTGGGCAGGGACGTACCTGATCGTGTTTGTTGGAAGTTGTTGACGACTCAAGTGCCTTGAAGGCTACGGCTCTAGAAGACAGTTCACTTGCACGATTCAGTGCAGCGTATTCGTACGTCGAGACACCAGGCTTAGTTCGTCGACCAGATGTCTGTGTTTCCAATCCGATTATTTATGGTCCGGCGAAAATATGGGTTTCGATAACAGCCGGAATGAAGATCGAGATGAAAGACCTATGGTCGAGCGGTTTTTTCGGGTCTCGGGTGACATGACATTTCGGTTGGGACGTCAACAGCTTCCATTGTAGACACGAGAGGAAGGGTGCAACCGCTCCATCTTCTGCTGATTCGGGTAGCCCCGAAAACAGACTACAGTTGTCGATGGAACCTACCTTCCCTCTCGCGCACTCTTGGCGTGCTGAGAACGCTCGAGCTCCATTCTTCTCCGGCAGCACGGACGCCCGACTGTTTGACATCGGTTCTCGCTGACAAAGTTTCTCGATGAGTTCGCCCATCTTCCGAGGGCCTCCCTGCGCCCGCACAGTTGTTTGCCGGCAACATAAGCAGCCACGTCAGAATCCTCTCGGAGGCCTCAAATGACGGCAAGACAGCGATCGCACGGTGCAGCACTTCGGTTTGAACAGAGACCGCAAGCATGGCCTCGCGAAACACCCTTCGTAGGGTTCGCTTCGTTCTGGTCCTGAAGTAAGGAGAGTGCTTGACCGGTAGCACGCCGCAGTTGTCCATTACCCTCCACGTCCGTCGCAGACGCGGGGCCTCGACAGCCACCAGTAAGGTGTTATCTGCCTGCTGACTACTGGTTCTTTTACAAGTGCGAGGCCTCTTCGTGGCAAGAGTCACGGCCAGGATACGGGAAAACGAGCCAGCCAAGTGTTCGTGTCTCACTTTCGTCGGAGGTGAAGAACCTGTTCTGCCGTTTTCAATGCGCTCTCCACTTGGTTGTCTTCTTTTACTTGAAGGATGCGATTCTCCACTCTCGCCAAGAGGCTCCGAGGTCGAGATCTAAGCAATTCTCCGTTGTTGTTGTTTGACGGTGAATCAATTGCCCCGACCTCGACAGGTGGGAGCTGTAGGACGGGCAAGCTCTGCCATGCCCACCTGATGTGGATGTGGTCGAAAATCGACATCAGCTGAACACGAGACTATCTATACATAAAATTCTCCCGACGGTTGCTTGCGATGAATAGAGGTTGGAGACATTCTACGGAGTTACCTGAAGCACCCCCGGTTGTTGGAGCTGGAGACAAGAAACAGGGGCAGTGCCAAAAAAGAAGCATGACGCGTTTCCACGCTCACCGGTGGTCACTACTTTGAAGTACAATAGTGAGTCACCTCGAGGATCTCGAGAAGCTCTTGTTGCACTCCGGGGTCGATTTCAGTAGCGCCCCGGTTGCAGGAGGAGGGATGAATGGGAGCTGCCAACCAGTGCTGTTTTCTTGTTGAAGATACAATATTGTAGCCGAGACCCACTAGTCTACACTCAACACGCAAGATATGCATAGCTCTCAGGAATATATCGATCTGTGGACAGTACGCACACCGGCGACTGAGCGAGTAATCCGTAATGGCGGTCTACTGTTGATTCTGAGTCGGGGACGGATCCAATCCTGAAAGCACATGCTTTTTTGTACGAGACAGCTCATGGAAATATTTAGCATATTTACTCTACTGAGGTGTAAAACCGAGCATGATACATGCGCACAGGCCAAGAACTCAACAGTGCGATGTTCGCAGTACGTCAGGTACGGCACTGCTTGTGGTTGTTGTAGCAATACTGCAACATCGTCCGAGCGCCTGTCTAGCTTATAACTATCCAACTCCCGAGCTTCGGTTATCACAACGTAACCCGGGATACAACGTAGCTGTGAAATGCATCTTGCCTCTGTGCGCCGCAGGTGGCATTCTTAGTGTCAACGGCCACTTGATGGCGCCTTGTTTCTTATTCAGGGAAAAGTCTTTACCTATTTTTGGGACACGAGGACAGAGAATGAGGGTTACAGATATAGAAGTACACTGCATCGACCCTTCTTCATTGTTCCTGGCTCACCTACGGCGCTGGTCGCCGTCGCCATTTCCTAACGTCGAGGTACGGGTCCTCGGTGTTGTCGATGACTTCATTGGACGAGAGAAACGATTGTTGTCAGACTGCTGAATGTTCGACAAGAGCCGCTCGTGTGAGGGAATGCCCCGCGGGGCCTGTGTGTGAGGACTCTGAGAGATCCCGGCGGCGTGTGGGTATGTGTGCATGCTCCGTGTCGCCTGCTTCCCTCGAATTGTTTTTGCGAATCGGGACCAATCCCTCCGCATTGCGGGGGAATCGGCATTCATTCATGAGATCCCGCACACAGCACTTGAGCGGCCACAGCCATACGTACATGGAATGTACACGCTCGCAAATCGAAGCTCCGCGCGGACCTCACGCCGGATTCCTCTTCGCGAGGTTGTCGTCGGCGCAGGAATCTTGATGCAGGCGTGTGCGGCATTTTGCCCAAATGTTGTTGTGCGGAATAACAAGAAACGACCAGAGCGAGAGCCGAATTTTGCTCCCACTCATTGCAAGACTTGACCACATCCCTATCCACTGTGGCCATATCTCGAACGCCTATTTCTTCTTTCTGTGTTCGCGTGTACGTTCCCAACACACCAGGTAGGCGTCACGGCACGAACGCCCTGGGACTGAAATGAAAGCATGGTGCCTTGTGTTTAGCGAGACAAAAAAAAAACGACTAAGCCGAACACATGAAACGCGGCCTGCTTATTCACCTCGCCGTCCCCTCGGAGCTACACTCAGGGCGTACTGCAAAGTTTGGTGACACTCAACTGGATGAGAGGTTCAGTTGATGGTCGGGAAACGTCGGGATCTGGGATGAGGCTTCGAATCCCTCCGGAGTGAAAATCGGGAAAAAATGCATTTATTGTGAACGTTCACGGGTTACAATGGGGGCTGATATGCCCTTCTCGTATGAAAAACTGAAGCCAGGCGCTGCTGGAGGAAGGTGGAGAATTCCTCTGGTTTGACCACATGCTGATGTCTCTTGCATATACCGAGAGGGTGTAAACTAGCACCCAGCAAAGATGACACAGACAAACATGTAGCTACCATACATCGTCTTTCAGAGTCACGACATCGCTGCCTTAGTCTAGAGTCCCAAACGCATGCGACGACATGGAAGCAAAAGACACCAGCAGATGGCTCCTAGTGAAACAGGCGCATGCTTCCAAAGTGTGCTGGCCGGTAGCAATGAGAAATCCTTGGTGATCCCCGCGGAGAACGAGAACATAAGCCAACGTTACACTCCTACCATAAACCGTCTCTTGCCTAGCAGCTCGTCGCAGTTTACGTTCGGTACCGCCTTGCCGCCCAGGTGAAGAGCTCCGACGAGAGGTTAAGCCACACTGACTTTTCTTTTGCGGTTCATTACTTCCTACAATGCGGCAAGGAGTAGGAGTTCTTCCAAGTACGGACAACATGAACATTAAATGCGATAAATACGGCATTGAGCCTCTAACACATGAACTGCCAAGTACGCTAGACAATCGAGTTGGACACCCCGTTGCCCTTAAGAACGCCCCTATTGCTGCGTGATGGTCATAGAGTTGATACCTAATGAAGTTTCTAGATATCCGCAGCCGATGCTCTACAGGACCTTTCTGCAGAGTTGCAGATGGGCCAAACCTTCATTACGTTGCTACAGAAGTGAATTCCCACGTGGAAGTAGAGAGGATAGGTGTCCACCGAAGGCACAAGATACATGGAGCAGTACGCCCTTCATACGGCGGAAGGAACGGCGCTACTACGACAAAGTACGGTTCTTCATGACAAAGAGTAACACCACCGGGAGCACGATAAATGACTTTCACTACAAGTCTCCCTTGGAATCCTTTTTTTTCACGTCAAGATACTGCTGCCTTGAGGTTTTACCTGGTTGCGGAAGGAGAGATCCGGCAGGGAATTCAGAACATACCCTTTCGACTACCAGAAAGCGAGGAAGGGCACCAGGCATGGTCCCCAGTCAGAATACGTTACTCTGACAACACCTCGAGCGTGCCCACGAAAAGCCTGTAGCCCACTTTCGGACTACATATCACAACAAACGTGGTTGATATGAACCAATCCTGTCGTGGCGATATCAGTGATGCCACGGTTCTTCTGCTACTCTATTTGTTTCCACGAGAGGTACTTCATTTCCCCCCGCTCTTTCGCTCGATCATGTCATCCTCCCCTGCTGCATGGTCATAGTATCCCGCGGGTTCGTCGTCGCTCTGCCACGCATTAACGACGAACACGCCGGCAACGGATTGAGATGTGTCGAACGCGTCTCATGTAGGCCGATTGCTCTCCGTATCACTTCATCGACAGACACAAGCACATTTGATATCGCTTTGCTCCGATGTGAAGGCCACCAACGTTTTGGAATGTTGCACCAAAGGTGTGCATCTTTTGTTCGAAGAGTTTAAGGTATTTGCGGGTTTTCGCGGCCTCACAATGTCTGTTGAAAACGCATCAGCTCACGCTATCGCAAGGCGTCTCTGTCGCTTGCGGCTCATCGGAATGGGAGTTTTCTTTCAACTAGAGCGAAGAGTTATTACAGTAGGGTAAAAAATTGTTGCAGAACTGGCACTCGTTCGTCGCGTACGGTGGAAAATTGGCGTCCCATGTTCAACAATCCTTCATGGTGCTCAGCAGAAGAACTTGGCTTTTATTTTTAATCACGTATCCGTACCAAAGCAAGAGAGAACGTGACGACGGTCGGCGTCCAACCTCCGGCCTACTACTGCCCTGAGTTTGACAAGTCTGCCATGTGTAAGGCTGGGAACATTGACAAGTAAATTCAAGCACACATGAGATTATCAAATATGATACTGAGGTCAACACTTCCACTTTTCCCTTCGCATACGCAGAATTCTCCTTCGAGCAAACGGAAAATAGTCGGCGTCTTTGTGGCATTCGATCAAAGAATCACGGAGGGATAAGAGCGAGAAAGAAACGATGCCATGTTTCACGATATTTTCTCGATTCTCTTGATAGACAAATGTCCTCCGTGTACCATGTTCGATGTTTACCTCGTCCTCGGAGTCTGGCTGCACCACCAGGCCGAGGTCGACCTGGGCCTGGAGCTCCTGCAGGGTGAGATTTGCCAGGGACATGCTGTCCCTGCGGTGTACGTACTTGTTCTTGTACTTGACCGATCGGTTAATTACCAGCAGGCGGTAGTAGTCCACAAGAATGCAGCCGCAGGTCGCGCCTTTGCCCTGACCGTGGTCTTTGGACGTCGAGAAGACCGTGAACACCTAACAAAAACAACCCATAGGCAAATGCTTATTTGTGCGATAAAAGCGAAGTTGGTCTGTCATGGTTCGTTGGTCGGAGCCTGTTGCCGTCCATGCTGTGGTTGCTGCCTTCTGCGCCGTGTACGACACTTGGCTAGGTCTAACGCAATAGCAGTCGGAAGAAGCTCGCCGTTGATACGCATGCTACCAAACGTCGTTCAAGAAACAGTTCGTGATAGTCTAGCTTGGGAGGAATACCCTTGTTTCTCCGTGTTCCTTGGCGGGTTAGTCGAGACGAACCGCATGTATCATATTCCGTTTCGGAGTGTTCGTCGCTGCTTCCAATAGCTGCATTGTACATGCAGTACTCTCGAAAGGTCCCATCCATCCATCCATCTACAAGAAATGCGGCAAAGACCATTGTCGACACGCTTCCGAGGATCGTTATGTACATCTCCGTACCAAGTTTCGAGCAAAACGGAGGGGCCTAAACGCGCACCTTCGCCCCCTTGCTCAATGACACCCCCTCCGAATGTGCTTCATGTGCGCGCACGATATAGCTGAGGTTGCCCTGTGTGAGGAAATCGTCGATCGCCTTCGTACCGAAGCAGATTGCTCCACCTCCCCGCAAGCTTTCGCCGAATCCTGAATCTTCCAAGGCTAACTCCTACGTTCCCATGTGAAATCAGTTCACGAAGTTCAGAACAAGACGAAAGCTAGCTTTCAGGTAAGAGACCGAACACAAGATCTGAAACACGGGACTCAAAACGTGGCACACCACGCAAGCAGAAAACCAGGATCAGCAAACGCGGCAATCAAACGAAAGGGGGAAAGCTGGAGAAGGGGAGAAGTCAGGTTCCAAGCCAAGATTGGTGCCCTTGCAACGAGATCTGACCACATCGAAAAAAAGTACTGATTTACTATTGAGGCATCGATGTCAGAGAGTGGCGCCTAAACCAACCGCTCATTCGAAGGCTACCCTGCCTCACAATGAGATGCGTCCATATTACCTGCTCGTCCTTAGCAGGGTCTGACCACATGCAGTCCGAGGCCACCTGCTGTGACTCGAACGTCTCGCACTCGTTCGGAGGGCACACGCTCGCCACCGGCGGCACGCACATGATGTCCTGGGGATTAACACACCAAGGGTCACGTAAATGGTGCTTCCGTTCCAGAAGTTATTTCATCTTCCGCCCACCGACCGCGGCGAGGTTGTTCCGGTTTGGAGACTGCGAATGCGACCGGAAGCAGATAGTCATAAATTGATAAATAGCAAGTGCTCTTGCCGTACTCATTCACTTCGAGGTTTATTACTATGTAGATGGGATCTTCCGGGGGGCTGACCTGTATACGAGAAGTCGAGCCCTCAAGCGGGCGCGGGATGCCGCCGTGCACGCAAAATATGTCCTGATCAATCACCCCCGCGAGAGGCAGCCGGTCGAAGACGGCGTTGCAAGACTCCCACACTTTCTCGCCAAGAGCCTCGCCGAAACGGTTCTGACCGAGGAAGGTAAACGCGGGGAGGAAGGAGTCCAGCGGTGCACCGAGAAATAGCACCAATGACGGCATTTCGGGAGCAAACCGTTGAGTCATCACTTGTTGTAGCACATTCAGGCAGGCAAGTATAGCAGGGTAACGCTGGAGGCAGGGACACATAGTACACATTCGAGTAGCGTTGCAAATGAGACACAGCCAAGCAACGTTCACGTCGACTAAGGCCATAACGCAACTGAAACGAATAAGAATCAGTCTCCTGTCGTATTGGGGTAAGACCGAAAGCGAATGTCAGATATTGGTTAGTCCGGAGGATCACATGCGTGTACTGCGGTAGGTCTCGACATTGGCGCGAACGCACACCTGGCATTGCCACAAAAATGACCTCTCCCCGTAGTGCTCGATCCAGCCGTTCACGTCTCTCAGCTCGTGATTGCCCCGGAGCATGAACATTTTGTCGGGGTTCTCGATCTGTCGCGAAGGCAGCAGGGGTGGACCTTACCGAGATGTCAACAACATCGGTACCGGGACTAGACGACAATCCTGGCTGGTCATCTTCACCTCCGTCAGAGCGCAGAGACAGGAATGTGGTAGATAGAATAATGGAGGCGAAGACCATAGCTACAAGCCGGGCACAGAGGCCAAGTCAAGGTGAAGGGTGCTGCGATCGACGTGCCTCGCGTGCAAACGTTTTGCCTTGTCCATGCTGGGACGCCACTTTTCAGCATGAGAGTGAATGTGCACCTCCATTAAAAGTTCTACACAGAAAGGTTGTTCTAAACATCGTCGGGCGCGCAAACGAGAGGCGTAGGCTCGGTTTGCTGCACATGCGTTGCAGCATCGTTGTGTCCGATACCTCCCCGAACTTCCCTTACCTTGAGGGAAAACAGGTAGGCCAGACACTCCAGACCCTGCATCCCTCTGTCCACGTAGTCTCCCAGGAACAGAAACTTGCCGGCGGTTACATTCATCCCCAGCTTCCACATATTGTCGGCAAAGAAATTAAGATCCTGGATGGAGCCACGATAGGTTATGGTAGCGGCGGGTATCGGGAAGGCAGGGACAATAGCGGATATGAATAACCACGTTTCGTGTTTAGTTAAATGTACTTGCAGGTGCGGGTTTCTGCACCCTTCTCACAGAAAATTATCCCTGGAGCTTCTGGTGAGGACATACCGCACCGTATATTTACTGCGACCGGGAAATATCGTACACTAATTACGCTGCCCATCGGTCGTTAAGCCTCAGCTCTGCCAAGTTCAACAGCCCCCGAAAAATAATCCAAGATGGTGCCACTGACGACCGGGGACGAAAGGCAAGACAACCGACGCAGGCAATGCGTTTCAACTCCTTCAACGCTGCGCAATAAACCCAGTGGGCACACAGGCGGATGGAATAGATGGGAAAAGATAGCAGGTCCGGTGCGGTTAGCGTGCGGCTTTGGCGAGCCGAAATACGCAAAGTGGGCGACGACGTTGACCATGACCCGGCCGGCGAAGGATTTAAATGTGTAATCTAGCGGGCTGCTGATCGTACGTCGTTTGGGAGCCGTGGAGACCGTTGTCGAGCTTACCGTTGTAGTTCCACCATCCCCCTACCACGCAAAGAGGGGCCTCCTAGCCAAGTCGCGAGTTTATGGGGCAGTCGTTGTTGTACACATATCTACATCAAGCAGGATTCATCCATTCTCTACACTTTCAAGCTCACCTCGAGGTTGCCATGAATATCCCCGAACACGTACACTGGGGATTGCAGCAGCACGGCTCTCGGCTCCGCCTCAAAGATCGGGGCCACCCGCTGGCACACCTGGGCAGCAGGAGGGCGCGTTCAAAATGACTCCTTATCCTGAAGGGGACATAAGGATTTTCCAGGGCAGTGTTCCTCGGATCCGAAACTTCAAAGTCAAAGCTGCAGCGCTAGCTACGGACGACAGAGGAGGTGACGAGCACGTGCGCAAAGGTTCCTTTCTCTCCTAGGAAGCACAAGGATCCCGATTACCTGCTCATGATTCTAATAAGTTGTCCTCTCCTGTGGCATTGTTTTGAATTCCTACAGCAAACTCGAGTACGGCACCTTGATGAGGTCAAGGGCGAACCGGGAAGAGGTTAGGAAGGCCGCATGCGTGTCGGGTGTCTTGAACATTTTGGTCATCTTTCTGGCCATGGAATCCCGCCTTTGCATTGGTGCGAGGTCCTCCAGAGCCGATGCGGTCGCCATGCTCACCCTTCGCCTGCGTTGCGACGAAGACATGATAGACATGATAGACATGACATCTTACGGGCAGGTATCTTTTGTCTACGGCGCATATCTCGGCTGTCGGGAGCTCTGCGTATTGCTACTACTACTGGTGCCGATAGCGCAGGGCCTCGATGCCTCGCCTCTCATTGCATTTCACATGCCCCTCCACGTTTTGTGTGATCTCGACGAAGATTCGAGGGAAGATAGAATCGTGTTCAGGAAGACAGGTACTAGCGTCGGGAAACTCTTTCAACGCCGTGCAGACATGTTGAGCTCCAACCTCGTGTCGGTGGTGGCTACAACCAAAGGTACGACACGCATCGACAGCAACTCACTTCCAAAGCCTTGCAGTCACAACTTTCAATATCGCTCCTTCATCTGCTTTCTCTCGACATAATTGCGAAGAAAGGAAGAGGTACATCATCGCTCAATTTAGGTTTTCGTGATTTTCTAGCTATGTTGCCTTCTGTTCTTGCGATGAATATTAATGGCTGCTTCCCAGGAGAAGAGCGTAGCATACCGCCCTCCAGCGATTGAACTATACTTTCCTGCTGCTTTCCAACACCACATTCTTATCACCGGTGATGGCGTGTCTTTCATCGGCTACTACTTGCTGCAGCTCACCCGATGGCATAGTGCTTGGTTTTGCTGTCGCCCACGAGGTGGATCACCGGCTCTAAAGGGTGCGCAGATTTCTGGACTTCACCCGAGCCCCCGGACGTGAGCTCCCGAGTCAACCGTTTCACCTTTTTCCAGCAGATAGTTGACACCCAGCCAAAACGAAGCACGCACGGGAGGTCAAAGGAGATTGATTCGTCCGTTATTGCCCACGATATAAGACGTCAACCAGGAGTTTAGCAACCTTCACGACCGTGGCCTGGTCTCAAAACTAGTTTCTCTTTCATACATTGCACACACTTGCCCGGTTCTAGGGCCCTTAAAATCTCTGCGATATCCACCCCATGCCAAGACAAGTCGGGCGTCCGCCGAAGATGTGTTCTTGCTGAAGAGCAATAATGGAAAACCGGGCACTCGGGTGGGTCTTGATTTGAGTCTTGGAAAAGGATAAGGTTGTCCAGCCTTCCAGGACGCCGTTTTTGAAGTAGCGGTCAGAAGTTGTTGTCTCTCTAACATTCGTCGACATGTAGCAACGTCCGATTCACGTACTTGTCACTTACCACCGATGCGACTTCGAAAATCCTGCTACTCTGTGGTTTCGATGAAATGTGGTCGTGCCGGACGTGTTGTCGGGTTCGCCCCTCTTACCTCTTTTTGCAGCGCTAGCACGGCTTGTTCCTTGTCGTCGAGCACACCCTCCAACTCTTGCAGCCGTTCTTGTTGTCGACCCTTCGCGTGGGCGTAACGATGGACGTGATTTGCGTTGTAGGTATGTTCTCAATGATGCATGAGGTATGACCTGGTCAGTTTCCATCAAGACTGTGATGATGGTTTACCGACTGAGTGGGACGAGTCTGGAACCCACCCCATGTACCGGTAATTTTTGCTCGGTTTTTCAACAAGATCAAGATCTTAAGCTGGTGCTGCAAACCAGCAGTGGATTGGCCTGTGATGTGCTACAGTGGTAGCATAGCATTGAGAAGGCGAAGGCAAGCAGAAACAACGTACTTGCCTTTGCGTTTGTGTGTACCACAATCTGTTCAGATGGGGTTGGTCCATCTACCGAGCTGGTAGAAGGCGAAGCCTCCAACGAAAGCGCAACGTTGAGGTATTTACGCTGATGCACTATTGTCATGATTTTCGAAGTCATTGGCGTCTTGTAGTACAGTCAGCAGTCTATCTACAATTCACTACATATGCGAGGTTGTTCTCCCTCGCAAGACATTGTATACGTGATTGCAGGCCGCAGTCGAACCACACGCTGCCAATGGACGATGTACTCTGGATTCCAGGTACTAATGGCGTGTCAGAGGAGGACCTCAGCTGTGGAGTCATTATTTTAGGATGAAACGGGGCTGGAACGCAGCATACCGTAGGCGTGTGGCAGAACAAGCGAAGGATATACATGCATCCAAGTACATGTATTACATAGTGTGTCCGTCGATATTGCCGGAAAACCTCGCGTTGCGCACGCACAGCAGAAACTTCAGGTGGTGAAAAATTCTCCAGGCAACGCGCACGATGATTGAATTTCTCACGACCCTATTAATGTTGCTGATCGCGGGCGTTGCAACTCGATATGTAGCGAGACGTTGTCATGCCCCACGGTATGAGATCGTGGTCGTCTAGTCTACATTGTATGCATACGAACGGCAGCACTGGTACAAGATTCACCAGACGCCCGACTGAACGTTTCCACCGACCATGGTGAGCCCCACCGGAAAGAAACTAACCACTCGCTAAACCCTCACAGCTCTACCGTGCATCAAATAGATCTACTGTGCATCAAATAGAACGGGATGTCACAAGTCTCACGAGGCGGCGTGTATCTCCAGACGGCCATAACCATGCCTGAACCCTGCCGCTAGGGACGAGGTTCTTTTCAGGTTTGGTTTGGCATTCGTCATCGCCAACTGTGGTGCTTACCTCCTGTGAGCTCGATGAACTCATGGCAGAGGCTGCTGGACTGTTGGACTCCCAGTCCCGACAACTGGCCACCAGGTGCTCTCTGATCCTTCCTCCTTTCCCAGTTAACGTGCCTCTCTGTGGTGGGCAGGTTCGTCCTTACACACCACATGTACATCGTCCGGCCGACCAGCCAACAAATGATTTTGGCGTGGCAGTTTCAAAACGGAGTTTCACCACCGAGGCGTGTTTGGAACCCGCCCCCGCCCCCCGCCCCCTTTTGAATCATATTTTTTCGATAGGTAGAGGGAGGGTAGCCCCGTAAATCAACCAACTGCCACATTGATCGCAATAGCAACGACCCACGCCGAGCAGCAAAGAGGCAAAGAGGAGAGGACTGAAAACGCACACGGCTGTGCAAGCACCAACGAAAGCACGTTGCGCGGTGGCGAATAGCACAGCAAGACGGCAGGGTCCGAGAGGGAACGAAAGGCGTACGCGCAATTGACTTCGGCGAACTCGGGGCTCGGTGCACGTCACAGCAGCAAGCGCAACGCAACCGAGGTGCTGTTTTGGCGCGAAGGACGATGGCCGACAAGGAGAGCTCGACGGGCACGAACGTTCAGGTCGCAGTGAGATGCCGCCCACTCAATAGCAGGTGTGTTTTTGGGCCTCCGTTTCTGCCGCTGTACGATGTGCATAGTGTCCAGCAGCAAACCGCGGACTCATTTTATATACATGGTGTCATCTGCCAGCAGGAGAAGCGCTTCGAAAACGGTGCTGCCGCCGGCCGCCTCCCTCCTCTGTAGGATGCTCCTGTCTGTGTCGGTGCTGTGGCCAAAGAAGAATATACTAAAGTAGGACGATAAACCCTGGCGTGAGCACTACGCAGAAGTGCGACGTGTGAACGATCGACACTGAAACTGGCTGGTGGCATCCGAAGAAAAGCTCTGCTCTGTTGTAGCTGTGCAGCCTCGGGTGGGGGGGTTTTCTGCTGCACGCCGACTTGTGAACATACCATTTGGACTGACCGCTGACAACTGCGGCGACACCGTCGTCGGCGTAGCCAGATGCAGCTCCCACCTGCTCACCCGAGCTGACGAGCAATCCCCTTGGCTCCACCCGCTGTAGAGAGTTTTCTTCCCGCAGATACCTTCACCCCGGCGCTCCGACAGCAGTGTTCGAAAATTGCCGTATCGAAAGCGCGCTCTCCTCTTTTGTTCTGAAAAACAGCAAGCGTGAGCTCCCCACATGCCCCGTGGACAGCAGTATTGTACGGAAGTACAGCAAGCCAGCGGTCTGTTAATTGCATCACGGTTATGAGGGATTGATTGTATTCATCCCGACGACAAGCCGATGTATCGTACAGGTCTCACAAGATAGAGTATCCGCACCAAACTCTTCCAAACGCTCATGTTGTAACCGAGGTATACATTGGTCCGTCTTGCGATCCCTGGCGGCAGTTTGACTCGGTGCTGACGCGCCTTCTGCTAGCTGCAACCATGTAGGGCGGCTCACGACACACGACTCAGCGGGCGCAAGTGTTTGGGGGCAGCAGAGCAGGCATCCCATGGTAGCAAAGAAACAGCATGCCATAGTGTCTGCATGTGAAGATTTAGTTGACGAAGCACTGCTGTCGTAAGAGTTGTATTAGACACAAATGGCGGGTTCGATTTGCAGCGATGATCAACATCCGAGAGAAGTTATCGGGCGGGTAGGCTTGGTGTGTTGGGCGGGTGAAACTCCTGGCACAAATAGAACAATCAAAAATGATCATGTTATCGGGTGTGCACTCTCCTGCGGAGAAAATGGCGTGGTACGTTCCCGTCGTTCAGAGGGCCCATGACTGCTGTACTGCTCCGCCGACGTTTGTCCGCTATTTAGAGTAATGAGCGCTGACGGGTTCTCCTATTTGCGAGTACTGTATGTAAGTCAGCGAGCCCTCTTTGCGAAAGCATCTTTTTTTTTGTAGAAACATAGCATCTGGTGCTGTCAGGCGTGCTTTTGTAGACCTACATAATCGTTGCTGCCGAAGCACCTTTGGTCAAAACACGGCTGTGACCTACAACAGCGACTCGATTCGCACCACCCAACGCTATGCAACAACAGAAAAAAAGCTTGGTGTCCTTTGCCTGCTTGGGTGCAGCTATTTATGTACTGCTGTTGTAGGCGTTTTCTTGGCGCGCGTCCCTGTTTGCGTCGGGCCGCTGATTTTCACCCCAACAACGTGACAATGGGAAAACTGCGGGCGCGTCGATTGTGACCTGCTGTTTGGTGGTGTATCCTCGCTTTGTACCTCTCTAGTCTACAGATGAAATATTGCAGTACAGCAGTAATCGTGGCTCCTATACTACAGCAGTAGAGGGTCGAAAATTGGTTGTCACGGACTCGACCCCGCTAAGTAAGGAGTAAGCAGTTGGGTACCCACATTGTTCCGGTCTAAGTGAGGGCTTCGATACAAGAGAGTCGAAGGCCTTTGCCACACCACCCTCTTATATCGGAGCCACGACTACTGTATGGGGATGTAAGAGCTGTCAGGCCATGAGCATCGTTTTGAGGTGTAGCTTTTTGTGTGGGCCTTGTTTTGGGCCTTGTACGGCAGGGAGAAGGCGTCGGGAAACCTCCACGTGGTCAATACGGAGCCTTCCCACAACCGCATCCGCGTGGCTCACAAGAAGCTGGACCGGACCTACCAGTACGACCATGTGTTCGGGCCGTTCGCCTCCCAGGAGGAGGTGTTCGTGTCCACGGTGGAGCCGATCGTACGCGAGATGCTTCAGGTATAGCGTATTCCAAAATAGATGGTAGATGTTGTGCAAAAACATTGTGTCGGTGTTTCTCCCCCGTAACCACCAAGGGATGCCGCCGCCGCTGCCGGAATGTTGAATTATTCCTGTACCTTCTCATGTGAAGGCAACAACGACGACAACAGCAGCAGCAGCAGCAGCAGCAGCTGTCGTCCGGCATGGAACGACGGAATGGTCACTATCTTGTATCGCTGGTGCAAAGTCTTCGTTGGTCTTTCATGTGGAAAGCAAGGTGGCGAGGTTCCCAACTGCGCACTACAGCGTCAAGTGCAACCCTGTAGGGCAGCCGCAGTTGCAAGTTGATGCTTTTCAGGTGGCGAAGAGCTTTTGCCTGATGTGTCCGTCGCTGATTGCATTTCGATCTGCCTTTTTTTCGAACGACCCCTCAACAAGCCCTGCGTCGGGTGCTCCTCCTTGCTGCCCTGCACATTGGTTAATTCTTGATTTTTTTTTTTTTTCAGGGGTTTTCTACCACCGTGTTTGCCTACGGGCAGACGGGGACAGGAAAGACACACACGGTGAGTGGAAGGATTGTTCAAACCCAGGTTGCACCTGGGGTGGGAAACCGGCACGGTCGCAGGAGAGGAAAGAGTGTTGTACTTCTGGCATTTTCTCTTGTAGTGTCGGTAGGTAATTGGATGTTCGCCATGTCGCAAACGTCTCGTGTCTGCTTTCAAACATCGAACGCTGCTATCTCGCAACGTCTGAGTCGATCGAGATCAACGAAGTCCTTCTCGAGAGCTTGTTTCGGCAGCAAGTAACCCGGTTTTGGCCTTGTCCATGAACAGTTTGTACGTGGGTGAAAGAGCCTCGTTTCTTCGGGCTTCGTGAACGGACCGACCCCACGACATGTTGCTCTTTGCTTGGGAGGAGTTTTTTCGGGAACATGATTATTTCGTTGTATCACTGGCCGAACTAGTTATTTTGGGCCCGCTGCTTGGGGCCGGCTAGATTTAACGGGAACGGGTTTGTTCCGATATCACTGATCAATCCTTCCTGCGTCCGCCGCCTGGGGCCAGTTAGATTTCTCGGGAAGGAGGTTGTTTGATGTATCACTGACTGACCTACTTACAATTCACTTGCGTCCACTCGTTGGTTGGGGGGCGGTTAGATGGAGGGGGACATCACCAGTGCTGAGGGTATGGGCGTGATTCCGCGGTCTGTGCACGCGATCTTCGACTATCTGGACGGCATCAGCGCTGACTACACCGTCCGGACGTCGTTTCTAGAGCTTTACAACGAGGTGGGGTGTTGTGCATGTAGCCGTCGCGATACTGAGTCCTAATTCTAGCAGGCAGGCTCGTATATCAAATATGTCGGTGTAGCGTTGGGGGTCTATTCAATAGTTACTACAATACCTCGAAAACCTTCGTTGTGGCCGCTAGGCTTGGAGAACTTCAGGAAGGGGCGTCTTTCCGCTGTGTACCTGGGTTTATGATGGTGGTGACAGCTGTTTTTTTGCTTTTTAACGCAAGGGAGAGGATTGCTGAACTCGTCCCCGCGATATTGTGAAGGCATGCACCGCAGAGGGATAAAAAATCCTTGCGGCTTGAAGGACGGTGGTCTATTCCGTTGATGGTCGAGACGATGTTGCTTTCGGCGTTGACAATGCTTTCGATGGTGTCAAGCGGTCATTTTAACATCCGTCCGCGTACCGCACCGTGATGGCAGGCTTGCTCACTCTCGCCGCCTGTGGTATCACCCGCCAAACCGACGACTTGCGGTTCACAACATCACGTCTTGTTTTTGGTTCTCGCGTGCTGCTGGGCTCTTCTTTTTTGACCCTTGTTTCTTGCGGCCACCGTCATGCAGGAGCTGGCGGACCTTCTCGCTGATGGTAGCTCTAAGAGTAAGGTGGTCCTGCGGGAAGACAGCAAGCGCGGTGAGCAACAGAACACGACGTTGGCACCGCGGTGCTATTCGCGGTCAGTTGTTTCATGTGGCCTGCCTGTTGTTCGAGGCGCTTTTCTGTCCATGTTTTCCGCTGCTTGTCTTGCTCAGCGTTAGCACACGACGATGTTCATGGTGTTTCGCTGGTGCGGATGCTCTGCTGGACCTAGCGCTTACTTTTTACCACACGCGTTATTACAAACGCCCGTACAATGATACGTTGTAGAGGGGGTAGGGATTACCCCCCATCCGTACAAACCGGTTGTTGTCGTTAAACAAGTGGAGCGAGAGTGTCCCACCGTTGGAAGAGATGAACACTTGATGTCCTCGGACAGAAAACTGATGGAGTTGAGAGCCAAGATTGGGCAGGGGCGTCCTTCGGCGGCGGCCTGAAAAAGGTATCGAGACAGGTGCTGAAATCTTGTGGAATCTCCTGCCCCACGTTGTTGGTATAATACAATGAATAACCTACTTGGACGGGGGCTAGAACGGACTTGTCCATGTACAAAGACAGCGCACCTCTCCCCCCTCTCATTGAATAGAAGACGGTGCACCGGTGCCTAAACCTCTGTATCAAAAAAAATTGCGTCTCCTCCACGAGGCAGGCGTTGTGTGCTGCGGCCTGGAGGAGGTGCAGGTGCTGACCGCCAAGGACATCTTCAACATCCTCGGCAAGGGCATCCAGCAGCGGAAGACCGCGGCCACGCTCATGAACAAGAACTCCTCGAGGAGCCACTCGATCTTCACTCTCAAGATCATGATCAAGGAGTGCATGCCGGACGGCCAGGAGGTGATGCGGAACGGGCAGCTCAACCTGGTGGACCTTGCGGGGTGAGGAAGACCGAAAGGCCCGACACACACGCCGTTGTTGGGTTTTTTATAGTGGTGTAGCGTTTTGTGGGAAGAGGAAATGGTCGTCCTCGCGCCGTTTTAAGGTCATCTCCACAGCAGCGACGTTTTGTGGCATTCGAGCTCACTGATTCGGACAGGGACACTCAATATTGGGTAGTTGTTGAGGCTGTTTGCAGGGTTCTAGTGTTCTGTTTTTTAAGAGATAGAGGCAAATGGTGTTCCAAGAGGAAGAGATCCATTGTCACTGCTACCAACTGCTATTGTCTCTCGCGCTTTCTTGGCCCCTTGTCGTGGTTCTTGTACTGTTAATTTTTTTGGTTTCGTGCTCGGCATGTGTTCGTTTTGTTCCCCCCACTACTAGCATTTTTTTTCTTGAAGTCTTGCGTGCGTTCTTGAATCTCCCCTTCTTTTTTCTTTCTTTTTTCTTCGTTGTGCCCTCAGCCTGCCTTCCTTCGTCGAACCTTTCGTTTTTATCCTTGTACAATAATAACAACAACAAAAAAAAAAATGCTTCATTCAAGGTCGGAGTGCGTGGGCCGGTCGGGAGCCAAAAACGTCAGGGCCAGGGAGGCGGGGAATATCAACCAGAGCCTGCTGACGCTTGGTAGGGTCATCACCGCCCTCGTGGAACACCACCCACACGTGCCCTACCGGGACTCTAAGCTGACGAGGCTGCTGCAGGAGAGCCTCGGGGGAAGGGCTAAGACCTGTATCATCGCCACGGTCACCTCTTCCTCCGTGAGTGCTCATGTCGTTCGCGTTTGTGTGATGTACAGAGCGGGACCGCAAATAGACTATTCTTCCATTTGTTGTGATATTGCTTCGCCCCGATTGTACTGAAGATAGAGGGAGAAGGCTCAAAGCCCCACGGAAATTAGAAAATCGGGATATGCGAAAGACAGCTCAGGCGTGGATCTTTACGTGCAAGGCTATGTAACCACCTGTGGTCGGCGGTGGCGGCGAAAATGAAATTTAGCCTCGACACAGACTCGGGGGGGGTAGCGGGCCGTTACGTGCATATATGTACATATAGGATTTGGTCACTTTTCATGCTTCGGCGTTTCTTTCTCTCGCGGCAGCGAGTCTTTTCTCGCGGTTCCTTCTCAGGAGCACGCAGGAGGCTCGTCGGTACATTAACGCCCGTGCCCGGAGCTCCGTAGGCCTCCGTGGCGCGTGTGGTTGACGGCCAAAGTTGCGAAAACTGGCTCAAAACCCCGGGGACGCGTTCCGCGCTGACAAAGCCTGGCGAACCAATTCTGAAACCTATCAAACCCATCAAATACGACGGTTTGAAATATTTGCCTCTTGCTTCTCCACTTTCATTCGTTCATTCATTCATTCATTCGATGATTCATGGCTGTGAGTCTTGGTGTCATCGCATTGTCCAACAGCAGTACCTACGTTTACTACACTTCGCAGCGGGCCAAGTGTAGACAAGTCTGAGAGCATGCACATCCAGCGGCAGTGTTGAACATGTCCCATTTGTGGTGTCGTTTCGGCTTGAAATTCGGTTCTCATCGGAAATCTGCCATCATCAATCAAAGACATCATGGAAATCTGAGTTTTCGCTGCCAGAATATTGTCCGCTCGAGCTGGCTCCAATGTAGAATAACAACGTGCGCGATGTTTTGTGCGGAAATACAAGCGTAGCGTTGTAAGACACACAGTGCGCATGTGGTCTTGTGTCGCCTGAGGGAGGGTAGACACCCACGTCCCGAAGGGAGACCTTGTATATATATATATGCATTGCATGCGACGGGGAACCATTTTTATTTTCTCTCGCAACAACCCATCGCTTCAGGGACCAGTCTGCCATCGCTGCTGCTGCTGCTGCTGCTGCTGCTGCTGCTGTTGTTGTTGGGTAGTATGCTTTTCGACTACACCACCCCTAAGGCATGTTCTCGTGCCACGAGCGAACATCCGTCGGCTGCTTCCGTACGCATGTTCCGTGGAAACTCACACGACCATGTGGAATACCCCTCTGGTTTGGATGCAGGATGCGCTGGAAGAGACCCTGAGCTCCTTGGACTACGCCCTTAAGGCCAAGAGCATCCAGAACAAGCCGGTCGCCAACCAGAAGCTCAGCAAGACTCATCTTCTCAAGGAATATGCCGGCGAGGTGACTCATGCCGTTGGTCGCAATAGGGCCTCGAAACCGGTGGGGGGGGCGTACTCTCATGTTTTGTAAGTGTTCCTTAGCGGCTGTACCACCGGCCACGCGTCCTCCAGCGGGGAGGGTTGAACCCCGGTGTGATTATCGTTGCGAGGTTCTAGGCTCTTGGCCTCGGGGTGAGGTTGTGCGGGGCGTTGTGACCGCGAAGTGTTTTCTGTGTCTCATCTCTGTGGCTGCGTTTGTCAGTAATTTGTAGCTTGTCCATCCGTGCCATGCTGTCAGTACTGTCAATAATGTCGTTTCGTGCTTTTGTTCTTTTTTTTCTCTCCTTGGTGTGCCGTAGTTATTGACGGGCTGGGTGGTTTCACGCGCTAGGTAGACCGCAGGGTCGAGCTAAGTAGTCCTGCGTGCTTTGTTCGCTTGTGTGGTCGGCAGGTGGAGAGCCTCCGGTCGATGCTGCAGGCCTCGAGGGACAAGAACGGGGTTTACATTGAGCCGTGGCGTTTCGATCAGATGGAGAACACCCTGGCCTCCCAGGGGAACCAGGTACCCCCCACCACCAACAACAGAAACAGCGACTCTCCCTGTGTGACTCGTCGGGTAGATTATGATGGGGGACTTCGCTTGCAGCGCATGCAATGCCTGTATAGTCGGTGAAAACATGAAGTGTGTCGTGCCGGCTTCTCTCTTGATGAAAAGTGGAGTCCATCCCCGTAGCCATGCATCATGAGAGTATACCGGCGGTGTTCGAAGTTGATCGAAGTAGCGATGCAACGTATGAGTCTACCAGCCATGTTCGACAGTCGATCCAAGTAGCCATTCAACATAAAAGAGTCTGCCGGTACAACCGCCGTGCCCTTCTTGGAACCACTGCGTGTTCCTGGCAACATTTACACACGAAACCGTTTATCGCGCTCGTCCCTTCGCGCTTGTGTCGGTGTCAATTGGTTGTTAACCCACACCCTGTTCTGAGACTAAATGTGTGTGTGTTGACGCTTCTTGGCCGCGTGTGTGCGTTGTTTT
>FN649749.1:2399955-2413152 GCA_000310025.1 Ectocarpus siliculosus
TAAAAAGAGGGGGGGGGGGGGGGGGGGGGGGGGTATATCTCCACCCTGCTGGGTTTTTTGCAGATCTTTTTTTTTTTTTGCGGTGAAGCGTGGAGAGTCTTGTTGTGCTCTCTCTCTCTCTCTCTCAATCTCTTAGGGTGGGGGGGGTGCTCTGTTTAGTTGTTTTGAGAGATTGGATGAGGGACTCGCCCACATCAGGGCGTGTTCTTTTTTTTGTCTCTGGTCGGCTGGCTGATTGCTGCTGTTGTTGCTGTGGCGTTCATTCATCCGTTTTCGTGATTCCGGTTGCATCGCTGTCGCGCACAGGCTCCTGGGTGAGGTTTTGCTCGAAAGTTATGTGCTTTGGTGAAGAGATTTTTTGGACGGGACAGGGTAGGTCACGCTGTTGCTTTTTGTGTTGTTGTTTCTGTGATCTTTGCCCGAAGAAGGCGATTGTCGGAGGTCCCTCCTCTTCAAAATTGCGGTGGAACATACCACAACGGAACACGATGATTGCGGTCGAGCATCTACATCTACGAAGGTGTTGACCGGATGAGATTTTGCAGCACGTCGTTATTCAGCGGAAGGCATTCCGGCTCCTGCTTTGATGCACGGGTGCTTTGCCTACGCATCTGCTTGTGGGGCACACGCGCGATTTCGGGGCGAAACTGTATCAGCTATTTTCTACCAAGTTTGTGCTCATTCCACGGAAATACTTTGTGGCTACGTGGTGGATATTTTTTATGGAGAGGAGGAGTGTTGTCCTTGCAAGAGCTGGCTCCTCAAATGTAGAACTTGTTTGCTTTTGATTTCAGGTGTTTCAACGGTCGGTTAGGGGTGCGGTGTAGTGAAGATATCATTGATGGGGGGGATTCAGCCGTCGCATGGCTGAACCCTTGGGTACAGGACAATAATTCCAGGGTAAATGTACGAGTTTTTCTTTTTTATATATGTTTTGTCCCAATCGTCGTCTTCCTTTTGATGGAACGATGGATTGAGGGAGGGAGGGAGGGAGTTGGTTGCTGGTAGTAAGGATGCGGCTTAATTGTGTAGGGCAGCCTGATAGGCTCAGGTTGCACCGTACAGGAAACCTTCGAGGTACAGGTAACTGCGCTTGTATGTGTCACTTGGTGTAACGGGAATGTTGAAGAGCTGGAATTGGAGAGTCGTAAAATGTAAGGGTTTGTTGGTGAAAATGGCGAGAGTTTTAGATGAAACACCGTTTTTCTAGAGTGGTCGTTGGACGTCCATAGCGCAGAAAAATTCAGACATCGTCATATCTATGCATACTTCTTTCTCAAATATTGATGTTTCTCCGAATCTGAAGAACCTTTGGAAGGTTCGGAGACTATTTGCTTCTTCATTCGTTTTTTTTTTTACCTACCGCCGTTTCTTCGGCGCTTTGTAGGTGGTGAGGAGATGCACCAAGAGGGGCATAAAAAATGCGGCCGTTATCGTTCGGCTGCTGCACACGTTTCCTCGTTTCTCGGGCGCGGGAGCCTCGTGTCACACAAGTCACACGGCCCTTCAGGCGTTGTTCGGAGTCGTGACTGGGCGGCGCGCAATGGTCGAGTTTCCCTCTAGAGAAGAAATATCGATCGGCTTGGCGCCCTGACACCGGGTGATGATGCATACTGCGAAACCGTGAATAAAAGTAATAGTTGTCTGACCCGGGCGCCAATCTGCATCCTCAAGTGTCGTGTTTGACTCTATGGACGATGGCGTATTAATAGCGTAGCTGCGCTAGATAGACTAAATTGTAGTTACCGTAAACTACGGAGTTTTCCCCCCGGGGAGGGGATCATTTTTTTTTTCTGAAACCAAACCCCCCGGGGGAAAATTGACGTACCGCGGGGGGTTAGTTTTTTTTTTTTTCCAACGCTACCCCGGGGGGAAGCCCCCCCCCCGGGGGGTTGTGCAAAATAATGATGGTCATCATACACACAGAGAGTGGCGAAACTGAAATGGATAAGGTTTACGAGCAAGGTTTCAACAAGCAGAGGGAGGAGGAACGTAAGAGCAACGAAGGCGAAAAGAAAAAAGATAGCAAGAGGTACCATTGGCTAAGCTCATGCACAAGAATTCGCAGTTTGTCCTCAGGAAAAGCAGCTATTTTTTATGGTTCGGTTCTACCTTGAGTTGTGAGATCCAAAAACAAATACGATTAATGTTTTCCCTTTCTGCGCAAGGTTTTGTCAGCATGCTATGGTACGTTTCAGCTAACTCCAGGGATGATAAATGCAAGAAATAGACAAGAAAACGAAAGCATTTCACCCATAAAACAACGGCGAGGGCCAAGTGACAAACGGTACACCTAAATCTCGCTCGAAGCGCAGATATGCAAATAAATTTTCCCTCCCATGCCATGCTTTTGTACTCCGCGATGCAACAAAATCGACTCAGAAAATAAGGGAAATACATGCCCCCCAGAGGGAACTCGTGGGAAAACTGGTACCCCGGGGGGAAATTGACATACCCAGTTTTTTTTTTTTTTTTGTCGAAAACGATCTACCCCGGGGCTAAATCAACGAAACCATGCTTCCAAGCCGAAAAGGTAATGGGGCGGGGGGGAATTCTACTACAGTAAATAGGGGGGAGGAACTCCGTAGTTTACGGTATCTTCCATAGGTTTGACTCGCTCGCCAGCCGTCGAATACAGAAAATATTTATTTTCAGTGATGTTGCGCCTTCTTCGTGGAGTGGGGAGGCAACGGATTCGCCCCAAGAACAACTCGGTGCTGACCACCTGTTTTTTCGGTTCAGGGGTTGTGTTGACAACCGTTTGCTTGTTTCCTCCACCAAAAGTGGCCCTGTCGCTTCGAGACCCAGCAGCCTCCATGTATTTTTCTTCGTTGGGAGTAGATCTCTCTCTCTCTCTCTCTCTCTCTCTCTCTCTCTCTCTCTCTATCGATTGATGCATATGTCTGTCTCTTTTAGGCGAGGCACACCGGCAATCTTTTTCGCATACATACGAAGTCGTTGGTACCGCAAAACGGTGTAGCACCTTCTCTACATCCCCCCGGAATCACTCGGGCAACAAGTACTCCAAGATAGGATCACGACGCGTTTGTTTGCCGACGTTACAAAAGGAAATCACATTACTGTACATCCACAACCCCCTCGGGCTACCTGCCCCACCAACTGATCGCTTGACTCGGCCGGCCGCGAGCACTGCACCCCAGCGTCAGCCGAGTGCCGTTTCTTCTGGGCAGCCGCGTTCGTCGAGCCCAAGAGGGTGCTACCGCTACTACTCCGACGGACGTTCTTGGCGAAGTTTATTCCGCCACCATCACCATTACTGCAGGCTGTCGCTGTCGAAGCCCCCTCGCGTCCCGCAACGATGCTCGCTTCCTCCGCTGGTGGGCGAGTTTTCGTGTTGACCAAGTCGATGGGAGCGACTCGATTCTTCTTCTTGTTCTTGTTGTTTCTGGACCGAAGGTCACCGCTGCCGTCAGGGGGACCTGCATCGCCGCCGCTGCCACCAGCAACACGGTGGCGGCGTGGTGCAACAACATTGCCGTCTTTAGCAAAACTTCCGGCATCCTCCGAACGGCGAAAGGACGCGCTCTCCCGGCCGTTCCCCGTCCCCTTGCCTCCTGCCTCGTCACCGCTGCTCATTCCGGCGGGAAAGTCGACTTGCGTTCCCCCAAGACTATGGTTCCCGCCCCCGCCTTCCACGCGACCGGCCTCCCCCAAGGGGAACACCGAAAGAGTTTCCTCCAACTCGTCCTTGGCGGGGTGACCAGCTGACCCTTCTAGTCCGTCTTCGAAAATGCCTCCACCACCTGGTACTACCTCCGTGTCGTTGTTGGAGCCTCTGCTTCTTCCGTCTCGAGCCTCCCTGGGAGGACTAGAGTGCCCAGCTGGATCGGGGTCCCTCTGTCCGATGATGCCAGGACCACTCCCGGTGGGATCTTGGCTTCCGAGTTGGGTCCCCTTGCTCTTCGGGCTCCTTGCCCGCGGGCTGCTGGTGCTAGTGCCTACCATATTGGAGGTGGCTCTAGGGCTCGTGGTAGGGCTAGTCCCGACCGCGACGCTCTTTGTCTCGTCGCCGATCTTGGGCTCTTGAGTGCTCGGCGTCCTTTTGCCTGTCGGGCTTCTTTCCCCGACGCCGACGCTCTTATTTGAGGGGCTATGCTCGACCCCGTCCTCCTCCTCCTCCGTGGCGCCGTTGGATGCCGTTGCCATCACCGCAGCCTCCTTGCCGTCCCCCGCCCCAGCCATGCCGCCCTCGACACCGCCTGCTGGCTCGGGACCATGTCCTCCTTGGCTCGTTTCGGACCCCCCTACTACTGCCGTAGCCTCTGCTTCTTCGGCCGTCGCCGTCGCAGGCTCTTCCTCGCGGCCGTCGTTCCGTTTCAACGCCGCGGGGGTCCACGGCAGCGAGCATGGGAACGCGATGGCTTCGGATGCCGACGACGAGGCTGCCCGTCGCCCCTTGCGCAGGCGCGGGGGGGATGACCCCGTACCCTTGTTGGGTGAGCTCGCGGCGGTAAGGAAGGGAGGGTTGCCCCCGGGGGACGACGACGGCGACCCAAAGGTTCTGGTGTGGACGAGTTGTGCGTGCCTTGCTGCCATAGCGAGCGCGGTCTCTCGCCTCCCGGGGTCCAGCGAGAGGAGGTCCGGCAAGGCGGAGCATACCGTCCCGGCACAAGTCGGTGCGCCGTCCTCTCTTGTTTGGGATTGTTCGCGGTTTCCCTGCTAGGAAATCGACGGAGGGAGGATCACCGAGGGAGGGGACACGGAGGAAATAGTCGGTGGCGGATTGGCTTGTTGCCAACGACAAAAGCTTCTCGGTGGTGACTGCAGGCGGGAGGTAGGGACGGCATCAACACCCTTTCACCGCTCGCTGTGGTAAATCACATGCTTTGGGGTTGTAGGTTTAGCGGCTGCGCTGTGGGAGGATATCTCTGATGGTGTCGTTAAAATCTTCCACGGACACACAAACGGGGAAGGCTGATCCAAAGTCTCACGCCGCCATCGCGTGAGATTTTTTTGCGTTCCACCACGGAGTGACCTTAAACAGACGACCTATCCGTTTCACGATGCTTTTTGTGTTCCTCCCCCCCCCGGTGTCCCGTGAACCATCACCAACGCGCCCCCCTTACCAGCATCGCTATTGCCTACACCCCTACCCTTCGACAACACCACGACGCCCCCTTCCCAGTGGTGGGAGCACTGACATGGGCCGGAGCAGGACTCTCGTAGTCGATGTCGACCTCGTCTCCACCCCACGTGCTCTGCACTTGGGCTCCCGGCACGTAGTCTTCCCGCCCGGTTAGCAGCCAATAGATGGTCGTGCCCAGACCCCACGCGTCGTCGGCCATCTTGGCGGGGCACGGGACGTCGTCAAGCGCCGCTTGGATCCGCTCGGGGGAGGCGTGAGCCTTGTCAAACGGCTGACACAGTGGAAAGTTGTGGGTCACCGGCTTCGATGTTTTGTGGGGCGACGGACGGGGGGACGCGAAGGTACAAGTAAGGATGATAGACGTTGGCCAGAGGTAATGGTCATGGGGTGTCCGTTTTTTTCAGCCAACCCCTGCTGGTTAGTGCGCAGGAGGGGAGGGGGGAGGAAGGCAATAACTCGTTTTGGTTGCTGATTCTGCCGTCGAACCGTCGACTTCGTGCATCCTTGTTCAGGACGAGGGAGTTCCTTTCTTGATCGAGCGTTTTTTCCCGACACGTTTGCTGCGCTACCATCTCTCCGGAGAGACAGATGTTGACGCAATAATAATGGTTGACAGTACTTATTCATGAGGCGAGGATGTCCATTCGCGACGCGCATGGTGGACACAGCCCTAACATAGCCAAAGTTTCGACGAGCAAGTGTGCTTCGATTTTGCCGTTCGCCGCGGGGATCCGCGTCCACCTGCTCTCTCTCAGGTGAAGCCCAAGAAAACAAACCGCATCATCATCAGCGACTGAGGCGACACGAAGCCGCGGCGGGTGTTTACCTCCAGGAGAGGGTGTCGCGGGCAACCCCCCGCCGCGTCCGGCCGCCGAGCGGCCGAGCGGCCGGCGACGAGGCGGAGCTCGCTCTCGCCCCCCCCGCCGCTGCAGCCGCCGCCGCCGCCGCCGCCGCCGCCGCCGCCTTGCCCCCGTGAGGGCGAACGGAGGGGGCTGTGGCCCTTGTCGCTGTGGCGGCCACCGCTGGCGCTGCTGCTACAGGTACCACCACCACCGCCACTGAGGAGGATGAAGTTGTCAGGGGTGACGTCTCCGGAGATGAGGCCGTGGTGGTGGAGCCAACCGACGGCGCGGCAGGCCTGGGTGGCCAACGACTCCACCTACTTCAGCCAAGGGAAATGAACGGATGTAAGTAGATGAGTCCCTTGGGGGGGGGTGTACTCATTGTCGTGCATGCCGTAGTCGTTAGACCATTGACCTCGCATCCCTACAAAGCGGGAACGGAGCACGCGGGGTTTTCCCGGGACCGGGTTCTCACATCCCCAGGCGCGGGGGGGGGGGGGGCGGTACTCATAGTCGTGCATGCCGTGGTCGTTAGACCATTGACCTCGCATCCCTACAAAGCCGGGACGGAGCACGCCGGGTTCTCACCGGACCAGGCTCTCACATCACCAAGGGCGAAGCGCCGTGAGGTATTCGGCGAGTCGCATGAAGGGTGAGCTGCATCCTGCTAAGGGTGTTCGGCATCTTGTGCTTACTTCCTTGCATACGAATGACAGCTGCGTATGACTTAATTTATTTTCTGGTGCTTTCACTTCCAGAGACAGTTGTAAGCACTGTGTAACTGCCTCGAGGATGCTTGACCATTTTAACACAAAGTCGTGCGATCATCCCCCTTGCGCGGAGTGAGGCTTCTCGACCCCGCACAACATGATCTACTCGACCACCATTCATGGTTACCGCAAAAAAAAAACAGAGGAAAAAAAAAAACGGTAACCTGGTTGCCGAGTTCACGAAGTGACTTGGCTTGTTTTACAACGTCGTTGCCAAGCGACGAAAACCCAACCCCGATGGCAAAACACCGGGGGCGGCGGCTTGTTTTACAACGTCGTTGCCAAGCGACGAAAACCCAACCCCGATGGCAGAACACCGGGGGGGGGCGAGCGGGGGGGGGTTCAGGCGGGTCACACGATCACGTGTGTACGGAGTAGTGGTGGACAGGCATCTCAGCGTAGGTCCGGGAAACGAATTGTCGTTGCTGTTCGTCCCGTCTTCTTGCCCGATTTTTCTGCCCCTGTTTCTATAGCTTCCCCTAACCCACAAGCGGCAACTTGGAGCATGAACCGTCAGGCTGCACAACGACGAGCGGGTAATCGACACCAACCGCCCTCGGTGCAACCGTTTCGCAACGAACGTTCGCTTTCAATTGGTGACAGGTCATCATCACCACATCGTTGTTTCGTGCCACACCTGATCGTTAAACACACCGCCGTCGGAAACGCTGTTCTTCTTGCTCCGCCTCTCGCTGTGCATCTGCTGGCCGACCTCCTTGAGAGTCCTTGAGCCCGCCGGTATCGACAAGACCAGGCTCCGCTCCGTCTCGAAGGCGCACACCAGGCCGACGCTCAGCGGCTCCCTACCACCGACCCGGCCTTCTTCCTGGCAGAGAGAGGTTCGTGGTAGTCATACGCACAGTCTACCTCAACTCTGTAAGGGGTTGCACGTTCAGTTACCCAAATTTTTGTCGTTGTCGGGCTCTGATAGCCAAAAGTTCCCCCCAGACTACCGACGAGGGAATTCCCGAAGTATACTTTCTTTGTGTTGGACATGTCCCAACTCTTTGAAAAAAATGACTGTGTAAGTGGGTTTCTGGTCGAGATACAGGGGGCTCCCAAAAGAAGATACCGTGGTAGGGCTCTAGTAGTGGTGTAGGTGGAGTTGGGATTCCATGTTCACAGGTAGAAAACTCGTGGTCGAGCAAAAGAGAAGTCCGGACTGCACAACGTCCCCAAAAATGACTAAGCAGTGCTTTGGGGGCAGTTGTCCTTCTTCGCAAGAAAAGACGGCCGAAGCGAGGTATCGTAATCAAGTCGCCCAAGATCGACTCAGCCCCGCTGACCTGGAGGTACTTGAGCACCCCCCACTCCCGGATGAACGCCTCCCAGCCCGTCGCGTCGCGCTTCCCGTCGGCCAGGACCTTCACCACCACCGCCGTCCCGCTACCAGACAGGCGGGGCTTGGCCCACCACAGCTCGCTGTCGTCGAGGGGGGACGTCGTCCAAGGACGCAGCAACCGGTATCTGGAGAGCGGCGCAGAAGGAGAAAATAAAGGGTTGTTCGAAATGATGGGAACGGCGACGGGCTGGTCTGCGAGCGCACTCTCTGCTGCACCCTCCCGAACGAAACGTACGTGGCTGCATGCTGTTAGATGTACAGCATGCCCATTGAGCTGTAAGTCAGCGCTGACTTGTAGCATAGTGGATGTGCTGTACATCTAGCAATGGTACATGCATCGTGGATACGATGTACACCTACAATACTTGCAGGTGGCGAGATGCCGCACAAGTGCTCTGAATGGCGCGGGAGGACTTGGGGGAGGAAAAGCCGCGGGGAAAGAACCACACACTACCTGACCTGTCCGACACGATCCTGTTCCACAACCGTCCTCCCTCCCCCTCGTCCTCCTGCCGCCCTCCTCTCCGCGGCGGAGGCCGCGAACCCGTTCCTAACCCCCCCAACCCCCCCATGAACTCCCCGCGGTACCACCGCCGGGGATCGCACTTCAGGCACGAACGACCGCCGTACGGGCCGGCCGTCGAGGGTCTCCGCTGATGATGACCTCGGGCCGGTGACGAAGGGGAAGACGGTTCTGTGCTGCTCTGGGCGGCCGGGAGCGCGGCGGGGCTGGAGCACGGACGGCCGTCTCGGTCCCACCTCAACGGTGAATTTCGGACCTTAGGGAAAAGAGACAGAAAAAAAACAGGCGGGTAGAACGAAGGCCGGTGTTGTCGTCGTCGTCGGCCGAATTGCTCGGAGAGGTGGGTGTACGATTGGTACGCGCGGGCCGGGGTGCACACGCCAATCCAAACCAGGGGTGTGTGGATAGAAGAACACGCCGCGGTGGCCTACCGGATGGGGGGGGGGGCGGTTAGGGTAGAGACAAGGTATGGTGGGTAGAGCGAAGACGGCTGTTGCCGTCGGTGGCCGATTCACTCAGAGAGGGCGGGTGCACGATTGGTCCGCGTGGGCCGGGGTGCACACATCAGTCTAAACCAGGGTGGCTCGATCGGCTCACTCTCTCTTTGCTCTCCAGCTCTCTCTGGGCCCTCCGCTTCTCCCTGTCGGCGGCCGCGGCCATCTTTTGCCGGCGAGGGGACGCGATCTCTTCCCGCCGCCTCTTCAGGTCGGAGACGCGCCGGGCGTACTGCTCCGCCGACCTCTGGGCCCAGAGCATCCGCCTCCGACCAACCACGTACTCGGGCACCTGCAAACAGGGGTACAACCCGGGAATCGATTGTGAGGGCAAGAACCTTAGACCACACGAACGCAAGAAATCTGAGGATCAGAGTTCCCCGTTTGTATGCATACACCTCTTGGAGGGCTCGAATGGAAACCTATATAAGAAAGAGAGACACCGTAGGTTGTGTAAGTCACCACACCCCGTGGACCGATTTTCAACGCTCGACTGAACTTAGCGATGAAGAGACTGCCAAGATGAAGTGATGTTCTTGGGGAGAGCTCTCTACGAGGCGGTTCCAACGTCTCCATTTCAGCGGTCCAGGGGGTGTGGTATCTTACGCAACCTCCTATGGCAGTTTGATGTGCCCGCAGGGTATCCAGAGTCAGCGCCGCAAACCGGAGATCACATGGCCTCTTCGGCGTAACGGCAATCGCGTCGGCGCCGAGGGCGTGTAGTACGGCGGCAGTGCTCGATCTCGCTCTATGCCCATCTATCCAGACCTATTATATAACAGCCGATGGCTTCGGTGCTAAAGCCACAGACAGAAAATAAATGATTGGGAAAGTCACAACAGTTTAGAGATGGCCGAGGATCCCTCCGTGTCACAAAAAAAAAAACTCAGGTTAAGACTCCTTGCAACCCCTTACTATCCTATTTCCTGCGCCTTCTGAGAGTCCTCGCGAACCCTCCACAATCGTGAATTACCCCCCATGCTTCCCGTTCCATCGAACACGAGTACGTGCCTCGTCTCCTGGGCAAAAGAAGCGCCGCTGCTGACCCGTCGCGGAAGCACCCCTACCCGCCCCGTCCCCGCCCCTCGCCCGGTCGTTTCTTTTTCTCGCTCTTCTCCCCGCAGCGCCTGTCGTTGCTCTTCTTCTCCCGCCTCGTTTCCCCGCGTGTCGTCGGCTCCTCTGGTTGGGTGACCTCCCGGAAATTCTGTCGCGTCCACCGCCGTGCCGGCGGCCGCCGCCGCCGCCCCTGCTCGACCGCTCACGTGCGGCGGCCAGGTTATCCGAAGCGCTTTCTTCTCCTTCCCCGGCGTTGTGTCGGCGGACGTGCAAGAACGACAGCTCCAATAGTTGGTTCGCTTCTTCTTCTTCTTCTTCTTCTTCTTGCAGCGCTGCTTGCGACACCGGACGCCCGGCAACGTCAGCGCGATCCCGAGAAGCGTGGGAGGCGTCGCCGCCGCCCCCGCCGCCCCCGCCGCCGCCGACGCTCGTTGGGCTGCCGTCGGTGGTCAGGGTTCCGAACCCCGAGGCTTCGGCGAGCAGCGTTTCCGCCGCCCCCGGAGAGGGTGGTCGGAGGAGCTGGTCTTGCCGTGGTGCAACGCCAGTGCGGGAGGCGTAGGCCACGCCGCCGCCTGTCGTGTCACCGCGGGGACCGGCAGCCTCGTTATCGGCCCCAGAGGAAGAATAGTGCGAGCTGTGGTCAAGACCCCCGCGGGCGTCGTAGGGAGAGGTAGAGGCTGCGCCGGTGCAGCTCCCGGCGACACGCTGGTTATGACGATCGTCGGCATCGAGAATGGCCATCTCTCGGTGGCAGCGCCAGCACTCCGTCGGGCTGGTGGCGAGCCCGCTGGTAACGGCGCCGTCTCTCCCGGCCCCGGCGACTACCGTCAGCGCGCTAACGCTACCTTCCTTCGCGTTGGCCACGGAGCTGCGCGGCGGCAGCGTGGAAAGCGAGTCTCCGACGTCGATTTGGTCCCGGTCGTGGTGAAGATGTCTGTCCGCTGCCGCTGTCTCTGCCGCCGCGACGCTCTTCTGGCCCCTGGAAGAAGCAGACGGGGCTTCCCGGGCATGGGCACTACCGCCGCTAATTCCCGTTGCTGTGCACGCTCGCAAGCACAAGGGGGTGGGCGGGAGAAGCGGAAAGAACTGAGGAATCAAGCCGGGAGAACCGGTGAGCATCGCTTCTACAACCCTACTGTAAAATTAGTTGGATATATTAACTTGAGAGGGGGTTTCGAGGGAGATTTCGACCGCGTCAGTACTGTACATCTGTGAGGTATCGAAAGACACGGGCCGTTCATGCCACAACCGAAAGCAAGAGAAGATTCCCTCGAAAGGACCTTTTCCAAGGGGAGCATTTTCCCGCGAACCCAAAGCCTTATCCCCTGAAAAGTATAAGTGAGATAGCGCTCGGAGGCGTGGTTTCCCGGGACCCTGAAATGAAACTTCGCCAACAAAAGAAGCACCACTGCTGCCGCTTTGTTGCGTTTGGGACTCGGGGTGCTACTCATACACCCATCAAAAGAGAGGTACTATAGCTGTTCCAATGCAGCCGTTCAACAACAACGCGCCTCTGGGCGAGTTGTTTGGATGGACAGGGATAACGCAAATTCACGGTATCGCTCAGCGATACAGGTGTTCGCCCTCCGATATGCACAGTCTTTGGGATTGGAATACGGCAACATACTAGCCGTCGGCGCCATTACCACTTGCAGGATAAGTCGGAAGTAACGAACGGCTGTTGGGTCGGTGCGAAAAATATCGGGTATTCTGGTCGACAACAATCGCTGGCCAACTTTCGACCGATTGCTCTCAGATACAGCAGACCAGAGGGACCGAATTGCACGTGCGATTGTAGTTTTTATTCCTTTCTGGGGAGTGTTTTTTTTGTGCTTGAGTCGCCACTCACCGCGCAAAGAAAAAAGCCAAGTCGACTACCTAAGTCGGGTGTCGCGTTTTGGGTTAAATGGCAAACCACACACATGCACAAGAAAATAAAACGTGCAGTAACAACAAAACAAGGGGGATGTCCTTTCCTATTTCGCGATAACCCCCGTTTGTCTTGGGTTTTTGTCGTAGAAAAATGTTGCTGTGACGAACGAAGAATCCAAACCATGTAAACCCACCGCAGACTTGATAGGATTAACCCAATTCACTTCGGCACACAAAAATCTCGTGATAATGCCTGCCTACGGACATAACTGCTACGGAGATAACTTCCATGTGTCCTAACCCCCACCCTGCTGTCCAATCAACACCTGTACGGGGTCGACTGGTACACGGCAAGCCCCGGCGGCAAGCAGACAGCTCCCTCGAACCGCCGGGAATTGCGGAGGAGCCGCTCCATGGCCTGAGAGAGAGGGGGGGAGGGGGGGGAGGGAGAGAGAGACACACACATAGAGAAAGACACAGAGAGAGACGCGCAGAGACACACAGAGAAAGAGAGAGGGGGAGAGAGAGAGCGACAGAGAGAGAGACAGAAGAGATAGAAGTCGACCACACCGGGGTCGCATCGATAAAGACGTCCGTGATCTTCCAGAGCACAAAGAGAAACAGAACTGAATGACGAACACGAGGAGGCGGGGGGGGCAAACAGCCTCTGCAAGGGACAAAAAAGAAGAGGGACCTGTGGGCGGGGAGGGCTCCAAAACACACTCTTGACGAAAACTCGCACCAACAAGCAGAGGCGAAACGAACCTGCGTCGCACGGGCTTGCTCAGCTCTAGCATCTGCTGCGCCATCTTCCCGAAATTATCCCGGAGGGCGGTCGACGCCCCGTGCTCCAGCAGCTCGGAAGCCGTCTCGTAATTCCTGGAGAGGTACGCGATGTGCAGGGCTACGGACGCAGGGGACGCGGACGGGGTGGGGAACGGTGTACGTGAGCAGGGAACTGGTTTGACAAACACGCCAGGCAGACGGAGGTAGCTGCTTATATCAGCATCAAGTAGCGCGGTATTGCTTGTCACGGAATGTGTCTTTAGCAGCTCGGGAGCCGGCATGACGCACATGCTGTGCGGGAAAGGAATGCGACGCGTATCAAGGCTGGAAGGAAAGGTGGAGGTGGCAACTCCGCGGGGAGGGCACCAAAATACGGGCGGGGGGGGGGGGGGGGGGGGGGGGGGG
>FN649749.1:2448299-2464515 GCA_000310025.1 Ectocarpus siliculosus
GTTCCCGGGGGGGTTTTTTTTAAAACCCATGGGTTTCACAAAGCCCACCGGGGGGTGGCGGGGGGCCCCATTTCAAATTACATTGCCCCCCCCCCCCCCCCCCCCCCCCCCGATCCCGCGTCGCCCCCTTCCCGCACAGGAACTTCGTGTTTTTCTACGTGGTCCTGCTTCACGTTGTGGTCTTCACCACTCTCAACTACTGGACACACTCGCATTCTCAACTAATGCTCCAGGAAACAATCGCAGAGCGCCAAGTGGAGCCAAGGGCCGCCGGCCCGGGGGTTTAGCGGCCTTCCCGTTTTTGACCCGGACCCTTGGTAGACAGGCGGGCGGGCGGGGGGGGGGTGCACACGCCCGAGCGGAAGTGCGCTCGACTTTTTTTTTTAATTGTCGGGGGAAGAAACCCTTGCTTGGTTACATCTTGTTGTTGTTTTGTTGTTGTCGCCGGTGCGTCGTGGTAGTGAGGTGTGTGCGTTTTGCATGTCGATGGAGAGAGAGAGGGACAAGACAGAAAGGACTCCCCGCCTCAGTAGTCTACGCAGCACATTTGATTAAGCAAACATATGGGATGAAGTATTCAATCCGTGCTTTGGGGTTAGGGATCGCCCGCTTAGGTTGGGCTTTCTCTGTTGCCTCTTGGGTCGAGCCTGGAGAGAGGCGGGGGGGAGAGAGGACCGTTGGATGGCTGTGGGAGAGGGGCAAGGCCACACAACCTTTACCTTAGCCACGCGGGCACATAGCGAAGGTGTGGGAGAGATAGCGGAAAGCCGCCGGGGGGGACAGCAGCCCATGCCTTATCCCACGACAGCAGCAGCGGTGTTTATTTAGACTTCAGACACGCACGGAGAGAACGTGGGTTCCGATGGTCGGTTGGTTGTGGGTGTTTTTGTTGTTGCTTCTCTGGTATGCTGCACTCGTTTTCTTTGCCGGCCGTGTGGGTTTGGTCGCCCCCCATGGAAGTACTCTTGTTTTTTTCGGAGAAGAAGCCGGTTCTCACATGGTTTTTTTCGTGTTCGTCAGAAGGCAGGGTCACGCTAAGCTTGTTGCGCCGGCCGTGTTTTCAGCCTAACCTCTTGTTTCATTAAACGTTGCATCGCCCAACCATTGGACCAAGGTTAGGTTGTCTCGAAGGAGGATGAGAGGGAAATAGCGGGTGAGTCGACGTCTTTTGTTTTGAAATTGCATGCGAGTTGGAAAATACGGTGTGTGTGTGCTTTGGTCCCGTCTATCGTGTGGATAGGCTTGCCCGTTCGCTACAGATACATTTGGCGCGTCGACTGGAGCAGTAGGAAGGTTCAGGTTAACCCTGTTTTGTTTCTCCTGCGGTGCCTGCCTTCAAGTTGCGAGATAAGCAAAGGAAGAGTGCACTGGGTTTTTAGAAAACTCTTCGAAGATTACATCAAACCACAAAAAAATGACTTTTTACCCGTTCGAGACCATACCACAATCAGTCGCATGACACAGGCCAAACAAAGCAATTATTGTCATTTTCCGTCCTGTCTCTTTTTGTTACTGTTTATTTTCGGCCCTGTTTCTTGTTTGTGAAAGGTTTGTCAAGAAACCAAGGGCATGAACTCTGTCTGCGGTCCGTCGGGGTGTGCCGCGATGCGCACGCGTCCTTTGTGAAAACGCCCGAGGAATCACGAGGTCGTGTGTTTTTTTTTCGCTAGTGTCGTAGGGCGACATTGTTCCCCCCTTTCTTGCCGAACGCTCTCTCTCACACTTGAAGCTCTTTGATACGTGCTGCCGGCTCCCTGTCGTGATTAACACGCTTCTAAGAACCAAGGGTCAGCTTTTGGGACACGAATGGCAGCTTCGCGAGGCGATGAGTAACCAACAGACCCGTAGTGCCAGGACCGTCGCCATCGTGCGGACATGTTGTTGATTCCACGTTATAATGTCTACTTGTTCCTACTACTGCGTCGCCTCCAATCCATCGACAAGTAGTAAGTCGTCGTCTCGAAGCTGCCATCCACGCAGGCCAGGCGGATGCCAACGAGAGAGCTTCAATTCCTCTCTTTTTGCACGACACACCAGAAAGATGTTCTAACCTTCTGGACTAATATTTTTGGGGCTTTCCGAAATCGCAAAAAATAACCAGTACCAGGTAGAAAACTCGACAGATGTGGGGAAAAACCTATCTCGTCGGTCGAAGCCGCGATGCAACAAGAAAGCTAACGGCGAAACCGCCCTAAACGAGACTTCAAACTTCACACAGCGAACGACGAAACACATATTATATGCATACATACGTACATGAGCAAACCAGGGGAGGGGAGAAAAGTACAAAGGGACTACTGTACACGGAGGAGAAAAAACACTCGTACCGCGAGGTGTTTAGCACACACAGTCGACACTTAGTCTAACACACGAACAACGAAGTATCCATCGGCATGCTGTGGATCGGTTTGGAACCGGACGCTGAAACGACCCGAACACAAAGCTTAACACTAAACCAAGCCCAATAACAATGGAGAAAATCCCCCAAAACAGCGATGAAACAACAAAGAAAGGGTGTGTCATCGAAGGACAACTCCAAGCGCACAAGGACGAACAACCTGACCTACTCGATAAGGCAAGCGGTGGTTCACCCACCAGTCGAGGCCCCCACCTCTCTCTATGCTCATTGACATCAATATTCATCAAACACGGTTAGGTTGAACTATTATTCCCACGCCACGGTTTTGCATTGACTGCCAGACTCCCCCCACAGCGGAATGGAGCTACAACATATTGGAGAGATCCGAAACGAATTGCGAGTTTAAACACCACAGACACACGAAAGCATGGCACCAAAAACTTTTACGAAGAAACCATCTCGCTACCCCCCCGAGGTCTTCTCCTCCTGTTTGCCGCTGTCGCCGCCGCCGCCGCCGCCGCCGCTGCTGCCGTCGCCGGCCATCACTTCGCACTCCCCGTCAGAGACGACGAACACGTGGCCCTGATGCTCGCGAGCCTCCATCCCCAGGTGAAGCGCCAGCTCCGCGGCGCTCCCGATAATCTCGGGAGCGTCGGCCTTCGAGTCCACGACGTACCAGGCCATGCCATTCCCACGGATGCCTGACCGACGAATCGGGCAGCAATTTGCAAAGGGCATCATTGTTCATTACAATTAATCGCAGCATGTTCTCCAGCACGCCAACAGGACATCATTTCTCGTTGTGTGTAGTGTTGCTAATGTTTTCCACATATACGAACAGGTCGTGTTCTCTACCCACAAAAAAAGCCTGTATGTACGATTCCGAACTATTATTGTCGGCGCAAGCCTGTGCGATGATCTCGTAGAGACTTATATCGGCGGCGACCCCCGGCGAGGGGTGAATACGATGAGAGCAGCCGATGAGAGGGGTGAATACGATGAGAGCAGCCGATGAGAGGGGTGAATGCGATGAGAGCAGCCGATGAGCTCATCCGCTGCTTCTCGTCGTAGTTATCCCTCTTCCGGGTCGCCGCCGTTACAAACACGCCCCCACTTTCAGAAATCTCATACTTTCCCCTACCCTTAGACTGCTCGTTGTTTGATCAGGGGGGAGACCCGAACAGGGAATATTAAGTTTGGTGTAGGTTTGGTTGGAGTTCTCAAATTCTTGCCTTTCGCGACAACCCTCAACTTTTTGTATTACCAATTGCTGGGGTGGTGGCACGTTCTTTGTCAGTCCTACAGTAGTTTCTACCTCACGCTCACTAACTGTTTACGTAGCACGGCAAGCCCGTGTAGGCCCACCCACTGCCGCAACTCTACCCTTTTTTCTTGGCGTTTTTCTTGAGAAATGTAGTATATGGTTACAGAAAGACTACCCGTTCCAGAGATTACTAGACACAGTCGTTTTCTCCCACCCACGAGCAGGGCGAAGGGGCGCGTCGGCTAGCTTAAGAGGGACAACGTCAGGTGCACAATACAGTACAAATGCTAACTGGTACACATCACCGCTCGTTCTAGACAGACCAACTCGCCTTTGTAGGGGATGATGGCGTAGAAGTGGTGTGTGGTATACAGCCCTCCGAGCAAAGATTTGCTCACGCGGTTGACTACGATCCCACGAACCCCCCCGAGGGAAGGGTCGAGATGCTCCAGGGACTTCGCCACGGCGTTCGGTTCCTGGTTAGTTGTTGTCGCAAGCGTTCACAGAGGGAGGCGAGATGAACGCGAGAGGTACGTGTTAGACTCCTCCGCGCCTCCCACAGCGTTTAGGGTCAAACGTGGGAACTTTGTTAGCCCAGGACCGAGGGTAAACCCTTGCTTGATTACTCCTGCCAATACACCACGATGAACACACGTGCGTGCTCTGTCTGTCTCTCTTTCTTTCTCTCTCGGGCGGGGCAGCACTTGGGACCCCCAACAGGATAACCCCGCGCACACGTAATTCCCAGGATCGGACTACCCTCGCAAAGAAAGTAAGAATAGTACGAAAAAGACCAGGCAGGGGGATTAGCCGATCCTATACAACACTATATCCAGTGTTTGCTTACTTTAAAGACAAACCTGCGTAGACTACTGCGAAACACCCAAAACCCACAAAAAAGTATAGCAGTGGGGGGGGCGTCAATACCGCCGGTTGATTAGCACCGGTGGCCCTATATAGCGCCGGTGAAACTGCTGGGCACAGACGGAATCACCAAGTCATTTCTGTACATTGAATAGCGCCGGCCCCTCTGAATATAGCGCTGGTCGATGCGCCGTGCACATACCGGCGTTGATGAGGGCCCTCAACTGTACTATTAGCTAGGCAAGCAGTGCGGGGTACCTTGGGGTTGAAGACGGCGTGCAGGCTGATGTGGCACTTCTTCAGCTTGAGCGCCTCCAGGAGGCAGTTGATGTCGTAGTAGCCGACCTGCGGCACGACCGACTTGTAGGGGTTGACCCACATGCGCCCCATGCCGGATTCTTTCCTAATGCTGGCCTCGCGATCGAACCTGAAACACATATGTAGTATAGTTTTACTGTGGGCTGGAACCCTGTCGCTTTTTGACGTCGGTGGCGATGCCGTATTGGTCTTCCTTTTGTTGGTTCGCCCTCTCTCAGATCAAGGTGTCACGGAGAACGACTAGGTTTGTAAGTTGACCCAACGGCGAGTAGGCGACAAGTCCAGACGACGTTTGTTTTCCAACGTACCGCCAAAGGAAGGCGTAGACTATAAGTAAGTAAGTGTTGATTCGTTGTCTGCCCCGAGGACGTCCTTGTTCGTGCCGGATTTGTGCCGAGTAGTCGTTGTTTTCGTCAGACGCCGATAGACAAGGGGGTGAATTTCAAGATGACCTGGCGTGGAGCACACATTACTTAACGGCGGAGTCATCCCGCGTTCCGTGAGTATCTGCCTTTCTTTGCCGGTCGACATTTTCTTGCCTTCTTTTCGAGTTCGCGGATGGGTGTTGTAAGCTTCTGTGCTCTTTCGTTCACGACCTTATGTTTTTTGTTGTTTCGTTCGCGACCTTGTTGAAACTTTGCTCGTGCCTGCGGGAAAACCTTATTGCCGGGAAGAATACGCAAGGAGAGGAGGTATCGTGCGCAGAGGTCAGAGCGATTTATTGTCATGCAGACCTCGATTGTATCACCACTCACTGCGAAGAAGAAAAGTGGTTTCGGAAAACCTTGCTCAAGAGGTTTCTTTTTCTTTAGACCTGTCGGCCGCTTGCCAAGCCCTCTGGTTGCGGAGCAATCGAGCCACGGCAGTCGGTCAAAGAGGGGGGGTGCCACAGTGGTGTTTATTTCGAAACACAGGAATCTAATCGTGTGCGATAGTAGATTTGGCTACGCGCAGGTCACTGTAGATATACTTGGATTGGTGTGACAAGCACTTCGATACTGCTGCCTTCAATGTTGGAGAACGTCCTGCCACAGATAGTCCTAGTGGTTGCGTACCAAACTAAATATATTTACGTCCTCACAGCTCTTTGGCGATATCTTCCATCAGAGAAGCCGTAGCCCACGACTCCTGAAAAAGGTTGTTGAGGGTATGCACCGCGCAGTGCATGAGATACTGTTTTTCGTGGAACATGTCGTCAGACGGCATCTTCTTGATAAGCGTACCCGAGTCTTCCTCCACCTCGACCTAAAATTTTCCCTCGGTGTCCAGCTTTCTGGGCGTCAGAGTGGCCCCCCGCGCGCTCTTAGTGGCCCGCTCTCCCCATCAAATGCATGTGCAGATAGATGGGGGCCAGCCCTGCACTGTCACTCTTTGACGTACTTATAGTATGCACATAACCAAAGCTGTTCTCCCGATAGGGCACCCGCAACAACGGCCACGACCACCAAGGTCGTCCTGTAACGAACCGATTGGATCACACGTTCTTGTTCTGTTCTTCCAAGAACGATGGCAGGCACTGTCTGTTTCGAGGGTGGTGGAGGTAGTAGAAACGTATATGGAGCATATATATCCCACTATCCCGTTCCAGCCTTACTACCCGGCAACATATATATATATATGTAGACAGCACCGCATCGTAAATACGGTCACCTTTTGTATTGATGGATTGTCGCTACTTCGTCTCTCGTCCGCCGCGCCACCCCACACCAACTACTGTATGTAGTCGAAAGGGGCGCATAGTATAACCCTTGCATATTTCCCGACATTTTACAGTCGGGCTCGTTTCACGACAGCCTAAGATCGAGGGACTCAACGTCCAGATGTTGCCAATCAAGGCGAGTTACAGATCCAACCGAAAACCGGTAGTATACGGTAAGTATTACAATAGAATGGCACAATCGTTTGCTGTGTGTATGTGCACGGTCAACTCTAACTTGTTTTTATTATCGGTATGGGTCGGCTCAGAACGTCTTGTCTGGTACCTCTTCTCACACCGCCGCCCAGGGTGTCGGATGGGATCGTTCTGTGTATAGACTAAGGCGTAGTCTAGACTAAGGAACAAGGGCGACGACGGACACTCTCCTCCTCTGACGTGTGCATGATGAGGCGAGGAGTGTATGTAGTATGCCTTCGGTTGTATTTTCACTCTTCTTCTTATTGCGTAGACAGACAGCAGCGTAGAGAGCTCAGCTTGGACGTGTTTCGAATCAGAGGCTCTACTTAGTTCTAAACTTGATCGGAATATTTGTTACGGCCGCCGTTCGCAGCGGCCATGTCTACTCGCGTTTGTTTTCTGCCGGTCTACAGCTCGGTCGGTAATTTCTTCATGCTTGTGGACAAGGAAGGAAGGGACATGTTCACGGATTTGTTCTTTGCTTTGCAGAAGAGTGGTATGGGTGAACATGTATTGAACCGCTAATGCATGCGAAATGCGAACACAAACAACAAAACAACCGCGGCACCAACTGCCAACGCACCAACATTTGACGGAACATCGTCGAAAAATCGAGTGAAACCGCAAAAAACGGGTTTGTTTCCGTAAAGCTCCCAATCGTTCCTTCCCCTGTGTAATTCTCTGCGGAGCCCCCTTACGAGGAGGCGACGGTTGACTATTTTTCGCAGTGTGCCCAGGGCGGCAGCGAGGGGGAGGAGCTGTACTGTGGAACTAGGAGCGAGCGAGAGAGCGAACAAAGAAACACATCAGGAGCTATGGCGGAGGCCGCTAAGGTCCGAGTCGGCGTCAGGGTGAGGCCCCTGCTGCCGCGGGAGGTGGAGAAAGATGCCCCTCAGGTCATCTCCCACCCTTCGGAGAAGCAGGTGCTGATCGACAACGGCAACGGCAACGCGGCTCCGCACCGCTTCACCTACGACCACGTGTTCCCGGTGCACGCCAGCCAGAGGGACCTGTACGCGAGCACGGCGGCGCAGATGCTGCAGCCGTTCCTTGACGTGAGTGTCCTCTGTTGTTCTTTGTACGAAAAGAGAGAGACAGCCTGTGAAGTTCTTCCATGATGTCAGTACCAGCTTGCTTGCGAACAGACAGGTAGGGCTGCTGTCACCCCCCTCTTCGCCCCGCCCTGCGTAGCGTTATCCAATACAGCAGTATTCTATCTACGTACTCTTGATGCTTCAGGCTGGTTCTTGTTCGCTTTCATGTGTGGTACATGCAGCACCTTTCGTCGGCCACTTCTCTGCCTTGCTGCTGTGTGTGATGGATGACCTACGCATACATGCGGCAGTGTATGATGCACGAAGCTCTCCCTGCCAAACGAGCTGGCGTTGCAAACCGGCGGAGTTGGACCGAGCATCGTTGGATTTCCCGAGCAAGATGTGTTTGACGCTTGCGTTTGGGTTTAGCGCTTCGTCTGAATAGTGGCTATTCCTGCTGCTTCTCTCTCTGGTGGCGCTGCGTACGAAGAGTACGTACATCTCATGTTTTGCTCGGAAGGAGAGTCCGAGGTTAGCTTGCGAGTTTTGCCGCATTTGCCGTTTTACAAGAGTACAGCAGTACAGCATCGCTGCACACTGCACACACACAGCTTTCATTTGGGCGTATGGCATCCACTCGCTGTTGCTGCGTCAAGACCTCGCTACTGCTGTTGCGGTGAACTCTTGCTACATAGCAGAGACGGCTCTACCCTCCAAACACCATTCCCTTGTGATGGTAGGTCAAGGCACACCACACCAAAGTTTACCTTGCATTCGCCTATAGATCCGTTGAAAAATTCCGCATCTCACCGGTCATGCTGCACATAGATACCGTATGTACCGCAACAGCACTAATAGGGTGGGAGAGGAAATTGTCATTTTTTTTTTTTGTGACTAAACTTATATCCGTATCCATAGTGACCCGCTGTGCTTGAAGTATTTTTGATGAAGAACGTTGTGATTATGAAACCTCAACCGTTGACCTGTCCACGCACGCAGTGCTCCAATTTCCGCACACCGAAATCGAAGGGCGGGAAACCTGTAGTGTCGCGAGACAACGCGTTGGCACGTGGGTATACTGACTGCTGTTGTACATATATGTAGACTGCTGGCAGCCAAGCCGCACAGGGATGTTCCACGCCCAGTTGACGTGACGGCACCCCCACCGATTGGCGTGTAGGTCGCACCTTTTTTTTTTTTTTGTGGGACTCCCTGAACACACACTAGCTACACTAGCCCTTCGGAAGAGGCCATGCGTGACCTTGGGGGAACCCCAAAGCTTAAGCTTTCCGTCTCCGCTCCTCGAAAAACCGGCATGCACAATGTACCCCGGGTTTATTTGTGTGGAACGTAGGCTACCAGTACAGCTGTGGTTGTACTGCCCGATCAGCGATACGTTTCTCCTGCGGAGCAGCGGAGTATGATCACTCAGAGGTGCATGCCCCAACCGCCCGCCGCGCGGCGTATACACGTCAACGTTAGCGCGCGCGAAGCGCGCTCTAGTAGCTCGGCACAGCAGTGACTTAGACCTACCCACTGCAGACCAAGCTTGAGGTGTGGGTTAGGGGTGGGATAGGCCTTGTTAAGCCTACAGTAGCGCCGTGGTGTAGCCTGAGGGCTGGAAGCCTGCTAGTGGCTTTGGTCGTGTATGTTCCTCCAACTACCGTAAGGTTGCGAGTCAGCGCACAGGGGTGCGATCGATTTTCAAAGCGTAATTTCTCCGCAACCAGGAGGGTGCGAGCACCAACTGATACTTCTCAGGAAAGCTCTCGATGAGATTTACAAGACCGCTCTCTTCGACAGTGGTAACCTCCTGGTTGTGGAGAAATTTCGCTTTGAAAATCGTTCGCACCCCTGTGCGCTGACTCACAACCTTACGGTACGGTACAGCCCAAAGACTGTTGAATTGGTTACCGCAAGCAAGTCGCCGACGTTGGTTTAGGTACGTCGGTCCCAGGGCGGGGCCACAAAGGCACGACATGACATGACTGCTCCTCTCCGCGACTTTCTTTTCGGTCAGCAATAATGTGTGCTCTTTGGGGTATCCACGTTCGTATCCGAATGGTTGTTCTACTTTAAGCAAAGCTGTACACGACTGCTGGGTTGGCCAGGCTTTGTCTCCCACAAGGACACGCACACGTCAGGTGGACCAGTACGGATATTGGAAGGCACTGAGCGGAGACCGGAATGGGTTTCAACGTGAAGACAACAACAACAACAGCAACACGCCGCCCTCTGCATGTATATTGTCACGCACGCCAACGCGTGCTGCTGCTGCTGCTGCTGCTGCTCGTCCGTCTTTTTCTGTTGTGCGTGAACATCACGTGTACGGCCTTGCAAACCTCCTGCAGGGCTACAACGTCACCATCCTAGCGTACGGGCAGACGGGGTCAGGGAAGACGTACACGATGGGTTCGGAGTGCGGCACCACCGACAAGTACGACGACGAACGGCGAGGCCTCATCCCCAGGTGCGCGCTCGACGCCTACTTGAAAATATATCAAAGCCTTTGTGATTGATAACACCTGCTGGCATCACCGATAAAAATTCAGTGTATGCATAGGCATAAATATACCCCAAATAGCTTTTGTGGTTAGCACCTGTTGGCATCACTGGTAACAATTCAAAAGTATACAGTTGTCATAATAATAGAATACCCTGAAGAGCGATTGTGATTAGTACCTGCTGGCATCACTGATAAGAATTCAGTGTACAAGCATATAGGCAATAATATACCCTTCATAAGCCCAGTACCCAGCCAGTTTCCCTCCACTCGCTGCTAAGACTTCAACACATCCTCTTCGACTGTGGTTATATCCCGAACGGGTAGTCTATCTGTGTTTTGACGTATGTTCCCTGATAAAAAGCAGTCAAAGCAGTCGTCCCCGTGTTTAAGGATACCAAAGTTACCATAGGTGACACAAGATATCACACCCCCTAGACCGATCTGTAGAAGGTCGACTACTCCACGACGAAGATGATGCAAACTTCATGAAGTATGTTTTCGGAAATATCTCGACAAGATGGCTCCAACGACGCCGCTTTCAGCACCTCCACTCTTTCTTCCTACTCTATGGAATATTCGAGCTTTGAAAATCGGTCCAGGGGGTGTGATATATTGCGTCACCTACGGTATGGTGGACCCTCCCCGGATTGAAAGGACACCATCTTTTTTCATGAGCATGTGGCGGTGCCCCGCAGGGTGTAAAAACAGCAGCGGGGGGGAGGTGTAGTTTTGTTTCTAGGACCTTTCCCCCATGGCAGGACGCTTTTGTTTGCGAAGAAAGTTCGAGAGGGGGGTGTCCTGGAAGCGGGTGCGACTACCGTACAGCCGTAACTCCGTGTCATGCCCTAAGCTGCGGGCTGGAGATATTGATGCCTTTCGCTCATGCACGCCTCCTCAAGCTTCTTGCCAAGCACTCAAGCTGTGCATACCGTCAGCGCCCGCAGTTGTGAACCTCTACTATCGTTCCTCCCGGGTGGGATTTATAGTCCCCTTGGTTTATGCTAAGAATGGCCCCGATATAGGTTTGAGCGTTCTTATCCTAGCTAACAAATTGTGCTAAGTTCCAGACGTTCAATTTTTGGAGGCTATATCATCTTCTTAGCCGCCAGTCTCATAACCGTGGGGGTGCTTTGTATCGGTACACGATTTCCAGTTGTTGATGTGTGCGAGTCGTGTAAAATGGAATGTGTTATGTTGCCCACGGTTTATTTAAAGTTCTTGTACGATTCACTCAACGCGGATATCGCTGATGTGTGTTATTTGTGTGAAGCTGGATTTGCCTTTGCCGCTCTCGCCGCCCGCCGCGTGCTCACGGTTTTCGTAAGGTTCCTGTACGACATGTTCACTCAACGCGGATGTCGCTGATGGTGTATTACTTGTGTTAAACTGGATGTGCTTTGCTCTCGCCTCCCGACGAACGCTCGCGTACTTGTAAGGTTCCTGTACGACATGTTCATGAACCTGAACGCGGATGTCGCTCACCGGCTGGAGGCTACGACGACGGCAAGCTTTCTGGAGATATACGGAGAGGACGTGTACGACCTGCTTAGCGACGGCCATGCCCCCGGCACCAAGCGCGCTTCTCTTCCGGCAAGTGTTGGCGGGGAGGGGTTGTGATCCTATCGTCTGCGGTGGTGTTATGTGTGCGTCACTGTTTTTTTTTCTGTGATCGTTGCTGGTCCTGCCGTTGCCACAGCAGTGTAGCTGTTTCTCTATAGCAGTGGTGTTGGTATTTGTTGTGTCTATAGAAGTGGAAGTACTGTAGCTATTGTCTTCACCTGTGTGTGTTGCTGGCCTTTCTGCTATCTGGATCACTTTTGCCGTGGTGCGATTATGTTGGTGGTGCTTGCAGTTCAACCCAGAGGGTGGGAACAGTTAAGTATTCGGTGGATACCCAGACCCACCTGGCGTCGTGAACGGCTACCTAGCCAGTACCAAGCACAACAAATGGTAGAAGCCTAGCAACGCGTGTGCAAGTATCACATATTCCACAACCAACGACCAGCAGCAGCAGCAAAAATTACCCCAACACCAACAACGAAAACAACTGCTTGGCGAAACATCAGGTCCTGGAAGACAAGACGGGCGTGTTTGTGAACGGGCTCAGCCAGGTGCCGGTGCTGGGCTGGGAGGCCGCCCTCGACGTCCTGAGCCAGGGCGTGCTCAACAGGACCACCGCCTCCACCCTCATGAACACCGTCAGCAGCCGCTCTCACGCCGTGTTCACCATCACCTTGACCCAGACGCTCAAGGAGGAGGCCGATCCCGAGGGAGAACCTCAGGTACCCTTTCGTGCATCTTTTTCGCTTCCGTCGTGGTGATATCGTTTCCGTTCCGGTCCCGGTCGTTGAAAATATGTACGACCCAAGAGGAACAATCACCCGTTGAAGCAGCTTTACGGCTGTCTTCGTGTGCAGAACCTATCATAGGACGGCCGGTACAGCATATACCGTAGGTTGTGCAAGATAACACCCCCCCCGTACTGCACCGATTTGGTTCGTTGCACTTCTCAATACAAAAACACAACAGATTAATCTCTTCCACGGGTACGACGGTGAAGAAGGTTAAGGTTGAGGCGTTCGAACCGTCTCGTCGAGAGCTTTCCGACAACGTAGAATATCATTTAGTTTTTTTGGTGTGACTCTTCGTTGCTCTAGTTGTCCGCGATGTTCTCGTTGTTTTCTACTAGGGGAAAAACGGCGCCGGCACATGGTCATTCATCGCCCGTGACGAGCAATTCGCGAGGCAGGAGGCCGTTCTTCTCGACCAATCGTCTTCTGCGCCCGCATTGTCTTCTTGTCTTTGTCCCGTCACCCCCCATGCTCGTATTTTTTTTGTGTTATCCCTATCAACACCTCCCCCCACACCCTCGCCCCTTGGGGCGTCCCATCCTCGCCAAATACGAAAGTATTTGATGTGCATGCGTCCTTGATTGCCGCCATCACCGCACGGGAGCCTCGTTGCTGCACTTTCGAGTATATCGCCTTACGCTGTCCTTTAAACTCCCCACCATCCTTGCTAGAATCGAACCAATAAATACCGATTTGCTTGCGACCGCGTCCACGATGACCACCATCACCAGAGACGAACCTCGCCAGAATCGAATAAAAAATGCGAAACGCATGCGACCGCGTCCGTGATTGCTGCTGCCATTACCAGACGGTAATCTAAGCTTAAGCTTTCACTTTCGTGGATCCCGCCGGGAGTTATCCCATCAACCCCCCACCCCCCGCCCTAGGTAAAAGCTCCAACCAGATAATGCTAGAATGCATGCTACCGCGTCCGTGATTGCCTCTTCCGTCACCAGACCGTTACCTCGAAGCTTACCTTCGTGGATCTCGCCGGTAGCGAGAGGCTAGGTAGGACCGGTGCTGAGGGCCAGCGGAAGAGGGAGGGCATCCAGATCAATCAGGTTGGCTTTGTAGTATTCTTGTTTTTGTGTGTCTGTCTTTTATTGTTTTCTAACTTATTGTGTGCCTTTTCTTGTTTTTCTGTTTCTTGTGCATCGTCGTCGTCCGTATTTCTGTGTTTGTGCGCGTGTTGCCTTGTTTTTTCTGTTTTCTTGTGTGATCTTGCGCCGCTTTACTCTATTCTTGCGCTTTACTTCTTACCATACGCATCTCCTTGGACAGCATTTTTTTGCGTGTGCTGGCGGTATTCCTGCAACACGACGCCCACACACACTACATTTCTTTAATCCAGAGAGTAGCGTAGACTTCCCCATGACGCTTGGTGCCGGTGTCCCAGATTGTGGCCTTTGGAAGCATTTTGTATTATATTGCAGCTGCACTGATACTGACGTCTTCAAGTTGGTCAGCTGGTTGACGCGGTCGATGCTATTAACGAACACAACGCTCACACACACACACACTTTTTATTTTTTTCTCGCTGTCAGGGTCTTCTTGCTCTGGGTAACGTCGTGAACGCCCTGGGAGACGATCGGTCTGACAAGAAGACCACACACGTGCCGTACCGACAGTCGAAGCTTACCAGGCTACTGCAGGTGGGTCGGCGTGTGATTGGGAGCACCACCGGTGGCATTGCGACATCATTATCGTACCCTATCCCTTGTTGTAGGATCGCTGACTCGCACGGTCTTTTCGCCCTCATGATTTTCATTTGGAATTAGTGTCCGGGGAGGGGGGCGTGGGATATACCACGTCATCGTTCCCGCGGAAATGGAAGAATATCTTCCGTGTGCCCCCCTGATCTCAGGATATAGGGGTGGCATGCCGCGAGGGAAGGGACCAATCGGACTGTGTCGACTCGCAAACTGATAGCCGGCCCTTTACTTGATCGAACTGATTAGATTTGCCAATTTGTGTAGCCCACCCTCCGTTTGTCGACATGTACTACGAACACCAGAGCCATGCAGATGGTCTAAATCACCCAGCTTTTTTTTTTTTTCAAATATGTACTTATTAAAGAAGGCCGCCCATTCGAGATATAACGACAGATAGCCGAAGGGTACGTTTTGGCAGTCTTTCCAGAGTGCGTTGGAAAAACCTTTACCTTCCAAGGGTACCCCATTTTGCCTCAGGGGGGAGGGGGGTGTACTCATAGTCGTACATGCCGTAGTCGTTAGACCATTGACCTCGCATCCCTACAAAGCCGGGACGGAGCACGCCGGGTTCGCACCGGACCAGGCTCTCACATCACCAAGCGCGAAGCGCCGTGAGGTATTTGGCGAGTCGCATGAAGGGTGCGCTGCACCCTGCTAAGGGTCTTCAGCATCTTGTGCTTACTTCCTTGCGTACGAATGACAGCTGCGTATGACTTAATTTATTTTCTGGTGCTATCACTTCCAGAGACAGTTGTAAGCACTGTGTAACTGCCGCGAGGGTGCTTGACCAGTTTAACACAACGTGGTGCGATCATCCCCCTTGCGCGGAGTGAGGGTTCTCGACCCCGCACAACATGATCTACTCGACCACCATTCATGGTTACCGCAAAAAAAAAACAGAGGAAAAAAAAAACACGGTAACCTGGTTGCCGAGTTCACGAAGTGACTTGGCTTGTTTTACAACGTCGTTGCCAAGCGACGAAAACCCAATCCCGATGGCAAACACCGAGGGGGGGGCTTGTTTTACAACGTCGTTGCCAAGCGACGACAACCCAACCCCGATGGCAAAACACCGGGGGGGGCGGCGTGTTTTACAACGTCGTTGCCAAGCGACGAAAAGCCATCGGAGGGGGGGAGGGGGAGTACTAAAATCAACAAAAAGTAAAGATCCAAACAATGTTTATTTTGAACTTTGCTCGAAAGTACACTGCACCACCGATTTTTTTTTTTTCTCTATTTCCGACCTCTCTAATACCTAGGTGTTGTCACGCTTCCGTGTGCCCCCTTGTTGCATCGCACCGTCCTGTTGGCGTTTTGTGTTGTTTTCCTGTCGCTGTCCATTTGGGGTAGGACGCCCTCGGGGGCAACAGCCAGACCCTCTTCATCGCCTGCGTTAGCCCGGCGGCGGACTCGCTCAACGAGACGGTGGCTGCCCTGCACTACGCTAACCGCGCCCGCAACATCAAGAATCGCGTGGTGAGAGATGGGAGATTTTGCGGACCACGTAGATACGAAAGACGCTTCGTTTTATCGCCTATCTTAACCTCGCCCGGGAGGTCAACAACCGCGCTGAGGTAGAGATGCGAGCTATGCGCATGTACGAAAGTCGGCCGTTTCTTTTCGCCTACATGACGGGGGGTGTTTGTTCATGTCTCGTGCGTTGAGTACGAAGCCACCATAACTTACCGGGGTTCGTTCGAATATACGACGATTTGGTCAGGACGTGATGAAGCTATGCAGTAGCTTGCCACGATGTATTAGGCTTTCCGGAGGACGTCTTGACTCTTGTGTGTGTATGTCGTGGTGTTTGCACTACCTGCATCCATGAGAAAACGCCGGATCCCACTCACGAGCAGGTGTGGAATGTCGAGGAGTTTCCCACGATGCTTTCCTTTGGGGGGGGGGGGGGGGGTA
>FN649749.1:2474929-2492204 GCA_000310025.1 Ectocarpus siliculosus
GGGGGTTTTTTCGGGGGTGTTTTTTGGGGAAAAACCCCTTTTTTTTTTTATTTTTTGCCACCCCCCCCCCCCCCCCCCCCCCCCGGGGGAAAAATGTCCCCTGTCCCCCCCTTTTGGGGGGGGGGGGGCAAGGGTTTAACCCTTAAGGCCCCCAAAAAAAAAAGGTCCCCCCCCCCCCCCCCCCCCCCCCGACAAACACACACACACACAAGGCGGGATCGACGACTGCGGCATGCATTTACATGAATACACCCCTCCACACACACATTCTCGCACAGAGCGTGCCTTTCACTGATCGGGGGGAGGGGGGGGTCGTAACATGTCGTTCTACGTGCCGCTTGGCAGCTCTTCTGTCACAATCGAGGGGAGAGATATGTTTCAGTTCGGCACCCTTGATGTCGTCTGTCACCCGTGAATGTCGGTTGTCAGTTAGTTCATTGGCGTTTCTCGGTGGACGGTCTTCCCACCGCCGGAGAGACGGCCACGACTGCTGCTGCGCTGCACTGGCTTTTCGCTGATATTTTTTTGTGCGACATTGTGTGCCTTGATTGTGTCCTTTTTTCGTCGGAAGGCGGCTGAAATGGCGGAGCTCAGGGACAAGAACAAGTCGATGAAGGACGAGCTCTTCCGCCTGAGCCAGCGCTACTCCAGGAGGATGTCTATGGTGAGTGGTGGTAGGCAGGCTTTTGACCCACTCTGCTTCTTTTTTGTGCTCCTTTTTTTCGGTAACAAGAGAATCTGCTCATCTTTGTGGCCAACCATGCTCGGAAATGTTTCTCTGGGTTAACGCTCAGTTGTTGCCTGCTTTGGGGTGTGGTGCTCTGGATATGCTTCTCAGGGCCCTATTCTACATTTTTACTAAATTAGAATGGGGCGAAGCGTAGTTGTAAATTGGATGAAGCATAGTCTACCATTGCAGGGAATAGGTGTTGTGATGGTCGATGAAAGCGCAGATGGCGTCCAGCCGGTAGGACTTGATGACATGTCGAAGAGGGCATAGGCGAGAAAGGAATCAATCGTATGCATGGGGACTCAATGTTTTTTGTGGCTAACCAATGGTGACGAGTAAGTAGTTTATCCAGCTGCACGCCTCTTTTCCAATGTCCCGCCCACGCCAGTCCACGCCCGAACACAAGAAAGCAACGCAGCTTATTGCTAGAAGCACAAACACACCGCCGCAGGCACAGCCGGCACAATGCTGTACCCACATCATCTTATCATGTGCTCTAGAAAAAAGAGCTCAAATTCCCACCCACCCACCCAACCGGTACTCTGTGCACGTGACCCCCACCCCTCCCCTCTAGATGAAAGTGGACCACACGCGGGACATGGTCCGTCTGTCTATGCTCGACAGCGTGACCGACTCGAACGATGCCAGCGACGACAGCTCCTCGTGCTTCGGCTCTCTGTCGGGAGTTGTGCCGGAGGAGGAAGGCGTCACGGCGGGGGGGTCGGACGAAGGGGGTCATCGCACCCCTGCGGGGCCCCCGGCGGAGGTTCTGTCGGACCGGACGGTGGGGCTTGGACCTGGTGAGTTTTTCTTTTTGTTGTTGGTGAACCCCACTCGCGGCCAATGGTCTAACCCCCGAGCTTGCAATATCTCAAGAGTACGCCCCCCCCCCCCCTCCAACCCTGGGCTTGTCCAAGCGCGCAAAGATGGAAGTCGCTTGCGGTATCGGAAGCATAGTCACGTGCCGGATGTGAAACGTTTGGTTAGCCGGGACCCCCGATCAGTCCATGGCGTATCTGGCTTGGCACAACAACGGCAAGGATGATGACCGGCTTCTGGTGAACCCTTGTAGAACGTGGCCTGGGCCGGCCGGTCTATCGCTCTTTCCCGGCGTTGTAGGGATGCGAGGTCAATGCATTGTAGGACATGAGTACACGCCAGGGTTTGGTTGTGTCCTGCGAAGTGGTCGCATGGGGGGCTATGGTGGTGTCCTCTGAAAATGATTCGCACAAGCGCAGAGATACTCGACTACACGGTGTTATTTTGTGGAGGGTTTCGCCCCCGTCCTTGAGGCTCCACTCTCGTTACGGAGGCGTTGTAGGATAGGGTGGCCGGGATTAGGACCCGATATCTACAAGGATCGAGAAATTGTCACTAAATAGTATTTTCAGAAAGTATACAGAACCTCACAGAAAGACCACCCGTTCGAATTAAATAATACCATACCATAGTCAATGGGAATGTGTTGAAGTCTTCACAGTGAGTGGTGGGATGAACAAACTGCCTGGGTACTGGGCTTACCGTATATGACACAAGATAACACACCCCCTTGGCCGATTTTCAAAGCTCAATTTCTCAACAGCAGGAAGAGTCACAGCGCCGAAAACGGCGGCGTTGGAACCGTCTCGTCGAGAGCTGTTCGAAAACGTATTGTTTCGTTTTATGCATCCTCTTCGTCGTGGAGTAATCGAGCTTTGAAAATCGGTCCAGGGGGTGTGTTATCTTGTGTCATATACGGTATATATGTCTATTTACGTCTACTATAACCGCAATCGAGGGTTGTAAGAACGAGCTGCTGCCGTCATTGTTGCCCTTGTCCTCTTTCGTGACTGGTTGTGTGAGTAGGTGTGATGTTGTCGCGATTTGGTCCTGCGTACGCTATACGGTGTGGTTGCGGTGATTCTCTTGCGTATTCTCGCCGTTATTGCATGTAATTTGTCGTCTTACTTTGGTCAATGGTCAACGATATAAACTTGCACCTTTACCCGCTTTGACCACAGTGTGATAACGATGTTCGAAAATGGCAAGGTCGAAAAATAGAAAAAATGGCTTGGTTGACTGGAAAAAGAAAAATTGGTTTTGATCGTGTTTGATCATGATAATGATTTTTCGACAACAAGCCTTCGTGTCGTGTGTCTCTTTGCTTTGTCTGCCTAGCTCGTCTCGTCTGCTATCCTCTTGCTTCCATCGCAGTCGCGACCAACTTGTTCGCACCATCCAGATAAGTCTCACCCTTAATTGTTCTGAGCTGACCCACAAGCCTGCGTGTTGTGTCCCTCTGCTTGCTTTGCCTGTTTCTTCTGCACACGTCGCCTCTTCTCCTCTCTTGCTTATACCGCAGTCGCGGCCAACCTGTTCGCTAGCCCGGTTCCCCGTCATCTCAGCTCCCGGGCGTCTTGGGGAGGGCCGAGACCCAGCCCCAGGAGCGGGATGCCTCCCAGCGTCCCGAGCCCGATAAGGTTGGTTTGTGCCGCCGCCCGGCACCCATGGTAGTTTTTTTCGGAGTTGCTGTTGTCCACTCATGTTCGTTCTTGTCAGCTTTGTTTGGTCGCCCATAATATAGCTTTGTTTGGTCACCCATAATATAGCTTTGTTTGGCCACCCATGGTAGGTTTTGTTGGCTTTGGTCGTACTGTGCGCTTTGGGGGCCCTACCAATACTGTGGCACCCCACCCTCCGGGTCTTGTTTTTTCTTTTCAGATTCGTGTTGCCATCGTGCTAGTTTTTGTCAGCTTTCTTTAGTCACCCGTAGTGTAGCGTTGTTTGGCCGCCCACGATAGTTTTTTTCAGCTTTGTTCGGTCGTCCGTGTTCTTTTGTTTTTTGGCTTCAGCTTTGTTTGGCCACTCCAGTTAGCTATTGTTGGATTTGGTTGGCCACTCGTGCTAGTATTGGTTGGCCACCCATGTTGGTCTTTGTGTGCTTCGGTTTTACCGTGCCTTGTGCAGAGTGACGCCTGCGGCCGGCCCCGAGTGTGATTAACTTTGAGGATGGGATGAGTTCCCAAATCGTGTACATGGTAGGATTAGGTTGGTGTGGTGGTTTTCGGGGTATCTTTTCGTCGGGGTATCTTTTCGTCGGGGTATCTTCCGGAGTAGGAAGCACCGTGTTTCAGTTGGTAGCCTCGTAACGTGTGAACCTTCTGCCTATTTGGCGCCGCGCGGGTTGGAGCCTCCATGGAGTGAAAAAATCGCAAAATTGTAGAAGTGGAAAGCCCTTCCCTCACACCGTTGCCTCTTGGCTGTGTTCGGCGTGTCGTGAAAATGCAGCTCAAGGGGCGCATGCAAGGCGTTTGCCCACCGCCGCCTCTGTTGCCTGATCGTTCGATGGTGTCGTGAATGAAACAGCTCAAGGGACGCGTGCGAGGCGTCGGCTAACCGCCGGCTCAGCGGGCAGCACATGGACAACATCATGGCCAGGCAGAGGCAGCTCGAGCTCGGGGCGGAAGCTGAGAAGAAGCGGCTCGAAAAGGTACACGCACCGTTCGGCTCGAAAACTCGTGCCCATGTAGACGTCTCCATAATAGGGTACTTCAGAGCCTCGTAGAGGAGAATGTCGTGCAGAAGGTTGGAAGAGGTAGACGTTGATGCGAAACACCAATACCCGTTCAAGAAAGTGGAGACACCCTAAATATTGCAAGAGGTAGACTTTGAAATGCAAATACTTATTATTTTGCTTCGATGGAATGCCACTGCCGGCTTCCAAAGGGACATGCAGACTGCCCGATGAATTTTACGCACATGCGGCGATAATGTGCACAGGGTCGAACCAGCATCGCCTTGACAAGGTACGACAAGGTAATGACCCGGAGAGGAACGCGGACTCTCATCAATGCCTGTGCATGTTTTGTCGTTTTGGCCCCATCTACAGCTGGGTTTGCCCAGACAGGAGGGCCACGCAAGAGTTTTAGTTTTTTTCGTTTGCATACGTGTACTCTGACGATGCAAAGTTGAAATGAATTATTTTCTTGTTTGTGTGTATCATATTATTATTATTTTTTTCTTCTGTTTTTGGAGGTGGTGGAGAGGAACCGGGTGCTAAGTCAAGATCTGCAGAGGGAGCGCGCCGAACGTCAGCGTGTGCAGGCCCGCCTTGTCACGGCAGAGCGGGGCACCGAGGGCGTGGAAGCGGAGAGCCTCAGGGACACCATCGCCGCCCTCGAGGTACATGCGACTTTGAGGCTCTGCTGCTGTACCTTTTTTTGTCGCCAGTGTAGACTTAATGAACGGCATGTAAAGAGTGCTCTCTTTAGTCGCTCAATGTATTTTTGAGGTGAAGAACACCGTCGCCGCCCTCGAGGTAAATAATACCGTACGTATATTCTGTGACTTTGAGACGCTCTACATAGTGTACCTATTTTTTCGCCTCGTTAGGCGTACTGCACGACATGGGAAGGCAGTTGTACCCTCTTTCGTCGCTCAATATATTTTGTGGTGAAGAACCATGCAGGGACTCCCTCGCCGCCCTCGAGGTACAGTATGTACACCGTGTTATTTCTTTGGGGTGGAGCATTACACCGAACATAAAAAGAAGAAGGGAACTGCTCCTCGCGATGCGCCCCATGGTTTATTTTTGCCGTGTACGTTAACGCACGGTACTAAACGCAGTACCGTCTTTTGTCGCACCCTTTTCTTTTTTTTTCGGAGAGGGTGAAGAACGATGCTATATATTTGATGTGCCTCGCCTGTGTCTTTGTTGGCACAACGGAGAAGTTTTCTTTTCACTTTTTTTGTTTTTGTTTGGTCGTGCCGGAACGGTATCTTTGCCTTCCACCCGCGTGATTTCTTGCTCAAACCTGGGGCAAAGCTACCCTTTGGTTTATGCCTCAGATGTGATGTTCGAGACTTTACGGCAACGTAGCTTTCCACCCACGCTTTTGTGTGTTCAAATGCGTTTTTCTGCTTGTCAGGGCGTGTGGGGAGAGCTGGGCGTGGCGCACGATCAGCGGCTGGGCTTGATGGGCGCCGTTGCTTCCGGGGTGCTGCGTGAGGCCGAGGCCCAGCTCGAAGAGGTTGGTGCATGCAGAACGCGCTACGAATAATCGTTTTCCCAAGCGATGTACTACTGCTGTTGCTCCTGTTGCTCCACAACGTGTTGGATCGTTTGCATGCCTTTTATTGGAGCTACGTTATCTTCCTCTGGAATGAGGCAGTGCGTCAAGTGACAAAAAAAAAAAAAAAACAAGCGTGGTGGTGCGGTTTTTGTGTACGACTCGCGGAGTTTGTTCGTTTGCTTGCCAGTGCTGCGAGAGCTCGTCAAACGAGAACCACATCCATGGACCAACTCCGCTGACGTTTGTGTGCGGTGAGATGCTTCGTTTACCGTGAGCGGATGGATCAGCGCCGGTGCAGTAGTGCACTCCGCGATGTGAGGAGTGTAAGAGTGCATGCAGTCGTGGCTCGGTACCTTTTTAAGAGGGGGCCCCGATATAAGAGGGTCCAAATCGGTTGTCACGACTTGGACCCTCTATAGTATACTAGTATTTGAGTACTCTCTTAATCCGGTATAAGAGGGGGCTCCGATATAAGAGAGTCGAGGGCCTTTGTCACACAAACCTCTCGTATCGGAGCCCCGACTGTATGCCTATGTATCGAAACGCCTCTTTCGGTGCACGAAAAATGCCGTCAGGCGAGGGACGAGCGTGTTTCCCTCGGAGCCAAGATTGGCTCGCTCCGTGAGGACCTGGGGTCCCTGTGGGCCATGCTCGGGAAGCTGGGCGACATAGACGCGATCAACCAGAGCATCTCCGATAAGCCCTTGCGCGCACAGGTTTGTTCGTTGTCGTTGTTGTCATTTCAGCGAGCGGTTGCCTGCCCTCTGATCAATGCCTTTTAGGGGAGCGCCTGGTGATGCACGCACGAGGTGTTTGGGTGTTGCCGCCCTCAGTAGGTCGGACTTCGGACGTGTTATCGTTCTGTTGTACTGCGTACGGTCGCTGTCGCTGATGCTCCTGCTGCTGCTGCCCGTGTTCGATCTGGTGCACATCTGCTACTGCTGCAGCTGGTTGCAGAGAGCTGCCGTGCAACCAGTCGTGAAGAGTCGGCGGCCAGACACGGGCCGAACGAAAGAGTGGTGTTTATTATTTGTGCTGTCTACTTGCATGAAGTCACCTATGTACCATACATTTGTTTGTTTTCGGAGCTGACTGAAAGTTCCACTTGCTCGGATGCCCCTCCAGGCCGAGGAGCTGTCGAAGCTGGTGCTATCCGCCAGCGAGGAGGTTAGCGCGGGTGCTGCTCGCAGGGCCAAGCTCAGGTCCGCCGCTTCCGCCGCCGTTCGGGTGCTTGATCTCCCGAACGAGGACATCGGGTCCGAGCTGGCCAGGCTTTTGAACGAGGTGAAGGAAGTGTTTTGTTGTTTGCGTCGTGGGGCGTGTGGCCGGGGTATATGCGTCGATTTTTTGCAGCAGGAATTGGTAGGGGCGTACTGTAAGTTTGTACGGAAGGCCTCACTGTTTATCTGCTTGTATCTTTTTGGTGTTTGTTTTGGGTGTTTCGTGGTGTCGTCGTGCAAGCGTGGGGTACCGCGGCTGTTGCCAAAAAAATGAGCTCCGGTTTATTGATTGCATAGACGAGAAAGCCACGGTAATTTTCGCTTTATTTTTTTCTTTCCTGACGTTTCATTCCGGAATTTTATTTTCTCTCCCGTGTAAACAAGATTGCTGTTAGTTGTGTGTTTTTGGAAAAGTACATCAAAACACTAAAAAGACTACCCTTTCGACAGGCAACCATAGTCGAAACGGGCATGTGTTTACAGTCTTTACAGCAAGTGGCTGACTTGCATCGCGTCTCTATTTTTTTCGTGCTGACACCCTCACCGCTCCTCCCTCCCAACCCCTTTGTCATCGGGCGATCACTCCTCTGCTTTCTTGCCCCGCCCGCCTGTTTGTCTGCCATGGTGGCGCGTCTGTCGTGCCCCCCCCCCCCCCCCCCCCCACTACGTCGACGGGCGTCTGTGACCGCGTTGCAGTCGAAGTTCACTCTGCCGAGGGCCCTGAGCAGCGACGAAGAGATGGTGGCCCTTTCACACGGTGAGAACCAAGGGGGGACACCCAGGAGATGGTGGCCCATCAGGAGATGCTGGCCCATCTCTCAGTGAAAAACACGGGGGGTTAGGAGGGCCGTTCTTTTCTCTTTCCCTTTCATGTACAGATTTGTTTTTTTCTTTGCCACGTGCAAAGAAGCGTGCGCGGTCGTAAGTGCCTACCTCTGTGTTCGGCGGTACCTGACGTGTCCCCTTCTCCGGCATATCAATCGGACGGAAACCAAAACAACGAGCAGCCCGATATCGTGGCAACTTGAATTTATTGTTGAACTGCCGATCTAGTGGCATCAAAATCTCTTGTCACAATCTTAACCCGATGTAGAGGCATTTTGCCGCTAGTACGGGGCCCTCAATAGTGGTATTATTGGCATCTCACCCCCCCCCGCCAATAGTGGCAATTCCAAACTCGGGGCCCCACACTCCTACACGCTGCACACCAATCCACAAACAGCAGTCACAGCAGCAGTGGGCGCCACACATATTATTCCAGCATGCACGGATCTAGAACTGGGTAAACTCCAAAACAAATCAGGCGCGGCACGTATCATGCCAGCACGCGCGGATCTAGAACTGGGTAATCCCCCCCAAAAAAAACACTGGGACAGAAGGAGGGGCACGCATGTCGCGCGGGCTGTGGTGGCCGATGTCATCGAATCTGCCGTAAACCAGAGGAAGTGGAAAGTGGTATCGAGACACACCGCATCTGCACTTCGTGCACTGCTGTTGTCAACGTGTTGTGCTTGGTGTGTTGAACCCCATATGCTACTTGAGGCCCGTCCGAAAAAATATATATATTTGTGTGACTCTACTGCTGTGCTTCTTTGCGGTATGCTTGGTTTTTCTCATGCTGTCTATTCACTCAATATTGTAGCAGTGATACCGAAAGCATCGCAGTCGCTAGGACAAGCGCGTATTGTTTTGCACGTGGTGGGCCGAGATCGGGGCCTTGTCATGTGGTTAACGAACACTAAGCCCAACCCTAACCCTAATGCCGAACCACAAAGGGGCAACATGGGTAGGTGCCACGTGCAAGACACATCACGACAGTAAACCTTATCCAATTAACAGCTAGCAACCGGTATGCACACCGAAGCTTTTCTCTTCAATAGTGGCAAGAAGTGCCACAATCGGGTGTCAATGGTGGTGAAACGCCACCATAACGGGCTAGCGGTACTGCCCCGAATGGCGCCAATATGGTCGTCTGTCGGTCGCGCCACTATCGGGCTGCACTGTTCATACAAGTAATGTGCGTATGTGAATAGAATATTCCGCTACAACACAATGCCTCCTTGCATGGATTTTGTTTTCTCAGGAGACTCCGGGGAGGGCAGTCAGGAGAAGGAGGATGGTCACGAGAAGCAGGGTTCCGGATACCTGGTGGGCGGCGAGGCGCTGTCGAGCTTCGAGAGGGAAGTGAGGACTCTGAGGACCATGCAGGCCGAGGCTCTCGCAGGTTACCACGAGGTGAAGAGCGAGAGAGAGAGAGAGACAGAGGGCTGGGTGTAGAGATACCCATCACCATGCTTACTATCTAGAAGCAATGACGGTTACATGTAGGTCGTTGGTGCAGTGCCCGTGGGGTGGAAGGACTCGTAACAAATTGCGCGTGTTGATGTAGATAAGAGCTAGGCTATCCCACACACGGGCTAAGGGAAAGTTCAGGGCGGGATACGGTGTGAACATCCGACCGGCGTGCGAGCTTCTTCCTCCCCTTGTCGGAAAGCTGCGAGTGGTCTGTGGGGCAAGGACAGTAGCATCCGATCATAAGGATAATCACCAGCTTCTGGTTCATCCTCGTGAACCGTAGCCTGGTTCTGACAAAATCCGTTGTATCGCCCCGTCCGGGCATCTAAAGACCACGGCGTGCGCTTACATGAGTAACCTCCCCCCACCCCCGTGTGTCTCCGTGTTTCGCCATGTAGCTACGCGACAAGGCCCGCGAGGCGGTCCTGCGCATGGATCTCTCGGCCAACGAGGCGTTCCTGCTGTGCAAGAGCTTCCACGAAAAGGGCTGGGTGCAAGTCGGAGTTGGAGACGGGGAAGAACGTGGGAGCGGCTACGCCGACGGGGGTACCGCAGATGGTGCTGGCGAAGGTAGGGGTACCCTCTTATCTGTTCCTCCGAGTTTATGTTGTTGTTGTATGTTGTTGTTGTTGTTGTCGTCTTCCCACTAAACATCGTTCCGGTCTCCACTCAGGAACACTTTTGATTGTCCGTACTGGCCCAACTGGCTCGGGCGACTTCCGTGGTCACAGTGTATGCACTGCTATATTCTGTGTGCTGCATGGCGTATGTTTTGTGATGTGGGGGGGGGCGTGAGTATCTCGGGGGGTACCAGGAGGTCCGAGAGGGAAGACGCTGCATAGCTGGATTGTTTTTTCGCTCGTGAGGTTTACAGCGTTGTGTTGAGTTGCATTGTCCTCTTGACATTCACGCGTTGATGTGGATGTGGTGTAAGGGGACAGTTTATACGCAAACCGTAGACACATGATGAAACCGATGACAAATCACGTCCTCCTCGTCCCTGCAACGTTGTCTCCTTCTGCGTGACGTATGATGGTGTGCAGAGCTAGACGAGGATGCGCTGGACTACGCGTGTGCCCTCCTGTGCAGGCCCGGGACCACGCACGTTCACGTGAGAGAACCTTCTGTTGATTGAGGCGATGACGCGATGTGGTACCAGTTGCACGTGAGATAATCGTGCGTTTTGACTATGACACGTGCCAGCTCATGGCGGCGAGGTATTACTGTGGTGTTTCCGTGACGACAACAACAACAACAGCATTCTTTTGTCAGGTGTAAGCCGACGAACGCCGGGACAAGTAGCTCGTTCCAAATCCAACGTCTCTCTTGTCAACCCAACGGAACTAATTGCACCCAATTATGACTCTCCACATCTCAACGTGACTCTCGACCACCTTGTCTGTGCCTCGTAAAAGTAGGTTCTGCTGCAGAAATCTCTCATTCCGCAGCTTTCCTATGACGCATACGTGATTGGGCCGCTCTCTCCCGAAACACATCAAAGGAGAACGCTATTCGATTTTCGGCCCCCGTGAAATGCCACTGACTACTGTATGTGTTGCACGCCTTGTCTTTCCCGGCCTTGGTTGCAACACAACAGGTGTCCCGCTCCCGCACGCAGCACCTGTACATGGCCTGGTCCGCCCTCAAGCTGGCGCAAGAGCAGCGGAGGTCGGCTATGAAGAACGCGCAGGTGGGTGCAGAGTGGCTGGCTTGACTGCATGTACGCATGTATGCGCATGGGCAGGTGCACGCTAACACGTAAATTTCCTAGCGTTGAGTCTTGCTGTCGGTCCTATCCTGATCAACACGTCCCGCTTTCGGGGGGGGCCGTAGCACAAGTAGGTGACATTATCGCTAGGTACCAGCGGTGTTATTTTGCCCCCGCCCCTCCCGAGCAAAAAACACGGGTACTCGAACACCGGCAGCGGCTTCCTAACCGACAACGACACCCAACAAGATTTTGGGGGAAAAGCCAACGCTACGACCACCGTTGGAGTTCCCTCCCCTCCCCACTCTCATGCACAAACAACTCCCCTGATAATTTAAAAATTCAGTGTTTGGACTCAAATTAGACTCATTTTCAGCCCAGTGTGTAGTCGATTTTGCTCCCACTCTGCAAAGACTTCAACACACCGTCTCAGACTGCTGCGGGAATATCTCGAGCGGTACTTTGTACAAAAGTAGTCTCTATATTTGATGGTTGCATCGTTTCCGATTATATTGATAGCATACTTGTAAATACACATTCTCTCGTCCCCTGTCCCCTGTCCCCGGTCTTCTTACGAACAGGCACTAGTGGAGAGGGCCCACCGTGAGTACATGGCGGCGTCCGTGCCCCCCGCGGTGGCCGCGGCGGTGGCGGAGCTGGAAAAACAGCGGAGGGAGGGATCCACGGAGCCCCCGCCGCCGGCCTACGAGGCGTTCCTGGAGGGGCTCTCCGAGGACTATTCCCCTCTGTCCAAGAGCATCCTCGAGGCCTTCGAAGGTGGGGACCCTGGCCGTGTTTTATTTTAAATTATTTTAGAAAGTTTTGGTCGGGTGAAAAAACTTGAACGCGTACAAAGCATGCGTGCAAGCAAGCCTGAGGTTTGTTTTAGAGGTGGAGATACGATGCTGTGTAACTTTTCGCAGGAGACGCATGGGAAGCTTCGCACCACCTTGGCCCTTCGTCTCAAGGGCACCCGTCCTACAAACCACAGGGTTTTTAACGTTTTTACTTTGGCTACTGCTTCGGCAGTTTTTTTTCCCTTGCCTGACCTCTCTCTCTCACCCCCAACCCGCGATAAGTTCGGAAAAACAGTTTTGAGCCACCTTTGGCACAGTAGAAAGGAACGATTCGCCATCGATGATCGGTCTTACGGGAACAACGCTCCGTACTCTCGAGGACGGGTGGTCAGCCGTCTTATCAATTATGGCATGCGAAACTTGAGTCATGAGTACCTCATTTTGGCGTTGCCGCCTCTCTGAATACGCCCAAACCCCCCCTCCATCCTTTCGAGGACGCGTGGTCAACGGCCTAACATCTACGGCACGCAAAACATGAGTACCCCCCTTCCTCGCCCCGCCTCTCCGAATACGCGCAGCCGAGCTCCTGCGCATCCGCCACGAGTCCTTAGCCGCCGTCTCCCGGGCGGGCGAGGGTATCGAGGCCAACCGGGCCACCCTCCGTGAGGCAGGCGGGGGCGCGGCCGCTAAGGGAAAGCGTGCGTCGGAGCTTACCGCCTCTCCGGCCAATACCCGTGGCCGCAATAGCAGCGGCAGTAATGCCTCTCCGTCGTCGTCGAAGGTGGCGGAAGGCCGGGAGGGTGGGGGGTTGGGGGGGGCTGACCTTTCCCCCGTGTCGATGCTGAGGATGGTGGACGGTCACCCGGGGACGGAGGAGTGGCTCAAGGAGGTGAGGTCTGCCTGTGTACCTTTTTTTGGGGGGGTGGGGGGTGGGGGCGATTTCTCGTGTCTGTTATGCGTTTTTTTGTAATCCCCCTCCTTTAGGTTGGGTGTTTTGGTGTTCTCCATTCTGTCTCTATTATGCTGCGGCGTCAGTTGGATCAGTACCGATGTTGGAAACCGAAACCGGTTATTGAATGTGGAGACAAGAACAACGACCAGCGCGCGAGGTGCTCTGCACACTGGGGGGCTGGAGGTTTGTCGACCCCTCCTGTTGTTGTTCGATGAAAATGCCACCGCCCCTTTTGTATTTCACTCTGCTCTTGTGCATATGCTGTCATTCTGCACGTCACCCCTGCGATCGATTCTGCCGACCGCCCTTCCTTGATCGCATGCGCTCTCGCTGTTGTCGGTCGGTGTGATGCGATTTACACAGGTGGTGTCCAACTAAGACTATATATAGATTTGTAAATTCTTCCTCACAGTCTCCAGAATTTTCCTGTGGCTGCAAGAAGACCACGCACTGATTCTGTCCATCTGTCGCGTCAGCTGTCGGGTAGAGTCGGGCTGTCGTGTCGAACAGCCCGACAGGAGACATCAGCTTCAGCGAAAAACGTACGCGGTGAAGTCTAGAGGAAGGCGCCCGGGAAGTATCAACCCTCCCGTCCCCCCTGCCTCGCTGTTGTCCATTTTCGCCATGTGATTTGCACAGGTATCGTCCAACATTGTGGAGGTGTGGGAGGGCACCCGCGAAGCGCTGACTTCCCTAGCCGTGGACACTGTTCTCTCCAGCTCGCTGGAAAGGAGGGTCACGGCTCTCGAGGGTGTTCGAGCATCCGACCAAGACATATGCCAGGTATGGGGATTCGACCACGTTGGTGTGCCTGCTGTAACCAGGCGGTGTTTGCACGTAAATCCTTTTTTAGCGGCATGCACACACCACGCTGTTTGAAAGGAAAGGGGCCATTAACATGGTATGTATTCCAGAGGTGTATGTAGATACGAATAGTCCTTGGTTTTCAAGCAGGGTGGTACTTGCCTTGACAAGTGAAAACACGTATAAGAACGTGGAGGGCTTTACGCCTCTACCTCTCTCTCCCTCTCTCTTTTTCTCTTTTTCCCTCTGTCTCTCTTTCTCCCTCCCTCCCTCTCCCCTTCCCTTTCTCTCCTTCTCTCTGTTCCTTTCCCTCTGTCTCTCCCTCTCGCGCCCCATTCGCGCTCGCGCGCCCACAACTCGCAGCTGGCCCAGAGGATGGCGGAGCTGCAGTCGACGCTTGATCCCGCCCGCCTGAGCAAGAGGAACAAGTCTTCGACGCATCTCTTGGACGCGGAGAAAAACAGGAACGCTTGCCAAGCGGTAAGCACTCGTGTTGTTGTTGTTGTTGTTGTTGCTGCTGCTGCTGCTGCTGCTATTGCGTTGAAGCTGTTTCCTTACTTACCTCTCCTACCTACAGATGGAAGGCTTGCCGATGACGTGTGGTGTGGACGTTCTAAATAGATGCATCGTTGGCCCCTTCGGGTCGTTGCGTGCTTTTAATCACATAGGTGGGTACTTCCTGTTTAGTATCGACCGCACCAACCGGCTGACCATTGAACATAACATACCCCAGTCTCAGTGCGAATGTACCTCAAAGCCTCAGTGCAGCTACGCGAGATGAAACACGCTCGTAACGATCGTAACTGCGGCGCACTAGTGTGTTGTGTGTGTTTTGTTTGCAATGTCTGTCAGACCGTATTTCCGCTGACGGCATTTCGTTTAGGCGTCTCTTCCGATACTTGACGCGCGACGCACGCGCCATGCTTTTTTTGTTGCTGTGTCGTCCTTATAGGCCTACATGCGGGCGCTCAAGCGGCTCAAGGAGCAGCTCAAGCACTGGCGCGAGGCGTGCGGCTGCGGCTTCGACCCGAGCTTGCTCAGCGACGTCGCTCGTCAGGTGCCGCTTGCTGATATTTTCGCGTTGCTCTTCCCGTTGCTGTTTCGCTTCTCCCCGCTGTCCCTGTTGTCAATGTCGTCGTGTCGTGGTCGTGGTTGATGTGGCCATCGTCGTAGCAGTAGCCGCTCTTCCTGCTTTTGCCGTTGGATTTGGGGCTTGGAGTCCAGGTGCACCAGCTTTCTCAGTGATTTCGGGGTATGGTCGATCGACGCGCCAAGTTGTACTTGTTGAAGCTGCTGCGACTACTGTCTACTTTCGATGTCATGGTTGTTGTCGCCATCGTCGGAGTTGGCGTTGGCTTGGACTTGAAGCTCGATTGGGCTGTCGCGATGACTGGGAAATGTTGTTTTTGAGCCTACTCTCCTGCTGGCGATACCCCCCCCCCCCGCCCCCTCCTGTATCTTCGCTATTTGCCCCTCTTGCTGAGTATTCGTTCCTTTATATATGTACCTATCTTGGTATGTTGGGTTGAATTGTTGTGTGCCGGTGTTGTCTTGACGTGGCACAAGCGTTCCTCTCTGGGTGATCCCCCCCCCCCCGTAGCTTTCCGGTTAACCCTCGGGATACGTAACTGGGCTGGCGAAAAAAAAAAAAAAAACGGCGTATCGCTCCGTCCCGGTATTGTAGGGATGCGAGGTCTATGGTCTAATCGCCAAGACATGCGTTCACATGATTTTTTTGTTGTTGTTGTTGTTGTTGTTGTTGTTGTTGTTTTGTGTGTAATCGGTGTCGAATCGACTTTGACACATGCCATGACGTGTATTTACGAATACGCAGGCTCTCAACGACCTTCGCCGGGGGGGTGGCGCCGGTGCGAAGATCGAGCACATTCTTCCCCACCTCGACAGCAGCGCCAGCATCACCACCGGCGGCGGCGGCGGCGGCGGCGCCTCTGCTGCCGGTTCGCGACCGACCAGCCCGGACCTGTTCGGCGGCAAGCAATCTCCCCGACTGTCGCAAGACCCCGCCGTCGCTCCCCAGCAGCCTGCCGTGGAGGCTACTCCTCCCGCTGCCGCTGCTACGAGGACATCTCCTCCTCCTCCTCCTCCTCCTCCCGAGGCCACAAGCGGCTCAGCGGCTGGGACCGGTGCCGCCGCCGCCGCCGGGGGGGGCGGGGGTGCAATGCTCTCGATCGCGAACCCCAGCCTGGTGGCCTCTTCCGCAGCCGCGCCCATGTCTGCCAGCAAGCTTAGCGGCGGAGGTGTTCAGTCGTTCCGGGGCAGGGGGGGCGCATTCGGGATGCTCCTCCACAAGGTTCAGACGACGCAGTCGTCGGCGGGGGGCTCCGTGTCTGGAAGCGGCAGGGGTGGGGGGGTCGCGGTTGGGCTGGGCTCGGACGGGGCGGGGGTGGTTGAGGATGACGAGGGGTCTAGTGTTTCTGGCGGGGTCCCGCCGTGATGTGGAGGGGGTTGGCCACCCGCTCCGTTCGACGTACAGCAGCATGTGCCGCTTGTCTTGAGGGTGATTTGTTTTGCGTTTTGTTCCCAGCCCCCCGGTGGAGAGGAGGCTGGATTGTTTTTTTAGCCGACGGCACTCTACGTTCCCGTCTTGGAGCGAGAGCTTATGTAGTCTGCTGAGAAAAACTGGACACGTTGTCGCTCTTTTTTTTTTTTATTTGTTGAGGCGAGCTTGGTGGCTTGGGGGGCGTTGTTCCAGACTTCTTTGTGGCATGGAAAGTGTGTGTGTGAGATGGGAGATGGTTCTCTCGTAAAGCGCTCGGGGGGGCCGGCCTGTCTGGCCGTCTTGGCTAGGGATGTAACCCCGACTGTGGTTCGCGATTGATTGTCGTGGCTGCTGTGAGTAGTGCTCTTTGAGAGTATTTTCTATTTAATTGCGAGGAGGCGGTGGGCGGGCGTCGCTGCTGCGGCAAGCTACATATTTCCATATTGAGTAGCAAACGCTGATTGGGTGAAACGTATACCTACTTCGTAGCATCTTGACCTTTTTTTTTTGCTGATTTGGTGCTAGCTCATAGCATGTTGAGCACTGCGGACTGAGCGACAATTCTTTCATATTCAGCATCTTGAGTATTAACGCTGATTGGGTAACGGACGTGCAGCGACCCCGCTTCCAACGGCGGGAGTAAGAGCTGGTTTCGACGAGAAGGAGGCTGCTCACAAAGGTATATTAGTGTTGTTTTTGGTCGGGGGGGGGGGGAGATGTGACGTGTCCATCTATCTGGTGGCACATGGCGAATTCCCGGTAGTCGATCACTCCGGAGGGGGGGGGGGGGGGGGCAAAAAACCTTCCCCTTTTTCCCCTGGGGAACAAAAACCCCCCATCCCCCCGTTTTTGGGGGGGATTGGCCTCTTTTTGCTTCTTTTGCTTCCGAGGGAATCTAAAGAAAATGTTTTTTTGGGGGGGGGGGGCCCCCCCAAAATTTCTTTTTTGGCCCGCGGGGGCTATTTATTTCCCCCTGGGGGGGGGAACCCAAAACCCCAAAACTTTAAAATTTGGCCCCAGGTTTTTTTCCCCAAAAATTTCCCCCCTTTCTCGAAATTTTTGGGAAAAGGGCCCTTCCCCCGGTTTACAGGGGGGGAACCCCGGGGGGGGCAAAGGGAAAAAAAAGTTTTTATGGGCCGTTTTGGCCCCCCCCCTTGGAGGGGTGAAAAAAACCCCCAAAAAATTTACTTTTTTTTTTTGGGCCGGGGCTTTTCTCCA
>FN649749.1:2530911-2574721 GCA_000310025.1 Ectocarpus siliculosus
ACAAAAAGGAGGGGAAAGTGTACTTGATTGGGTTGGGAAAAATCCAAGGGACTTCCAGGGAGTTTTTTGGGGCATGGAATAAAGAGGGGGAGGGGACGGTAGTTTTGGATTAGAAAGTGTTTTAATAATGGGGGAAGGGATTTTTTTGGGATAAACAGATTAGGGAAGACATTTTTGACCCCCCTTTGGAAAATTAGGAAGGAAGGTTTGGCCTTGGGTGTTTTTTCCTGGGGGAAAAATGTTCCTTCCTTTGGGGGCGGGGGGGTCCATGGTTTAACCGTTAAGGCATCAAAAGCATAAGATTAGGCCCCCCCTTCCCCCCTTCCGTCTTCCGTCTTTTGGGGGACGGGTGGTCCATGGTTTAACCGTTAAGGCATGAAAAGTTTAAGAGTAGGCCCCCCCCCCCCCCTCCCCTAAGGTGGTGGGTATCGTGACGAGAAAGGACCTGCTGCCGGGACACCTCGCGCAGCGATTGGCCGAAGTGCCTAGGACTCGCGTGTGGGACCCGCCAATGGTGAGGCGGCCGCCTCCCTCTCGGGGTTACGACGACGACAACGACAGCAGCCTCTGAGTAGAAAAAGAACAAAATAAAATCGGGGAGAGGGAGGGAAGACTACAGAAAGAGCGTGGTCGACGTTTTTTGCTATTATTAGTACGGCTACGGACGACCCGTGGTTTCTGATTGGCCCCAAGTACTTTTTCCTTGTTGTAGTGGTGGATGTGTCTCAAAACAGTTATGGCTTTCTGTGGGCAGACGGAGTTCGACGGGTGGGGGTGTTGTGCCCACTACAACAACCGTCTACGATTGGATGAGGAGAGAGATAAAGAGCTGGACCTCAAGCGTGTGGATACGAACGAATGCGTACAACCAACGGTTGCTCTTTTCCCATGTGCGCATGCTAGAAGGCGAGTCGCTAGCTGTTGCTCCAATGAGCATGACCTTCTGCAACGCGCAAGAGCTGGCCGCAGCTGCTGTGATTGCTCCACCAATCAAACTCAAGAGTGTGCGCGGCGACAGGGACGTGGTGGCGTTCTTCTTGCGACCCATCACGATCGCGATATGAGGCTTCTGGGATAGATGGAGGCAAGGTTGTGGCAACCACAGCGAAGTTAGATTGCTGAAGCAGTCGAGCGGCGTGGACCGCTTGGTGGCAGACAAGAGAGGTGGAGATTGTTGTGTGTGTGTGTTTTTTTTTTTTGGCAAGGGCGACGCTCGGTGAGGCTGTGGTCGCCACTGCTGTACGCCTTGGCATGCCTTTTGCATTGATGATGGCCATGGAAGAAGTTGTACGTTTCTTTCTCGACTCTGTCGTAGCCACTGCCCAACATTGTCCACCACGTTGAGGGAGGGTGTTGACCGCATGGCACTTCGTCGGCCTCCTCGGCGAGGAAGATGGGAATCTAATCTCTGACCTTAAGCCGAAGCGTGTTCGGAAGTGGGGGGAGAGGGGACCGACTTCTGCTCTTTCGTGTGTATCTTTATCTTTCGTTGTTTGATGGGCGATGTAGTGCTTGTGTTTTCGTGCTTTTGGCTCAACAAAGAAATGCAGAGGCAAGTGTGATTTGTTTTTTTGCGGCGTCGCTGTCGATCGCGTAGCCGCTGGACGGCTTTGAGCGACACCAATAACCAGGAGCCGTCTGGCTTGAAATAGAAGCTTCTCTTCGAATGGGATGTGTATTGATTTCATTCCCAGATTGATTCGTGCTCCTTATTGTCCATCTTGTGTGGGTTTTGAGTTTTGGAGGGTGGGTGGGTGGGGGGCAGAAACCTACCGATTGCTTTTCGTGGGAGGAAGTGTAGTATTTTTGGGGTCCTAATAATTGTTGAACTTATCCACTCATGCACGCATGCGCTGCTTGCGGTTTGGCTATTGCTGTGGTGCTGTTGTTGCTGTATCGGTATTTATGCTTAAGACGACGCCAACCAAGAGTCCAGTATTCCTCGACTACTGCTGTAGACTACTGCTGCGGCGGTATTTTGGTTCTTGGTTGCTTTCGTGGAGAGAGACCGAAAATTTACACGTACGTCAACAAGTGTTTTGTACAGAACGCCACCGCAAAAGCAAAACAACAAATTAGTCTTATAGTTTTGACTGAGGATGGGGTTCTTACTGTATGCCTAGGGTCATGCTACGAATGGGCGCTATATAGGTTTTAGTATGAGGGTTAGGGCTGCAAATGGTGCTCAACAACAAGTTCTTATTTATTTTTTACGCTCAATTTCTGTAACGCACAATATCAAGGTGAGCAGGCCCTCTTCGATCTTGATCATGACAGCACGTAAGCAAGCGGGAATGGCAAAATTGCCTTCGTGTGTAGTAAATGGCTTCCACATTTTTTCTAGCCCACCGAACGCAACCCGATCAAGAACTTAATTGGCGCTTGCTGTAATATGTGACTGACTTTGTGTTAAGGAGGACCCGATTCGCAGGGTATCCGTCGATTGACTTTTACCAGAATCGGTACACCTTCGCATATGGCGTCAGCTGGATACTGGTTCGAATCTCCTTGGGTGCACGTTTTTTCTCCTGACTTGAACATTTTCCCATGGACACAATGTGTGTCAGTCCTGAGAACACCTCTTGGAATCGATCCTATAAAGAACCTTGTGACACTTCCATCGAATTACCCGTCCTGGCCACAAGAGGTTCCCAGTTGAGGGTAAATTCTGTGGGTGGAGAGTGTTAAGGAGGACCCGATTCGCAGGGTATCCGTCGATTGACTTTTACCAGAATCGGTACACCTTCGCATTTGCATGTGCCTGGTGTACTTCATGCGCGCACACATGAATGGCCAAAATTTATTCGGCCCACGACAGGAATATTCCGGCGAACTTTGCGCAGACTCCCGCTGCCCCCGCTTTACTCTTTTTGTACTCCCTGTGAGGTATTCTAGACTATTTTCTTCGTTTTTACTGTGAAAAACATAATTTCGTGCAAGTTAGTGCTCGTGTTACCGGTCGTTGTGTTCGAGTTTGTGTTGTTCGTTGCAGCCGGGGCTGGCAGGGCACACACACATGGCTGAAATAACGCTGCTATTCATATCCAAGAACACAGCCACGCGTACACGATAGATAGCAGTACACATGTGCAGTCACTGACCCACGGATGGCCAACCTCCAACCTCGGTGGCCGCAGAGGCTCCGCGAGCGACAGGCACATCCCTCGTAGTTGTGATATCGAAATCGCGGGGCTCCTGGCGCACTATCGACAGATGCTGCTGTGTGTGTGCAGCAACACAACCAACGCGCGCTCAGGCATTGAGGCCGGCAACCTCTAGCGAGGGTACAGAGAACGGGGTTCCCAGCTTCGACTGCGCTATTGCTCTGCGTAGCCCAAGGATTCGGGAGAGCAAGCGCAGCATTTCAAGGAGACGCGTGGCTTTTGTTTGGGAGAACGTCGGAGAACATTCAGCAGCAGCAGCGGTAGCAGCGGTAGCAGCGGAGGCAGCACCAAAAGAGCCAAGATGCCTCTCGAAAGCACAATGATATGGTGAGTAGTTAGTCGTGCTGGTGATGGAGGGGGTTGAACTTGACGATGGTGTTTTTTGTTTGTTGTTACAACGCAAACAACACTACAGAGTCTACGATCGTTGTCGTTGATCCCCCCCGGGGTGCCTCTTGAGTAACGGTAAGGCTTGGGCTCCCAAACAGTATTCCGTAGTATACATGTATACTGCTGTACAGCACACGTGCCACAGAAGCTGAAGTCCTTGACCCGTTGCTGGAAGATAATTGTTGTTCTTGTGATGCTCGCATCATCTCGAATAACACACGCTACCATGCGCAGATCTGTAGATAGTTTTCAGCGCAGGTCCTGCAACCTCCCCCCGGGCCCTGATTCTCGACCTCTGTATTTAGAACTCAGCGCCTTCCACCCACGCGCACTGAAGACAGCGACAAAATCCCAATCGTCCGCAAGTCACTGCCTAGAGTGCTCCCTTGAGTCTTTCGTTCGGCTCGGCCCCGTCTCCAGTGTGGTGTACAGTAGTGGACGGGGGTGAGAGCCTCGCGCGGGCGAAGGAATGTGTGGTGTTGTTACCGTAGATCGGATGCGGCAAGCGAGCGCCGTCGACTACATAGCACTCGAAGCGTGACACCGCACACAAGCCAAGCTCGTCAGCCGCGTGCCCAAGCTATGGCTCGGACGGACCGACGTCATGACGACGCCATGTCGCTCACTCATCACCCTCTACATCTTTTTATTGCAACGAACTGCTCAGCAGCAGCACGAGCAGGGTATCTACTGAGTTCCGTTTGTCCCCCTCACACAGTTACCCTCCAACTACAGCATGTCGCCGTTGTTCGGCGTGAACGCAGAGGAGAGGTACGCTCAGTGGCTCTAGGACCGACATTTGTCACAACGCCAAATCTGTCGTAACCCGCCTAACCCTAACCCTAACTTCTACAGCGGCAACCTGCTACAGCAGCAAGAGCAGCCATGTACCAAGACATAACCCTCCCAACAGCTGCATGCCGCCGTTGTTCGGCGTGAAGTACTTGGACGCGAAGACGTACGTACAATACTGAGTGTGGTCTTGTCCCGTTTTTTTTTTCGTGAAGCCCGCGACCAACAGCAGCAGTCGTCGTCAGTTGTCGTGTGTGAAACGCTTGAAGAACAACCCAGCCGGTCACATCGTTGACCCTCATGGCCTTCCTCCGGCCGAGAGCTTCATGCATTGCTCGTTCGTGTCAGACTTCGCCACGCGCATGACTGTACCATCTCAGCCCTCGTTCCGTTACCTATACAGTAGTGGGCCCTGTAAGTGCCGGTATGTCCAGAAATTTTACCGCGCGGCACTATGCCGTGCCACCGGAACTATTCACGGATATTTGAATATATAGGTTTTAGTATGGGAGTGGACACTCGTGTCCTGAGATTTGACCGGCGCTTTACCTGACTGTAGTACTATTCAACCAGCACTATTGAGGGCCCACTACTGTAGTGGTACTACTGCTGTGTGCATGCACAACATGAGATTGACCGTGTATCGCGTTGCTATCTTTGTTTTTGCTTCAGCCTCGACAACTCTGAGTGGATGAGAAATGGAGACTACATCCCCACCCGGATGGAGGCACAACACGACGCAGCCAACCTTCTCTGCGGCAGCAAGACCAACTCCAACCCGGAGAGCACGGTGAGATAAGCGATCTGGGAGGGGTTTCGGGGTGAGGGAAGCCCCCAACATGGAGGTTACACCAACACGATTTGCTGGCAAGCCGAATGAGTACGCACCACACCTTCTTCTCTGTACAATACTTACAATTTTGGCTGTGTTGAGCAACAGATGGACCCCCCCCACCCCCCTTCCTGACCAGCTTCAGCTTCTTCATCCTTGTGAAACGTTGGATGGGCCAGCATTGCGCCCCGTGATCCCGGCGTTGTAGGGATGCGAGGTCGTCCGTCCATGGTCCAACACCTACAGCAGTAGTGAGTAAGTACACTTACCCTTGATGTGACTCGCTCATTCTTTTTTTCTCATTTTCGTGATTTTTTTTTTTCTCATTTTTTTCGTTCCTGTGAGAACCCGTTTCTTTGTTTCCCCCTTCATTTTTGTGCAACCACGACAACGAACCCATGCACAGGTCGGCGTTCTCACCATGGCCGGGAAGGGCCCCGAGCTCCTGGTCAGCCCCACCGACGACATGGGCAAGATCCTGTCCTCCCTCCACGGCGTGTCCGTCCACGGCAAGACCAACTTCGCGGCGGGCATCCAGATCGCCCAGCTCGCCCTCAAGCACCGTCGTAACAAGCACGGGGGGCAGAGGATCATCATCTTCGTGTCGTCTCCTATCGAGGACGAGGTGGGATGGATGTATGGTGGCGGCGTCCCCGCTTGTGCGTGTTGTTTCACCTGCCTGTCTGTCTGTCTGTCTGCTTGTCTATCATACTCTCTCTTTCTCCAATATACCTCTTTCGTTCTAACTGTCCCGCTCTCCCGTCACTCTGAGATTGGGTTGATCCATCGAAAATTACCGTAAATAGATGGAATGTGCCAGGACCAGCTTTTCTGTCTTCCGTGAGATACTTGTTGTGCGGCAGCGTCAGCCGAGGGCGAGGCACGTACCCTCCCCCCCCCCGATGGACGGCACTCGCCTCTCGTCCAAACCCGTTGAATGACCTTTCGTTTCTTTCACGAAAAAAAGGCAGACGATAGTTTCAATCTTGTGCTGGACACGCTCTCTGAAAACCCCTTCCCGCCAGAAGCCCTGTCGTGAAGCGTGCATTACTAGTACAGTAGGTGTCGCAGTATATTGCCGGTGCGATCCAGCTGTTTGATGCCGACAATCTCGCGGGCAGCCTTCATTGTTCAGAGTATGAAACAACTTGAATACATCCATCTGTGACAGACGATATCGCCGGCATTATAGCGGGCAACCGGCACTGTTCGGAGTATTGGACAACTTGAATGTCCCATCTGTCCCAGACGATGTCACCGGCTTTGTACACGGGGAACCGGCACTATTCAACCGGCACTATTCAACCGGCAATTGTACCGGAACCACTTCTGTACGGAACCTGTAATGCAGCACGATTTGTTCTTTCTCGGATGTAGAGCACCCCCGTGACATAGAAGATGGAACACAACCAAACGATCGCCACTGGCACAGTTACCGATTTCGTCTCTGCTGTTGCCTCGCTGTCCAGACGAAGACGCTGGTGAAGGTGGGCAAGATGCTCAAGAAGAACAACGTGGCTGCGGACGTTGTCTCCATGGGGGAGACTGACGACAACCAAGTGCGCTGGCCTGAAACCCTGGCGGTTGTCCAGGGAGTGTTTTCTGTGGTTGTGGGAGTGTTTTAGAGCTAACACCGACGTCGCGGACCACCTGACCAACGAAAATGCGCCGGTCTTATGGCGGGATGATTCACGTCATCATGTGTGCGTGTGCGTGTGTGGGTGTATTTTTTATTGTTGGCATCGGCCGCGCTATCCGCTGACGAATGAAAACACGTCAGTCTCAGCGCGGTTGAAAACGAAAAATGTTTCTAGAGACCATGATCTGGGACCCCTTGAGTGGGCGTCGTAGGGGAGGCTACTCTACTCTCCGGGTTATAGAGACGGATACGGTAGCAACAGAAGAAAACTGCACTAAGTTTCGATATTTTTTTTTGGCATTCCCTTGCTCCGTCTCCATGGAACAGCATTTCGGTCTTCAGACTGTGTACGGATTTTTTGTTGTTGGTTCGTTGGGGTTGACTGGGCTGTGCGAGTCAGAAACACGTCAGCTGTTTGAGCTTGGGGAACGTCACAGCTGGCAAGCCAGCTGTAAGTTAGGCCCGCTGCCTTTTTTTTTTTCATCTTTCTTGCATCACCCCTTGTTGACGCTTCTGTGCTCTCGTGGGCCCACTCCCGAGGGATCACCTTGTGATATTTACTGCTCTTCATTGAAAATAACTGATCGTCAAGAGACGGCGCTGCTAAAGGAGCCAGAAAATACCTGGCAAGGAACGCTAACGTCAGAAAAGGACACCACCACCAATCATGAGTTTATGCTGATAAATCATTTGTTTTGGATTCGGAAGTTGTTGTCGTTGATGATGCTGACTGTCTGTTTGGTTTCGGGTGCTTTTCGTCAGTGAATCACAAGTGGCAGATGAGGGCCTGCGGTGCTTTTCGGCGATGAAACACAGGTGGCAATCGAGAGACTGCTGTGCTTGCTTGGCCTTCCCTCGCGCTCATTACGACCATTTTGCGTTTTTGCCCGCTTCCACTGTTCATCACCTTGCGGCCGGCCGCTTTCTGCTGCTGTGTTGTCGTACTCCCCTCCTCGTTGTCGTACGCACGCACAGCATGCTCTCGTTAGCAGCTTGTGTTTCGTCGACGGAAGATATCCGAACACAAAACGACAGGCACCATCCTCCACGACAACATGAGTTTTATTACCATCAGCACTAACGTCACAAAAGGCACCGGGAAGGGGGACTACCCCTCCTGCGTGACCGTGGATTGGAGCTCCTAACCCCAACCCTAATCTAACCCTAACCCTAACCCTAACCCTAACCCTAATGCTAGGACAGCAAAGTGAGCGTTAATCTAAATAACGACACCAACGTCGACGTTCCCGCCCTGTGTGTGAACAGGAGAAGCTTGAGGAGTTCATTGGTGCGGCGAACTCCGGGGACAACTGCCACCTCGTGACCATCCCGGCAGGCGTTCTTCCGTCCGACGTCCTCATCTCCTCACCCATCGTCAGCGAAGGCGGCGGGGGCGGTGGGGGCGGGGGCGGGGGCGGCGGTGGCCTGGCCGCCGGGGGAGGCGGGGAGTTCGGCGGGGCCGCCGACTTTGGCGGTGAGAGAGAGAGAGAGAGAGAGAGAGATTGATTTGTCGTGTTATGAGTAAAAAAAAAGAACGGTTGCAACAACCTTTACAAAATGACAACGTGGTATCTACTGCTGTACCTTTCTTGGTGGACCCCAGCATGGACCCCGAGCTCGCGATGGCGCTGCCACTCTTTGTTTCATGAGAAAAAAAATAATAATAATACATCCACTCACAAACGGTTGCAGCAAGCTTAACAAAAAGACAACGTGGTATCTACTATACCTTTTTCTGGCAGGTGTGGACCCTAGCATGGACCCAGAGCTCGCGATGGCCCTGCGAGTCTCGATGGAGGAGGAGAGGGCTAGACAGGAGGCCGCTTCCAAGGCCACCGCCGAACAGGAAGGGGCGGCAGCGGCAGACGCGGCTCCGGCGGCGGAGGAGGGCGAACCAGCTGCTGCTGCTGCAGCTGCCGGCTCTGGCGAGGAAGCGGCAAGGTCTGCGGAGGAGGGGAAGGGGGCGGAAGGCGGCGACGCTGCGGGGGCGGCCACCGCTATGCAGGTTCGTGGCGTAGTCAGGAACCGCTATCTTCCGTTCTTAGGACCCTAGCGGAGCAAGAGATTGCTGACGAATTGTTTTTTTGTATTCGAGTTTTGTACGACCCCGTACCGAACACAAGTCTCGTTGGCAGAAGCCAGGCAACCAATGCCGTAGGGTGGGCGGCGAGTCGTGGAAAAAGATGGGGGTGAACGGGAGTGACTACAAGAGTTCAAGGCTTGATAATTGAATTCATACAACAACTTAAAAAGAATAGTACGTATGTTTTAACGAACAAAAGTTAAGCAGAGCAGGGAGTGACGGTGGAGCGATAGAGGAGCGACGCGCGATGCCAAGGCAACTATTTTTTTTCATGTACAATTTGTGTGTTTTGTGAGCACGAGCTTCTTGGCCGTCTCCACACAGCAGGTGTTGTGCTTGCAGGAATTGTCTTCTTGCGGCGAGACATGTCCGTTTCGACATGTGCCGTTTCGTTTTGCGCTGACTGTCCTGCGCGCGGAGCTTGCCCATCCTTCCAAAATCGTCGATGTAGATCGTATGGGAGTGAAGTGAACCGCGTGATCTGTAGTTAGTAAGAACAATGTCATATCATGTGTGTGTGATGACGTGTGTGTGCTAAATAGAGGCCTGAACGAGTCATGCGTCCATCATTGCGGCTGATGTCTCCTATTCTACCGTTGCTGATGCTATTGTATCGCGTGATCCCGCGTGTGCTCGGTCTCTATACCTTGCCCTCCCCTCCCCCAATAACAGGTAGATGCCGATGACGACGACGGAACTCTGCTGGCGCAAGCCCTGGAGATGTCTATGATGGAAGGAGACGAGGCCGAGAACATGCGGGTGAGTCCTTCCTGAAAGAAACAGATGTTTGGCTTTGTTGGTTTGCGGTGGAGAGGAGGCGGTGTAGGCCAAAGAGAAATTGAGTCACGTGCTTATCGTGGGAAGGAACGTCTATGCAGGCACTGATAGAGTTTGTTGTCTCTTGGTGTTTGGTGCGTCAAAAACAAACGATCAAAACGAACGAACACAAGGTCCGTGTGTTTTGTGGCTGGTCCGGTCTCTCCATCCACGTCCTTGTCCTTGCCACGCCGCGCGAGAAGCGTGCGGGAGGGTTGAGGAGGAGAGGCTGCGTTTTTTGTTTTTCGGGAACGGAGCGGAAATACTTTGCGGGCACGTGTCGGACCACACGTGTTTGGAGATTTAGTCCGTAAAGAAGATGGGTGTTTTGGAGAAAAACGGTGGAGAGGGTGTCAACGTGCCTGTTACCGTGGGAATAGGCGGTTAGTCCGTGAAAGAGATGGTGTTTTGGAGAAAACCGTGGAGATGGCGTCCCCGTGCCCGTTGCCATGGAACAGGTTGCCCCGCTCCGCATCTCCGTCTGGATCAAGGGTGTACAGTACTCGCATGCATCCGCTCTCGTTCATTTTTTTTTTTATGTCATCGCGCCTCCCTCCACCCGCGTAAGCCTTGTTGCCGGAAAAAAAAAAAAGCGTGGTCAATTGAGATGAAAATGATGTAACACCGCCGCCGTTTGCGACGAAAACACCATTGCCTTACAACGTGTGTGCTGGGAATGCAAACGCATGACGTGTTTTCTTGCGGCCCCCAGATCGCCATGGAAATGAGCATGGTGCCGGACACGAGCGATCCACCAGCATCGTCAACAACGGCAACGACAACGACGGCGGCGGCCGCGGCGCAACCCCCAGCCCCTACCCCCCCCCCGGCCTCCAGCGGCGCCAGCGCAAACCCTCCTCCGGCCCCGGCGGGGGGGGACGGAGGAGGAGGCGCAGCAGGGGCGGGAGAATTTTTCGATCCCTCGTTTGTACAGTCCCTTTTGGACCAGGTGAGAGAACTGCTTGAGGTTTTTTGTCTCGAGGGGGAACGGGAAGTGCATGTTTGTGTGTGTGTGTGTTGACTACTCCGTTAGCATCGACCCTGCTACATTACCGGCTAAATCAACGAAATTACGTCAGTCTCAGTGCGGTTGAACACAGAAGATGCTTTCTAAAGGCCGTGATCTGGGGCCCTTCCCGTAAGGGTGGGTGTGTGTGCGTGTTGCACAGGACGTTTTGACGGGTTCTTGTCTCCAGTAATTGTGTGTACGACAAGCGCAGTCTATATCCTTGTAGACGACAGACTGTGAAAACGTATGTACTTTGGAAGTATGTTTTATTTGTAGAACCTCATCACATTTCACGACTGCAACATACATCTGATGTGCCTTTAACATGGCATGCTGCGCTGCACACTCGTGCCTAGTCCGTAGAGCAACAGACGACCAATGCAACGTCGTTTTTTTTTCTGGTTTCAAAGAACAAGAACGTCCAGCGTTCACACACGAGACGCGTTAGGTCTTTACGCCACAGCTCACTTTTCCGACATGGCCGCGAACGAGCGTTTGCGCAATTCAACACAAGCAGATACTTCTAATGTCAGGGTCGGGGTTTGTCCTAGGCAGATGTTCCTCCCTCTCTCAGTCTCGGAGATCACACTCCACCCAACATCCCGCAAGGAAAGAGGCTCTCACGATCTGTCTATCCCCCTGTTATGTCTACCTCTTCTCCCACGCGGCCCGTTTTCCAACACCGCCTTTTTCTGGCACCAAATTCTCATCGTGCGTGTGTATGTGTGTGTCTCATCGTCGGGGATGTATCGCGACAGATCCCAAACTTAGACCCGAAAGACCCTCGCCTCCAAGCCGGCGGGGGTGACGGGAGCGAGGCCAAGAAGGAAGGGGAGGAGGACAAGAAGGAAGGGGACGACTCGAAGAAGTAAGCACAGCTGTGCAACGCGTGACAGCTAGCACCAGCATCATCATCATCAGCAGCAGCAGCATCATCAGGAGCGGAGAAAAAACACTCAGTGTGCTTTCTGGAGGAAGAGCAGCAGCAGCAGCAGCAGCAGCAGTAGCAGAAGCAAGAGGAGCGCGGTGAAATCTACGCCGCGGATGAGGGTACTGCTGTTGTTGTGTCGTGTTGCAGCAGTGTTGGGAGGGAAGTAAAGACTTCGCGGGGAGGGGAGGAGGGGAGAGGCTCGTCTAACCTGAGGTTTTGCCACAGTTTCGATAGGCGTTTTTATTGGCGCGGGAGGCTGTCCTAGCTGATCGCAAAACATGACTGTCCTATGTGTCGGAGGTATCGCCGTCGAAAGTCCTTTTCGGATGCCCCACTAAGGGTTCCCCAGCAGCAGCAGCAGCAGCAGCAGCAGCAGCAGCAGCGTTTGGAAAAGTACAACAGCAGAGGATCTGCGTGCGGTCTAACTTTGCCGACCAAAACGAAAACAACAAAATGTGGTGGGTGTTCTGCTGACAGTGCAGCTTGTGTTTTTTTTTCTTGGTCCTCCCATCCTTGTGTGGAGGTGCGCAGAAAGTACATCCGTCCCTGTGTACGCGTGGTGATGGCGACGAGGTGGTTGCTGTCGTGCTTACGTGATGTTATGTTATGATGGTTCTCTGCTGTTGGGAGGACCTGTAGGGCGGCTGGAGTTCCATGTTTTGTTGTTCGGTGATGATGAGGATGGGAGGGGTACATTTTTTTTTTGTCGCGATGGACTGATCAACATAACGAAATTACTTCCATGTAAATCGGACGGCACAGATTCGAGCGATGATGGTGATCTTCTCGCTCCCTCTGTTCTCCGCCTCTCGCTCTTATCTTCTAGTTCCTCTCAGCTGATCTGTCCTCACCTCCCTTTTGCTCTGATTTGCGCCATCTCGAAGCTAACGCGTTCTCTGTTCGCCGTGCTACCAGAGAGATCGTTTTGCGCGTGCTGCGCATGCATGCAGAGGAACCCTACAATCACAGAAAAAGACTATGCACCGGTTCGAGGTGATCGCCCCACATATCGAACGGATGCATGTGTTCCAACGTTCTTAGTTCATATGTTCTTGTTTTGATTCATGTCGCCAAAGTTTCGCTGCGAAAGATGTCTTGTCCGAGCGCAGCTCATCCATGTTTGTCAGCGTGCGCGTGATGCGTGAGAGGGATCGATAGCTCGCCGATCACAAACATAGACTAACACGGGGAGCCGGAAGACTTTATATTTGTTGTCATCCCCATTTTTCTGTAGACGTCGGTCCTTCCACCTTTCGGTACAATTCTGGATTCACCAGCCGTGGTCACACAGGGAGTGCCTGCTGTAGTTGCATTCTCTACGTTTCTGCGGTGGTTGCCTTGAAGGCCAGACAGTTGTTTTTTGCAAGGTTTCGCAAGCGTACCACGACGTCAAATCAGTCGCCGTTCGGCGCTGTCGATGCCGGAAAAACCACAACACAGCAGTCCCCCACGCAATCGATCTGCCAGCGCGAAATACTGAAACAGATTGTTCCACTCATAAAAACTACATGGAAATCTACATTGGACAGCAACAGTCAGCTCGGAGTACATAAAAACCGAGCATTTACATAGATTCTGATAACGAGAGTGATGTGATGTTGTGCCCTGAACAACTACGTGGCCGAAAACACGGGAACACCTTGGACAAGCGAGACAAACAATCAGGTGCACGTGAAATACTCGAATACACCAAGGAGCCGACACCCCCGCATCGTCGACAAATACTTTCCTACCAATGGTTTGTCACAAGTACAAAGTACAGACGAGAGCCCTTTAGTACTCCCCCAGCCGAACAACGAAACTCCTATTTCATCAATTTTCCATCGGGGCGCGAACTGAGGCGTAAATTAATGATCTTAATAATTTTGCAAGACTACCTGTGCGCGGCCCCTTCGGGGAGCAACTCTGCCGCAGATTGCGGCTTCCCGGCGCATGGTCTCGAGGCACCGTAGTCCAGCACCTTTCTCCCAGAGAACTTACGCCTCCCCAGAACCAACGCCCCCCCTTATCACTTCACGCGGCGCGCTGTGTGGGCTGGCCAGCAATACTTGCCGTCCAATGCTTACCGTCGACATTGCTTGTAGCTGGGTATCACTTGGAAAATGCGAACTCGGTGACCGCCGTTTTCTCCCTCTCAACACAGTCTCACCACACGGAAAAAAACTCGACTCAATAGCTCATCCGCTACTGTCGTAAAAACACACTACGCTATGTGTGGGTGAGAAACAATTGAGGGGCTAATCGCTGTGAAGTACTAGTTTTCTACTTACCTTCTAAACAGAGTTGGGAAGTAACGAGTTTCTCCATAGCGCAGCAGCCCAGCTGCGCGGCGTTGTTGGCCGGCCGTCGAAACAAACTGAGAAAAAGGCTACAACCCTTTGCTGTCCTGCAAGACATCCAACTTCAAACACTCCAAACTAGGTACTTCGACATACACACAGACGCATTTTGTGTTTTCAGCGGCACGCAGACCGACGTCTTTTCATTGGTCGCCCGGTTAGCGCGGTCGACGCTAATACTTAAGACCCCGCCCCACACGCAGGGCGTGTTCCAACAAAAACCTTGCCACGAGACAAATTACCATACAAGATGTGCAGATTCTAGCACAATTGTTAGTGAAACAGATCGAAACGTCTATTTAGCGCAAACGACGACACCACGCACACCTTTCCCCGTCCTGCACCATCACCATTCCCGGCGCGTACGCATAGCAGCAGCAGCAGCAGCAGCAGTAGCAGCGGTGCCGGCCGCAATACTGGTGGGCACAAATGTACAACAGTTAAAGGCACAGAAAGCCCGCAAAAAGCTGACGAAGAGCTGCAAAAAACAGTGAAAAAACGCACCAGTTCAAGCCGCGCACATTAAACATCGACAGACCATCGTCCGGCATTTCTAGACTGACATAGAGCTGCAAAAAACAGTGAAAAAACGCACCAGTTCAAGCCGCGCACATTAAACATCGACAGACCATCGTCCGGCATTTCTAGACTGACGTAGAGCTGCAAAAAACAGTGAAAAAACGCACTAGTTCAAGCCGCGCACATTCAACATCGACAGACCATCGTGCGGCATTTCTAGCCCCAAACACCGGGGCACGATGCTCGCACTACCATTCGCGCCAGACCACACCGACACCTTGACATCAGGGAAGAGATCGAGCGGGCTCTACATGAGGTGCTGCTACTGAGACCTCTCACTCACACCAGCGGACAAACTTCTGTTGCAGCAATAGGCATCGCCAAATGTGCCCACTGGATCCCCTAACCAGAACCTATTTCCACAAAAAAACATCGTACATACATGCCACACCAAGCGGGATGCGCCTTTCCGGCACCACCCAGGCAAGCAGCACCCCGTATTTTTAAATCACAACTTCAACTACAAATACGGGTGCTGCGGGGTCCACTTTCCTTTTACTATGCGAACCTCTCTCTCGCACTCGAGGTGAAACAAACTGTACGCACCCACCATGTCAGCGGGGAACTGCCGCACCAACACCGCCACCTCCTTCGTTCCGCTTCTCCTCCGTTCTTCTGCGGAACGAGTTGTACCCCCCTCGGCAGAAATCATCGCGTCCCCCCTTGTCACTAGCTCTCAGCCCGAACCGTGCGCGGGCGCGATCCAGCCGCGCGGCGGACCTGTCCCGATTTCGCAGGTCGTCCTGCATGGCTTGGTAGACTCGGTAGCTCTTGGCGTAGTCGAACTTGCGGGCGAACAATGCGCCGCTGGACTGCGGCCCCAGAAGCAGCAGCAGCAGCAGCAGCAGGGCAAACAGACGCGCAGGGTCACGACGAACGTCAGAACCTTCAAGCACGGAGTGTCTCGTGGAAGACAGGGGGCTTTTTCACGCAGCGCCACCAACGCCTTTCTATGCATACAAGAACTCAGGACACACCAATCACGCTCATGTCCCCCCCCGCCACAACGACACATACGGCCACGACTACCTCACCCCCCCCCCCCTCCCCCCTCCAAACAAGCGGCACCAGTAACACTTGCCATAATTTTGTCGACGCTAGCGATTGCCAGAGGCTCCGGGTGGATGAGGATATGCCCGTTGGCATCGATCTTTCGGCCGTGGCTGTCCCTGTGGTGCTCGTTCCAGCTGGTGAAGCGAAAATTATCGCCATGTATTGGGAACACCTTGCCCTGCGATTGGGATCGGATCGGACACGCGGTGGTTCCACGGGAAACGCGGGCCTACGAGTTAGCACCGCATCGCAGTTTGGGCCTACGAGAATCAGAACTGGAGGCCCCATCGGCGATAGAAAACTAGCATCCCCCCTTGTTGTTCCGGGATGGCAACCAGACCTCGCGAGATCACAGCAGATCACAGCAGTAGATAAGGTGTAGCCCTCCCCCCTCCCGTCGCTTGGTGATATGCAAGCCTGGTCCGGCGAGAACCCAGCGTGCTCGGTCCCGGCTTTGTAGGGATGCGAGGTCAACTATCTAATCGTGGCATGTACGGCTATGAGTACCCCTCCTCGCCCCCGAGGTTTCGACCGAACTTTAGGTAGCAAGAAGCATGTCTGCTGGCACCCCACTTCGCGGGCGGGCTCACCCCCCCCCCTCCCCCCTCCTCCCCTCACCTCTGGGTGGCACGCCAGGGTCTGGAAGTAGCTCTCGTCTGAGATGCGGTACCCCGTGAAGTACGCCGACAGGGTCCTCGCCACGTTGTCCGGCGACCACGACGCGTACTCGCAGAATGATCGGTGGAACGCTCCCCAGAACTCTCCCTTGTACAGCCGGAACCGCTGCGGGTACGCCCGCTGTATCCGCCCCAGCGTCTGCATCGCCACCGACGTGTGGTGATCCGCGCGCCGCTGCAGCCCCTGGTCTTCGGTGTATCCCTGACAGAGTAACGGGGGTTTCGGAGGAGGGGGGGTACTCATGTTTCGCATGCCTTAGCGGTAAGAGCATTGCCCACGCGTCCTCGAGAGGACGGAGCATTGTTCCCACAAGACCGATCACCGATGGCCAATCGTTCCTTCCTACTTTGCCAAAGGTGGCTCAAAAGTGTCTTCCCTAGTCCATCTATCCTATCGATACCACTTGCCTTTTCAAACCACTTCCTATTCCCCAGTACAGCCACCGTTTCGGAGAGGTACCGAAAGAGTCGGAGAGATGGCACCCCCGTGGTAGCGTTTTTGTATAGCGTATTTCTCCACAACCACACAACACGGGGGGGTACCACTGCCGAAAAGGGTAGTTTTGGAAACATCTCGTCGAGGGCTTTCCTGAGAGGTATCGGTTGGTGTTCGCACCCTCCTACTTGTGGAGAAATACGCTACAAACAAACGCTAACACGGGGGTGTCATCTCTCCGACTCTTACGGTACTCTTGTTTTGAGTGCCTTAGGGGTTCGACCGTTGACTATAATAGGCGTCCTCGAGAGATGATATGGGGGGGGGGGGGTCTCTACGGAATTTCTGAACCGCTGACGGGTCGTGAACTGCACCGCTGACTCCACAACGCTTCGGAAGACTGCCAGCAGCAGCAGCAGCAGCAGCAGCAGCCAGGATGGCATTCCGTATACATAAAAGCGGCCACGGCAATCGTGAAGTGAACGTTGCACTAACACTCCCCCCCGCCCTCCACTTTGAGTGACGCGCACAGAAATCGTGTCACCTGCCACCGTTTCTCGAAGCCAGTCATAAGCTCCCCGTCCATGAAGCTAACCCCGGCGTCGGCGTGCTCCCCCAAGAACAGGGTCATTTCGTCCTGTTTGTAGTGAAAAATTGGCAGTTGGAGTTGTTTTCAATGAAAAAAAGTGTGGAGTCGGCAGGCAAAAGAAAGGAGTCCCGTGAGAAGGTGGGTGGGTGTAGTTGGATTCAGTGTGATAACGTGCGCTTTACTTAAAACACACACAAAGAAGAAACACTCCGAGGGAGAGGTCGAAGGAGGTGCATGTATCCGTCAAAATGCAAGTCAGCGCTGGTGAACTTTGGGCTCCTCATCGTATCGTCTTTCCACTGAGGCGTTCGGTAGCACGAGAGACTAGCGTTGAAGTCGAGACGCGCTCTTCTGTAACATGCAAGCATGTTCAATCCAATCGCGCCCCACAGCGTTTCTGTGTGTTCACAAATAAAATCATTGGCCGTCAAGCAAGCCTAGTAAGGGCAAGACAGGGCTCTTCACAACAACGTCGGTTGTCACCGCCCCTACGGTACTTCACGACCGGCAGTTAACCCGAAGGCAACTGCAAAGCGAGCAAATACCGCGGCAGCAGCAGAGAAACACACCAGACGCAGAGAAGAGGGTTTCGAATGAGCATTCCCGAAAACAAAATGAGCCTAGGAAATAGAGTCTGATGGGCCATTCCACTCCCCGCGCTCAACGATGCTAGATGGACCACGACAACACTCCTCCTACCTGGGTCACAACCGGGAAGTCAGAGGTGCTGAGGTTGATGAAGTAGTCCCACCCCTCGTCCCACAGCAGCGCCGCCGCGATTCCGTACAAGCAAGCCAGCGTTATGGAAAACCCGCCCCACGAGACGATGCCCGCAGGCTCCAGCAGCCTGCCGTTCGGAGGCCGGCCGTCTGCGGCGGGAAAATTAGCCCTGACCACCTCCCTAATCTTCTCCGTCTGACCGATCGTTGTTGATCAAGGGATTGAAAATGTTGTTGAATAGCGGCGACGGGTAAGTGAGGGGAGGAGGTATTCGGTGAGGGTTGCAGCATGGGGGGGGCTGTTTGGTGGTCGTTTATCGGTGTTGCAGGGCGGTAGCTTGAGATGGCCTACAGCAGCAAGAGTTTTTTGCACGGCAGGGTTCCTACGTGTACGGCTGTAGATGCCCCCGATGCCCTCAAACCTACAGCAGCAGCGGAAAATTACTGTAAGATTCCGATGTTCGTCGAGTATTTATGAAGGAATAATAAAAACACACACAGAAAGACTACCCATTCGAGATATACCGTTCGTGCCGTGTGTGTTTTCGCCCCATCCGCACAAGTACAAAATACCAACGTTTTGTCGAGTACTCTTGTGCTGTGTTGTTGCCCCATTCACTACGGGAGCCAGTCTATAGTTGTACACCTTTCGGCATAACCCCGCAGCAGCCGGGTCGCTCGCACAGCAGGAGGACGGGGCCCGTAAGCAGAACAAAGGGGGGTTGAGTCTCATGGTTGAAGCTTGCCCTGCACACGACAATCTCTCGTTTTCCTTGCGGGGCGCCAGGTCGAAACTCAACTCAACTCTCCACCCGTACCGATGCGACTATTTTTCACTCTGTGAGCATGCTGATTGGGCGCGTGTGCCTTTGACTCCTCTCTGCCTGCACACACACACCTGCTCTCGCGGGGCTTTCGCGTCAACGTGCACAAGGTAGATGTTGTCCGGGTGGTAGATCTCGGGCAGAAGGACGCTCAGCTTGGCGATGTCGTCCCCCGAGGACATGATCAGAAAAGCCAGCCGCGCTCTCCGCTCGCCACGGCCATCGCGAGCACCCTGATCGAAGAGACCGCGATGTTGGCTGCTGCTGTTGACTTCTCCAATCTCCTTCTTGCCGTCGCCAAAGGCTGATGATCCGGAAGCAGTACGGTGTGACGCGACGCTTCGATCAACACTCGTGAAAGAGAGGCTTCTTTTGACATTCCAGCTACCCTGTAGAGTAACTCCAGCGAATACAAGAAGTGCAGCCAGCAAACCTACCACCACCATAAAACGTTGGGAACAGAACATCTCGTTGAGGCGCCGGGTGCCTAGTGAGAGCCAGCCCTAATAAGCGGCAACGGCAGCAACGCTGCAACGACCACCCAACATCCAACAATCCAACACTGATTCACGGAACCCCAAGGTTCGGTTCGCTGAAGAGCTGGTTCGGGTACCGCTTGGGGAGGCGTTGTCATGGTGTCGTTAGATTTGCGCTGGGCCTCGCGGCCTCGCCCGTCAGGTGCGCCGAAGTCGTGCTCAGGCTCGCTAAAAAAAAAGTGGGCTCAGACAAAATATAAAGCATTTACCCAAGAATTTACCTGACGTACATACTGGCGTGGCTCTCTCCGGGTTCTGCCGGGAGCTGCGTTAATTTATGTAATAGGAAACTAAGTACAAACACAGAATACAGGTAGACTAGTAGTCTACTGCTGTAGGAGCAATCAGGTAACGACACCATGAGCAGTCTCACAGGCAAACACCTGATAGAAACACCTTCCCAGGAAGCAAGTCAGGCATCAGGCATCTTGAGAGGGGTGACAAAGGGGGTCCTCAGCGAGCAGTCATACATATACTGATTGGGCCCGAGGGCTGATGTCATGGGTCTCTGTCCATTGGTTTGCGAATTCCGTATACCAAACCGTGTTCTGCTCCGCCCTTCCGCCTCGCCGAATGGCCCCTAGACTAGAGAAGGTGTGGAAAACAGGTGGAATGCTCATCACGTGACACCATCACCCCGGCAAGCTTCGAACCCACTGTAACTAAGAGCTGCGTAGAGATTATCCAGTGAAGGTGTTCAATGTAGTACGTGGGGGCCAGAAGAACAGCATAGACTACAATAGACTATTGGGCAATTTTGCATTCAAGAAGGAGGCTGTAGAGACAGCCAAAGATGCCTAAAAGTCTACCTAGTCGTTTGGAGCCGGGTTAATGCTCGCTAGAATGACCCATGCACACTGTAGTGCACGCCGCTTACGCGGGCAAGAAATGCGTCGCGGCACAATTATCGTGGCTTCGCGTTCAGGAACCCCAAATCATTCAGCGACATGTGGGGTGCAAAGTCAAAGTCGGGCAGATTTATGCAGTGTGCATCCAACCAACCCCCTACGCCATGCAATGTTTTCCTGATACGATGGACGCCGGCATGTTCTTGTCCATGGACAACGCCCGACGGCACGCCACATTACTACAGATAGGGCGGGGTAATGAGCCGCAGGGTAGCCGACTCAATACCGTGCAGTAGATATTGGCGTGCGAGGGGCGCGACAGGTGCTTGAAAGTGGGCTATGCGGCGCGAAAACCAGCCGAAACGGTGTTCGTTGCCTTTTTCGCTCACCTCGCCACCGCCCTTTCCGAGACTTGCGCAGCACGTCTATTTGTCCTAGCGCATCGAGCCGCGGCCAGCATGGGGCTGTATCTTGCTCGGTTGCGGAGAACGCCGTGATGAAAAAAGGGGTGACCAAAGCGGCGCCTCCGCGCCTCTGACTTGGGGGGGTAGACTTATTTTTACTTTTTCGCTCGCGAGGTGACACGCTCGCCGTGCTGGCGAGGGCTGCGAACCTCGTCGTCGTGGCGTTGTTGAGCTCGGAGAATTCAGCTGTGGATAAGAAGAAGAGCAAAAAGGCAGACACGCTAAAGACGCTAAAGGGATGCCGGTGAAGACAGAAGCAAGACAACATGCTTGCGTTTGGCACCGGTGTCGCCTCGATTGAAATTCCTTGGAAACGGTCTCGAGGTTAAGGTCGCGCGAAGGCACAGCCGCGATTTCGTGCTCGCGGCTGTCGCGAGCTGGGAGACATCGGCCGCATCAAGGAAGACACGGTCAAGATTTCTTACGGTTACTTTTTCCCGCAGCAGGGAAACCAATCCAATGCAGGATTGGAATGAACCACAAGGCGTTCGTTTCGCCATGAATGAATTCGACGCGAAGGCCCACCAGCAGCAATAGCAGGCAGGGCAGACGGCTTTGCGAAGACACTTAGTAGCGCGTCGCAAGTACTTGCAACCTGAACCGATCTCGGGCAACCATCCCGACAACACACAGCAGTAGACCCTCACGCCCTCGGCGGTTTCTCCCTATGGCAGGTGCGCCCTGGACTCAGAAAGGTGTATGTAACGTTGTGTGTGTCAGATCTCACCGCTCTGCCGTTTGATTGAGCAGTCCGTTAGACCCATTAAACATCAGTAAACACTCGCCAGGTTACACATTGCGCATAACTATGGCCACGGCGCACAGATAGAACAAATGTAGGCTCGACCCCTCCTGGTTTTCATAGCTGGCCTCGGATCAGCGCCCCAGCGGTGATGCGTTTTTGTTTTTTGCTGGTGTTGCGTCTCTGTCTATCTGTTTTTTCCCCTGGCTTGAATCGCGCGCGCGTCAGATCTCCGGTTTTGTGTTCCCCCGTGCATGTGGGAATACCCGGGGACAGGGTGAGGAATCTCCGACGAATTTGGGCACAAAAATCTGTGACGCACGGCCATCTCTGCTGGAGCACGACCAAAACGGTGTGACGAAGAACGCGCTATGTTTCTTCTTCCTCAGAAGTGAACAGATCGTCAATCGTTGTCGTATGGGTCTTGGTTGGGTCCCAAAGGCGGGTTGTTTAGGCTTTCCGAATTCAAATCTTGAACCCCTGCAGCGCTATTGGAACAGATCGATAGTTCGAGCCACTTTTCCTTCAGGAAAAAATGGCGGCTTCGCCGCTCTACGGCTCATCATCACAGGCATACACCAGTACCATAGCTGTGACAATTCGCATGTCATGATCCGTGCAGTACAGTAGTCCAGAGTGCTTACTACAATGAAAATTTGCCTGAGGCTTGACCTTTTCGCGCAAAGCTTGTGATCTGCCAGGAAAAAAAATCTGGAATAGCAACGTACACCGCTATTTGCTCTTCGAGTCTCAATGTTGTGGTTTTTCTACACCTACAGATGACTGGTGCTCTTGACTTTCGCGATACTTGTAGTACATACCGTGCTGCACACAACACTCTAGACCGCAGTGCTGTCGACCAGCGTACATTTGTAAGCTCCCGCGTATGCCTAACACAATCCTAACACAATCTTCTTGAAACCACGACGGCTCCCTGGAGGGAATACATGGCAACACCGATGACACCACCTGTACAGTTTGTACCACCAGGAGAAACCTGGTCAGGTCAGACCCTACAGGAAGTGGACAAGAGAATAGGAACGCGTGGATACATCACTTCTATTGCCTACAATCCTTGTATGGCAAACGCAACAAAATAACGATGACTCTTGGCAAAAGCGTCCTGTTCAATCCAGAAAGCAGCGGCAGCCGAGTTTAGAGGTCGCACAATCTTGATACTGTATACCCATCTTCACGCAGGCTATCTCTTCTTGCAGTACCTGCAAGACGGGAAGGTATTGCGAGAGCGTTGCGACAATTAAGAAAACGTGAGTCCACAGGCAGCCCTGACAAAGCCATTGTGAACATCACAACGAATTCCCACAGGGACGACCAACCGGGGCCGTCGGCTACCCTTCCCTTCAACTAAGCCGCAATAGTGAAGAACTCATTGTGGTTGAGTCTCGGGGCCACGATGACGGCAGAACATTAGGCATCTAACCGAATGGCGTGTGAGGTCGTGGGAACCCATGTGTGGAAATTTTATGCATCCATCGCAGTCTGTTCGCACCAGTCAGCACTAAATCTGACCGGCGATAATCCTACGCGGAGCGATCAGTATGCGGCTCGAGAGGGCCTTGTGGCCTCTTTGTAAACGGGGAAAGTTGGCTTAAGGTGTGTAACAACAATCTCGCATCCCACCGCAGGGCGGAAAGAACGACGGTGGTGCCGACGACAGAGAGGATGACCAGGCCAATAATTCCGGTGCTTTCTCGGACAAAATTATATATATGAGGCACGATGTTCTTTGGCATACGATGGCATACGCTCACTGTCGGCACGCAATGACACACCATCGAGCAAACAACTATGTTGATTCGTAAACTCCAGCGGGTCTTCGCGGAAAACAGGCAACGGTGAAATGAAAAAAGGTCCTTGTCCACGTGACATGACCTCGAAACAAAGGGACAACCCCCCAAGGGCACCAAGTCACCTTGAAAAGCGCGCCGAGAAGAACTGGTTGCCCGTGGGTCGGAAGATGCGGACATCTAACGTGGCCCTTCCTCCTTTCATGGAACAAACCGTCCCCGAAGCAGCGGGAGCTTCAGAAGACTCGGCTGCCCACGCCCACGACCGTGCCCGGAACGCCGGCCCTCGCTCAAGCAGCCGACACACGGCTGCCGAAGTATCTGGGTTCTTCTTATTGGCCGGTAGGGCTGCTCCAACACAGCAGCTTGCGCCCTTGTCAAGTCCGTTGGCTGTGCCTTCGTCTGCGCCTGCTTGGAGGAGAATGCTTGCCGCAACGAGAGACTCGCAGGCAGCGGCGAGATGAAGCGCGGGGGTGCCGTCCGTGTGTCGGAGTCTGGCCCACTTCACCCGCTTCTGTTCTCCCTCAACGTCAAGAAGCATCTGGAGGATTCTCGGGAAGCGCTTCAGAATCGAGCGCCTTAACGCGTAAGACATCGCGAGCTCGCCTCCGACCGCCTGTACTCCTCGGTCAAGCAGGACGCGGACAACCTGCTCGTGGCCCAATTCCACGGCAATCAGAAGCGAGCCGATTCCGTTGGCGAACAGAGAGGGGTTGTCACGCGCCCCTGCAGACAGCAAACACGACACGGCGACCTCCATCCCCTCGGATGCAGCATAGCAGAGCGCGGTTACGCCCTTCTTGTTCGGCAAGTTCACCGTCGAAGGTGCCCGTGACAGGAGCAGTCCCAGCAAGTCGGGTGCATTGAAGGTCGCCGCGACATGCAACGCAGTCTCCCCTTTCAGGTCCGCTACCCTCGGATCAGCGCCTGCGTCGAACAATTCTCGCACCGCCGTCAAAACGTAATTTTTCGCGCGGAAATATTTCAGACACGTCATCATGAGGGGAGTGCAGCCCTTGCCGTCGGCGAGGTTGGGGTCGGCGCCAGCGAGCAGAAGAAGCCGGAGGGCGTCGAGGTTTTCGCCTGCTAATGCACCGTGCAACGGTGTGGTGCCCCCCTCGAACGGTAAGTTACCGGTGAAGCCATCCGCAAACTTGTCCAGGGAAGAAGTTCCGTCGAGATCTGCGCCATTGTCGATGAGAAGTTTAAGGATGTCTATTCGACCTCTGTTGGCGGCAAGAAAAAGGGGGGAAGTAGCTGCCTCGCTAGTACCATCGGCATTCGCGCCGGCTTTGAGCATTTCAATGGCGCCCTGAAGGCTCCCCTTTTCGACGTGGTGAAGAAGCCGGAGCTCTTTACTGTATTTGGTCATCGCGGCCCAGCCGTCCTTCGGAAAAACCGAAGACCTTGGTCAAAGCCTGCCGCACCACCGTGCTTTAGTAGCAACCCGCAGCCCCGTGGTCTTCTCTCCGCCAGTTCCACTTCCGCCTGCAAGTGCGACAGTTCTGTATTGCCTCCCTTTCTTTTCTGCAGCACAAAAAGTCACCGGTCGGAGAGGGCCGTGTGGGGAAGGTCGATAGGTTGAAATGGCGTTTCGTCGAGGGGTCTTCAGGCTGAGCTTCATTCTTGTTATCGTGGTAACCGCCGCCGGTGAGAGGTCCTGTGGGCAGACGCCCCCCGACGCAATTACAACTTAACAGTACTGAATTCGTTGCTGATATCTCCTTGAAGTTCGACCTGTGGATCCGGCCATTCATATTAACTTCGAGTCTCGGGTTGCAGGCTACCAACAAAAAGCAACACCAAGAGCCGTACAACACCCGCAGACAAAAAAAGTGACAATGGGGTTTCCCGAGAAACAAAGGTACAACGCTGCCCACCAAGAGAATATAATCACTTCTCAGACTTGTAGGCTGAGTCGAACACAAATCATGTAGGAGCAGAACTACAACTGGCACTCCTGGGTTGTCAATACTGATCGAAAATTGAACCGGTCTCGATACTATTGATCTCCGCTGCCCGTGGCTGCTTATCTCGGGGCAATGGGGTATTGCGCGTGAGTACATCCATCTTGGTTTTGGTAAATGACAGGTAGCCTCGGTGCCCTTCTCTCTCGCATTGATATAATATACTTGTACATACATTCGACTCCGAGCTGGCCCTTCCCGTCGAGGTGACCAACTGAGCAGACCTCCTTGCGTATGAACCCCCTCGAGTCTATCGAAAATCACAGCGGCAGGACAGCTTGTGCAAGGCAGCTTTTGATGTGCCCTACGACAATTAGTTCGGGGAATTGAGTCTGTGACGACATGTAGGATTGTGAATGGTAAATGACCAGAATGTGGACATTTCGGAGAGCAGCTGGTTCGTTCGGCAGCAGGGTTCCAGCAAGAGATTTGGGTGTACCAATGCGGAGGCCCGGTCCACCATGGTTTGTGCCCCCGTTTTCTGTGGCTTTGCACCCGTCCCACTGGGTTTGTGCCATAGGGTGCTCCCGGCCCGCGCAGCTCTCAAGGGGCTCACTGGCCCTAGTCCCATCTACCCATCGCCACACAACTGCAAACCAGCGTAGCTTAACCACAGCGTATTCGCTGTTGTGCCGACCAACTCAAACTCTCGGTCTGGTTTGCTACAAAGCGGTTGAAGCCCGCCACCATTTTACTCCCAGAGTTCTGTGGACCTTCCCACTCCAACTCTGGGTTTGGGAGTGACGTCTGTGCACAATTCCGGTGTTTGTAGGAAACCGCCCTACAGTAGTGGTAGACACAGTGCTGCTGTAGCCGGAACGAGGTTTCGCCGCTTCTGCTGTTGCAAGTTTCGATATTTGCGGACCGCAAAGAACACTCTGTCATGAATGCTTCAGTCGTGCAAACACCACTCGATACTAGCACCCATTCCCGGATAATGCGGGTGCAGCCTTCATATTCGAGAAATGCGATGGTGTATGTACTGGTATCTGGTCTTCCTGTGTACCCAACCGCTCCGATTTGCTCACATCAAGTCGTGGATGCCTTCAGTCTCCCAGAGTGACAGTATGAAGTGTGGTGTGTGTGCGCGGCTCACGGGTGGGCTGGGGAGACAGGTGGCAGCAGTTTTGGCGGAGGACTCTATGGAGCTATGGAGCCATGACATCCGCGGAGTGCAGGTTGTGCACACATACCCATGCGGCAAAGAATGACACACGGAACCCCGATATCATGACGAATCATATGTGGTTGAACGATCTTTTTAGAAAGTAAACATACCCCCACAGAAAGACTTTTACGTGCATTCATTGTATGTATGATCACAAGATACCACCACACGCGCATATCACACGGCGTTTCCTTCCACACGATATCTTGAGAGCGGCGTTGGTACTGTTACCCTTCTTTCATCTCGCCAGAAACGTTTTGTATGTTGCGTGCTTCTTCGATGTTCTGCATGGCTCATGCTGTGCAATCCCCGATCGGGTGGCTACCTTTAGGGGCGGCGGCGAGCAGTGCCGAAGCCTCTTCCGAGCGCGGCAGTGTTCAGATTGCACAGTGCACAATTGAGTGCCGAAGAGCAGTGCAGCATGGGGATGACAGCTCGTGTGGGTATTGTTAGCGCTGGCCAAGCCCAAACACGCAAGCACTTCGACATCTGACACGTCTGACGTCATGTTTTGTGATGGTGCACTCAAGTTTGCAAGACTGATGCGCACAAGCCCAATGGAAAAAAAAAAAAACTCTCGCATTCTATGTATACAAGTAGGCCAAGCATCCTCAAGGCCACTTCAGCCATATTGCCGCCGTCTCTCTCAGCGATGCAAGTGCATATGTAGTTGGCGGAGTCGCGGAGGGCAAGCAATTCCGAGGAACGGCACCGGTTGTTATTTTGTTGCCACAGGGTACGAAGGAGGATTGGTATGAGCACGTCGTCGTCCCTGATCGCGTCGGACTTCGACTATCGTCGCCGGTAAAGCCGAGAAATAGTCTTAAAAAATCGGATTCCCATATACATATGTATCTGGAAAGCAAGATCCCTCGGCAGCAAACCATACGTGGGGGCCTCAGATGACGGGTGAAGACCGTGCCCCAGTGGCGCTTGTGGATGTCAACGTGCATTTGCTACGATATTTTAGTACGGGTCTTGAATAAAATGAGCGCACCAGCTTCAAGTGCGTTCGAATGTGTTCTAGTCGACAATAGCAGTTCCTTGACTTCCAGGAACCTCGAAAAAACTGCCAGCTACACTTATTGCTACTATCACCAACATGTTGCGATACAAACTCCCGGACCACCGAGGGTGAAAACCCCTTCCGCTGAAGACAAGCGTCGTCTCTACAGCCAGAAAAACGCGAGGTATCGACCCTCGTGGGGTACTTTCTCTTGCCAGGCAGATTGACCCCCCTGTTTTCAATGATTGTTGTTACCGCGGTCGTGGCTTGTCTGCGTGCACCCGCTTCAGTCGCATGCGGTTGCCGCGGCCACCACCCGGCTTGCCGTTCCGATCCCCTTCGGCATGGTGTTGGTGCTTCCCGAAGCACCCCCCCCCCCGGCCCCCGAAGCTCCCCCGGCCCCCGGCAGGGAAGGACCGCTGTTTGCCGCGTCGCCGCTGCCGCTGAATCTTCTCGACTTGCTAGCCTTAGCTCGCATCATCGCTTTGGCATCTGACGGCAACACGTCGAGACCCGGGAGTCTTCGGGTGCTGTAGCCTGGCATCTGCCCCCAATAAAACGTGTCGCGGCAAGCCATCGAGAGGGGGGCGACGACGACTGTTGTTTTAGATATGTTGGCGTGCTAACTGTGTACGTGCGTTCTACCTACACTTTGCGGCCCCATGATACGAAACGGTATTCGCGGCAAAGAAGGGCTCTCTTGGATGCAGTTGCCGATAAGAGACACTCCCCAGCTGGTGGATTTCGAGAAGTGACCCTCATCTAATAGGAAACATGGACCAATTGCCACACACAGGCCTCTGGCTATTTTGTTGCCCTCATTATCATGTGTCCAACCGCGGTATCCGAATATCATGACACGCTTACCTTATCTCTAATTTCCGGCAGTCGGTGCTCCGGTACGCTCGTCGGGCGGCTAACACGCTTGTTCCCGGGCACAGCTCGAAACCCTCCTTTCTCGAATCCGTGGTGCTGCTGTTTCCCTTGCGACGGTGTGGACTCCACGGACGAATCGGCGTCCTCAGGCCCGGCGGCCGCACCTGCGTTAACGGAGAGCTCGTCGAGGCGCAGCCTGGCTTCGAGCTGCTTGCCTTGTGCCCGCCCGAGCATCGTTCCGGCCAGGTTCAGGCGCGAAAGGTTTACCAACGCGAAGAGGACCTCCGGGATCTGCGACACGCGGCGGGGTGCGGGTTGGCCCTGCGTTACTGTTGGCCATTCATGGCAACGAACGCATACACCACAAACTAATTGTTCGATACCTCCGCACGTCTTTTCGAGCTATGTAGGTGAGGCACAGGCTAGTTGGGAGGAGAGCATGGGGGGCCACAGCGGATTTTAGTGGTAGGGTGAGGCGCATCGACGCCGCAAGTGCCTGGGCGTGAAGGCGGGAGAGGACTCCGCCAATTTGGCATTGAGCTTGCCGCGTAAGGCGGAAGATACGTGGCGTAGAAAATTCAGAGGGGGGAACGAGACACCCAATGACGACCGAAGTGGGCAAATGAGCAGCTCCACACAACTGGGTACTCATTCCTAGTGGTGCAAAACCACAGACCTCGGGCCCAATGGGGTTTCCCTCGAGGTCGAGGTCGAGCAGCGACCGCAGAAACTTGAGGTCAGGTGGGAGGGTCGTGATGGAGTTTCCCCGGAGATCGAGCACCTCTAAGCTTCGGAGCTCGGGAACGCAGTCGGGCAGCCTCGAGAACTGGTTGCGGTCTAGCCGCAACTCCCGGAGGTTCCTGGCATGACGACAAGCGCGGTTGGAATGTGTTGGTCAACATCATCCGTCAAGAAGGTGCACAGGATAGTACAAGGGATCAAAGCCAGAGGGAAATAAGTACGTATTGTTGGGCGGAACAACCGCGGGATCGGGTGTCGCTGTGCGATCCGCGAAAAACATTCCCTTCGCGTCGCTGGGAGCTTGTGCTGGGTAGCAAAGCGGTTCAGGGTTTGTAGCACCCTTCCGTTTGGATGAGACTGGCGTGAGAGGATGGCTTTCGCCGGTGCTGGCATGGCAGCGGGGTTGCCGCCAAGTGGGTAGCGAAACACGGAGTAGCATTTTCGAGTAGAACGACTATGAACAAGAATTTCGTGGTTCGAACCAACCCCTGTGTCACTAGAGGAATCGTCGAAGACGTTTCAAGTCAAGAGCTGAATGTATGTGGTCCTTCTTTAGAGGCAAACCTGCACGTCGCCAGCTCTTTCGGCAGAGTGCTGAGCCAGTTATTCTCCGCGTACACGTGCTCCAGGTCAGGCAATAGCCCCAGCTCTCCGGGCAACCTTTCGGAACAGTGTGGGGGAGGAGGGCTTTAGGGTAATTCGGTCTCAGCAGCAACGCCAAGCGGCACCGACACTGGATGTATCGTTTCTTCTTTCAAGGCAAGACTAGCTCCGAAAGCTGTTCTAGCGCGATCTTGGACGTTACGTGGGCGGAGGCAAGCGACACAACCCAACAACAAGCTTCCAATGTCATGCAAACGAAAACGACCTGACTGTCGACCGTTTGGGTGACTCGACCAGATAAGGCCGCACTTAGGATAGCGTTGCGCATAATAGCTGATGCGGCTGAGCAGGCAGGCTTCGCACCTGCTAATGCGGTTGCGGCCGACCCCCAAGGTTCGGAGATACCTCAACTCTCGGATCTGAGGCGGGAGCATCTGGATGTCGTTGTTGGTCAACCAAAGCTCTTGTAGCCCAGTTAGGTGCCACACCTTCGTTGGCGAGGGTAACGAGAGGCGAGGTTTGCAATTAAGGAAAGTGAACCTGGTATTGCGGCCAATAAATCCTACCATTTCAAGAAGACGGAGTACCGTCGATCTCAAAACCAATCGCAGTCGAGACTAATCGGCCACGTGGGGGCTGTTGGTGGGTTTAGTACTAAGCACGTCCGCGTTCAAGGCAACCTCGCGTTGCAACGAATGGGGATGAACCTCGTCAAGGGAGACAAAGGGCGCAATATGTAGCGGTCGTGGTTGTTGTTGTTTGTTGATGTTGTTTGTTGTTTGTTGTTGTTGGTTCGATGTATTCGTTTAGGGCAGGGGGAGCCATCTCGAGGGCATTGGCGGGAGAGTCTCTTTCGGTTATTTTGCAGAGAGCGTACCGGAAGAACCCGAAGAAGGCATGGAGGTACATGAGGCTCATGGAGGTGGTAGCGCCAGGAGAAGGAGGCGAGGGCATGGTAGAAGGTATTACGGAGGAACAGTACCGGGAGTTGAACGAGTTTCCATTGAGCGAACAGAGTCGCTCACTAGCTGCTTTCGGAAACAAGCGTTTACTATACGGACAGGCGGACAGACCAAAAAAAAGAAAAAAAAAGGGATGAATATAGTATGGGATGAAAACACTTTCCAATCGGTATTGGAAGCACGCTGGGTTAGGTTTGGAAATGGTGACTTCACCAGCCGCGGGAGGTGAAGCCACTGTCTTATCCCACACTACAGGGGAAGAATAAACGGTGACGGAGATACTATCGTATTGTGACGACCGGTCCAGGAAATGTTCCAAACATTTTCCAGGAACGTTCGCACACGAACGTACACGTATCACAAGGACGATCCTCGTCCCCACTTCTTTGGGCAACCGAGTGCCGACACGGCAAACAGCAAACAGGAAGAAAGAGGGTGTGCTGGTGTCTTTATTCGCTAGCCGTTAGGACCTATTTCCAGTAGCTCCTCCTCTGTATTCTCCAAGGTAAGATACGCATTTCCGTTGCCAATGGATGGAAAACCCTGGCTCATGTACATGAATGACCTGCCTTGAAACGACCACTCGCGAAAAGTATCACATTGTGGAAGAAAGTGATCCAGAGATTCGAACGACGGATATGGGTGAAACGCGATAAAGGGAGCATAGACCGAGACCGGAAGCCAAGTTATTCAAAGAACATTGCATACAAGAAAATTACAACGCTGCAACCTAGATCAAGGACGAAGAGGCTCTCCATAAACTCCCATGAAGTCAGCAGCGTTTCAACCGACCAGGCCAACCTCCGCTGAGTCCTCGGGATGTGAAGGGAGAAGCATTGAACATAGGGAAAACCTGCACGTTCCCAATCGTTGTTGAAAGTTCCCGGAAAACCTCGGTCTGGAAAAAAATGTCGAACGCCCGAAAAATATCTGCATGTCTCACAGTTCGAGGCACCCTGCTGAGGAGGAAATCCCCCTGCCTCCGGTTGGCCCACGTGGAGAGGTCCAGCCTCTTGGTAGCCCGCGCTCTGGAAACCTGTAAACGGATTCTTTCCACTGGGTCCATCGCCCGACCGCCTGCCCTAGGCCCGGCGCCTCCTTTGCCCCCTTTGATGGCCGCCCTACAGGCGAAGGACGACGTACGGAGTGGATATCGCAGCGAATTCCGCGCGCAACAACGATTGGTGTTGCAAAACAAGTCTGCTTTTCGATGACAATGAATCGACCGGCCAAGAAGTAGCCTGAGTCCCGCGGGCAATCGAGTTGATGGAGGTAGCGGTAATTCCACTCGCGTCCCTTACTCGCTGAGTTCGCCCAGCTTGTGGAGGCTAGCTCAATCGTCCCCGCGTGATTTGTCACCGGTGAATATCCAAAGGCATTCCCTCACACAATGTTCGACGACTTGTACGCGTGTTACCCTTGTCTACTTCATACCAGTAGAAGTCTGGCCCCCATTTTCTACCTCCAAGTGCAATAGAATAACCAGGTTCTGAGCACGAAATATCCTTCGTCACCTCTTCAAGCCGCTGTCTGCGGTAAGAGCTCTCTTTGGCGGGTTGTCACGCATCGCTTTCAGGGTCCGCCTGACCTCCTCCTGCTGCGCGAGGCGCTCCTGCATGGCGTTTGTGGTGCAGGTGGTACGTCGCCGAACAAGGGAGGCTGGTTGCGGGGGGCAAATCGACATATCTTCTTGTTTCAAGAGCGGGGCGAAGTTGGAATCACAATCAGGGGAAGCCATAACCAGTGGAGTGTGAAATCAAGGCTACCACAGGAGGAAATTTTCCAAACAAAAAGGAAATGCTGCAAAGTTCTACATTGCCACTGTAGTTGAAGGTTCTTCCGGAGGGGAAAGCGGAATTCACACACGGCCACCTCCACAATAAGGGGTGAAGAAACACCATGATCTACTCTGCTTGCGGTTGGGAGCATAAGATAGTTGTTTGGCGTTCACGCTTTTGTGTGAGCACATTGATCGGAATGGCTCCCACCATAGTGCCCATGTGCGAATATTCCTCGTACGTTGGAGCTGAAACTGGTGCACGACACATGATTGCTGTAGGGAAAATGTCTTCCCGGAAAGGATTTCACTCATTTCTTGATGGGTCTGGGAGATTACTCATGGCCCCAGAAATCTTCCAAACTCGGTAATCATAGAGAGTTAATATACTCGAATTCACTACAACAAACAATGGTGCCAACATTCCGCGGTGGTCGGGAAAAATCGTTGAGCGATCCAGTTGTGATGATGCTGGTCACTATCAATCGCACCTTGAGAGCAGCCCGGTACTCGCTGAGCCTCGCCGCCGAATCGCTCTGCGCCGCCAGCCTTTTGGCGACGGCGGAAATTTTGAAGAAAGTGGTGAGAAACTCCGGCACTTCGATCTGCACCGGCGGCGCGAACGCTGCACGGGTAGAACAGTCCAGGCGGGGGCAGTGGCGACGAAAAAAAGAGTGAAAGATGATCATCAAAGGTATCTCCGAGAGGTTTCCTGCTGGGCGTCTCGGGCAGGTCCAGCCAAGGGCTATTTGCGGCCTGAATTCGGCTTCGAAACGTACGAGAGACCATGCCGCGCCGCGCAATGAGCGGTTTGGTCTAGACGAAAGAGCTAGAAAATGCGGCTCTACATGACGCCATAGGCACACCGTACCTTTGTGGAATGTCACAGTGGCATTTACTGTCCGAATCTTCCATCACGACGGCCTTTATTCAGGGTGAAGAGTAATAAATGAATGGTTGATAATCAGCACTTCAACTACCACCAAATTCACTTTGGGTGGGTGCACACGCTCTCAACGCCAGCTTTTCTTGAGGCTGCTTGACGAGGACTGTCGTCCGTGACAAATCAAAGCTTGGCTTCCTTGCACTTTGAAACATTGTGTGATGCACAGACGAGTTGCAGCCGCCGGGGGTGATCTAAATAGGCTACACGGTCCAGTCCAGCCTGAAGCCAATGAGATACCTCCGTCGCACAAGTCTGCGTCGGCCGCGTCCCCTCCTACCCCGAAGAGATGCGCCACGGCACCTAGCTGGGACGGAGACAGGCGGATGTCAAACGTTCGCTGGAGGGCGGCCTTCAGCTCCGTCGGTGTCATACACTTCACCTAGGGAATCCACGGGACGTAGACAGGGACGAAGGATATGAGGCGCTACTACGTAGCCGCAATAGCATTTGTTTTCGGTGTTTTCCCCAGCAGAGTTGAAAACAGCAAAGGCGTTCGATTCACTACGTATCCACTTCGTATTCACTTCATATTCACTTCTTTTTCACTTCGAATGCTCACTTCGAATACTCACTCTGATATTTTTATTTCACTTTAATTTTTCACTTCACTTCGTATGACCAAGTAGATTGGGCAAGTATACCCGGAAAGTTGTACTTTCTTTGTATTACGAATGAACGATGTGGTCCGGGCCGGAATCTTGGTGCCATGGCGTATCAATGCTTTCCGTTCCCCAGAAAATATGGCCGCTATTTTCTGAGGCAACGTATCCGCATTTTTCACCGTTTTGGCCTACGCAGGTAAATAGGTACAGGCCGTGTCTGATGGTCGGGCGTCGGCTCTGTTTGGAATCTCACGACACTTCATCTGAGGGGTTTGGGGTTGTTCCGGGAGCAAAGGACGTGTCATCTGTGCCTTGTACCCGTTGTGACGGTCAATTACCTCCCAAGCCTTGAGCCCGCCCGGACCTAGTTGGCGCCTGTCGTATCGAGCCGCCGCCTCAATGAGGGAGTCTAGCGTGTCATCCAGGTCCTGCAGAACGCCATGCGAACAGGATGATCGTCAGCCTGTGGGTTTAGTCGTGTCCACTTGTTATTCACTAGCCTGCAGCAACAATGCACCGTAGACGTTGAACTGCAGCGACTGCAGCTACTCAAAAGCAATACACACATTGGACAACAGACTACTTGCGTGTAACAAGAGGGTCACATGACAAAGGAACACGCATCCCGAAACCACTAGACTCGGCGTTTCGGCATGCAGATAATTGAAATGCAGTGCGACCGTACGATCAGCATCGGATGAGCCGTGTTGGGTACCGCAAATCACAACACATGACTTGCAGGAGTGCGCGAATCAGGCCCTGTGGATACCAACGTGGATTTACCACACCTGACCGAAAACGAGCGTGTACATTTAGGCAAGTTTGGGATGGTATTTCCTGCCCGTGAATGGGTCTTAGCATGGCGTGGAACGGGCTCAGTTTGAGTAACCGGCAACAGCACATATTGAGCGCAGCGCTTGCTACCGTCCCAACTGAGGAGGCGCGCTTGCCTAACCTCGCTGTGCACCATCCAGCATTGTTTGGGACCAATGAACACACGGTTCTAGGAAACCCAGGATAAATCCACCGGTGAAGCTTACCTTCGTCGAGCCATCCGATAAAATATGATGAAGAATGTATCGATGATTTCCACATTATTCGTCACTCTGAATCTGCGAACTGCTTGCTTGCCTTCTCGGTATACGGGGCGAGGGCGTCCTGAAGTCTTCTCCTTTCCGCCTCGAGGTAGCGCCTGTTCTCCTCCTGTTCCGTCCGCTTCGCCCTGGCCGCCTCTTCTTCCCTCCGTCTTTGGTCCCGCCACAAGAGTTTGGACGAGCATCACAGCGGTCGGCACGGCATATTTCCCCGAACGAAAAATCAGTGGACCAAAAGAATACAGGCATGCGGCGAGAGCAATGCACAGGAGACCGAAAATGATGTCAGCGTATAGAACCAGCAGATCGTTAAACTCATACTTCGGATTGTGGATGTACCACTTCTTCTCGTCCCAGTGCATGCGGTTCACCTTTCACTCCTTCATAGAGTGGGTCTCTTCGACAAAGAGTGGGTCTCTTCGACAAAGAGTGGGGCTCTTCGACAAAGAGTGGGTCTCTTCGACATAGAGTGGGCCTTTTCGACAACATAAACCTTTGCTTACGCCCGTTCAATCCACAAGAGCCACGTTGGCCATCTGTCCTTATCCTATGTCCTGTCTACTGCTGTCACTGGATGGGCGATGTAAGACTTCAGCACGAAGAGTTTCTCCCGACAAGGCCCGGCCCATGCTCCCCCGGCGAACCGCAGAACGCCTTACGGAGAACACAATGAAGTCAACCACGCAACTTCGACCCGTCTACAAGGCCACGGGTCAACCGACGCTCGTTCCTGCGAGTTACTGTACCTCTGGAGCGCTCGGTTTCGGCTCTCGAAGCCAACCCGGAAAAACGTCAGGAGGAACTCGGCACAATTAACCGTCCCGTCGCCGTCCTTGTCGAACTCCTGCATCATCGCTCCAAGCTCACTAGGGCTAAGCTTGAGGCCGAACACCTTATGCAAGGGTTTGGCATTGACCGAAGTGCGATCGTCGAGTTCACACCACGAACAATGTGCATCAACGACGAAAACTGCAGTGGAGAAACGGTTAGCCTTGTGTACACTTGTACCTCCTCCAATATTGGAGGCTGTGCACTGTTGGATCCCATGAACAGAGGACGCCAGCAGGAATACCAAACGCTAGGCGTGAATTGATCTAGGTAGCTGCCTTTCTGAAACGGGTGATTCACGTATTCAACAACCTAAGTAATTGCTGAAGCCTGAAGGCATCGAAATAGTCCACCGACCGACCAAGGGAATGGAAGCAATCTGTTTGTTTGGAGTCTCTTGCACACACACCCGCCTACGAAACCTACTGGCTCACGTGAACCTCCAAATGCAGGATTCATAGTTGGCGGTTGACATATTCTTCTACCGGTTCATCGATTCTACCTATTCTGGTCATTGGGTGCCCTGGTAAATGGGCCAATGCCCCGGTCTTCGTTAGGATACCTGAAGCAGGTCACGCATGTGTATCGAAGTCTTCATTGCTGTTTGAGGCATTCATTTGATTCGAACTTGAAGCTGATCATATCATATCCTTCTTCAAAACGAACGATAGATATTGTTGTACACATTCGTGAATGCCGTGATACCATAATATATATTTCACGGCGAACGGGGTAATTCCCACACTGTTTACGAATGTAAAATTCAGCTCTGTGAGAAACATCTCTCTTACCCTTTTTAGCTGCTCCTTGAAGATGTGTGGTGGCATCAAGGCCCCCTCGAAGCCATCGAGCCCCAGACAGCTCGGGTGATTCTTGTCGTACCTGCCGCGCGAGTACGCGCGTTTCGGGACAAGAATACTGGTTGTTCAGAAAAAACATGTCCTTCGGACGAGGGCGGCGGATGCCCCGCCCGTGGATTTGGGTGTGGAAGAAATAATTCATCGGGGTTCTGGGGGACAAGCCGTGTAATTGTCGCAACACCTGACGAATCTTTCTTCGCTCAAGCCAACCAACTTAGCATACTACACAAGTGGTAGAAAGGAGTCTTTGCGGTTCGGGATGCTTCAGCCACCTGGATGCTGCGTCAGCAATCTTGGCCATCGCAGACTCCTTGTCGTGCTCATCGAAGCTTTCGCTGACCTTAAGCGCCGCCTTGCGCTCAATCTCCCGCTCCTTTCGGTTCATGAACGTTCGCAGCCCACCGTTGTTACATTTCATAAAGCAATACGCAGACGGGAATGATACAGCGGCGATTGTGATCGCAGCAGTCGGAACGGCGGCAGCAGCAGCAGAAGCAGCAGCAGAGCGTGTGTGGAACTTAAGCTTCGCATTCCCACAATGTCAGCCCTTCGAAACATTTCAGTAGTGATGAACGCTGCCATTCTGTTCTAACAAGAAACAAATGAGGGGCAATTATTGTGTCTGATATGAGGTTCTAAATATCTCCTCAGCAGCGCTTCCCGTCGTTGCACCTGTTTGAGGCAACGTTAGAGTTAGGGTAGTGCGATCAACATCTGCTGTATTTTCACGATAAAACTACCCGCTTTGGGGACGGCTGCCGGTGTGGGCTAGCTCACTTTCTCGGCCGCCTCCTCCTCTACCCTCCTCGCCATCTTCCGGTCCCTGGTTCTCCTCCTGGTGCTGGTTTCAGATTTCACCTCAAACCCTGCCTCAATGGGCCGCCCAGAGAGAAAAATCAAGGAGTGGTTGTAGACTCAACGTGGGATGTCAACGCGAATACGATGTGTTGTTGGGGCGGCAAGGGTGCTTTGCAAACCAAGGTCAAATATTGCGTGTGGAAATATGTTTTCGAGAAGTTCTACCCGCTCCAGACGGTAACTATGTTGCTGTCCATTCCCCCTTTCCCTCCAACCTCTCCACCTTCCGGAAACATGTGAACTTTCTCACCAAGCCTGAAAAAAGTGCGGAGGAACTCCGGGCAGCTGATCGACCCATCGCCGTCTTTGTCGAAGGCGTGGATGGCAGCGCCCAGCTCAGGTGGTGTCAACTGTATCCCGAACGCCTGTTTGGGGAGTGGGAGAGAGAGGGGCTCGCGTGATTACTTCTTGACAACCTTGACCGCTCCTCTCTCGCGTGCGGGCCGCTCAATCGTAGGGCGCACCCCATGTCAGCATGAGCTACGGTCAGAATCCCGAACGCGGGGGGGTGTATGGGGTGGTGACATGTACCGATGGATAATAGTACACTCCAACTTCACGCAATATGATGAGCTCGCTCACCCTCTTGAGCTGTTCACGAAACACATGAGGCTCCATTTGCGCCCCATCAAAGGCATCCAGAGACACGGCGCTGGGGTGGTTCTTGTCGTACCTGGAAGAAAACGTTCGAGCGCCGCACAGAAACAAAGGATTGAGAGGAGATGCGAAAACCGCCGACTTCTCCTGTACCACGGAATTTGCGGACATCTTCGTGGTTTCCTACGTGAAACGACCATGTCGGAACGAACAATGGCGTGCCCTCATTATTTTCCCACTCATGCCAACGGGCGTAGTATCATGAAAGAAGTCTGTCCGCCGTGTCTTGTCCGGAGTTATGTCAAGGGCGGCGACGTGCGCGAAGTATCGTAGGTGACATCATACTCAACCCCCACTCGCTGTTTCCTGGACAAAATTTCTTGCCCGGCTATTCCGTAGTGCAAACGGCGGTGCCAAGGCCACGCGGCATGTTTTCGGAAAGCTCTTAACCCACAAGTCGTCTCTAAATGGTCGGCAAGACATTTTCCTAAGCCTTCTTTCATGGTACACCTTCAACGCTGGAGTATACGTGTCCAACAGGGTCCTTTCTGATACCACATGGCGAAACTTCCCCCAAGATGGGCATCGGAACACCCCTCTTTGTCGATGAATTCCCGCGAGGAATTGCTGAGGAGGGCGGGTCGCCGGGAGTGCGTACCTGGCTGCGGCCTTGGTTATCTTGGCCATCGCCGACTGGTAGTGCCGCTCAGAATATGACCTGTTTATTTTCAGAGCGTTCTTTCTCTCCTCCTGCCGTCGCTTCCGCGCTTCTTCCTCCGCCAGAAGGGCCTCCCGTTTCTTGGCGAAGCAGGAACAAGTCACAGGAATAGCAGTCGCACAGTCTGATGATTTACTTGACAGATTCCGCAATGGCGTTATTGAATGATATACAATGTCCCTGCGCGGGAAACACTCGGTTGAAACAACGTTTCAATCCCTCCACCCGCGAGGTATCACCGCAAGGGCAGGTACATACCCGCACTCTCTTACCGCATCAGCTTTTCGTTTCTTCTTTGTCCTCCTGTTCCTCTCGTCAAACCCCATCTTGAAGAACATCTTCGTAAACTCCACGACGTCCACAGTTCCATCGTCATCCTTGTCAAACCGATGCATCACGCCCCCGAGCTCCTGCAACAAGCAACATGCAGGAAGCGAAGGCACCACTTGTCTGGGGTTGCTATTCAAACACGGGGCTGAAGTTATCCGACTTGGCGAAAGCAAAGGGCACACCATGGCATTCGATGTATCGCCCCTTTGTCCTCGTACATACTTGGGGGCGCGCACACTCTACCTCCTGCAGCAACCCACAAAACCAGACATAACGTATCAAATCATGCAACCGCAGTGTTCTCCTCTGAGTAACTGCTCTTGAGATGGGGTAGCGTTTTCCAAGACCCCCTTGCCACGGCCGTGCATCCCCTCAAGGAGCTCTATAAACGGAACAATAACATCTCAGGCAGAACGTGTTGTGGCAACGACGAACGGGGTTGAATCGATCATCAGACACCATGCCGTCAAACCTCTCGCGGCAACAAATACCCCATGCCCGGCTTAGACGTGCAAAGATATCTAGGGGTCGTTTAACACTGATCGTACCCTTGTCGAGCCGGGTTTCACCCGGATAAGCCAACCACCGAGGTCTATTATTAGTGCGAACGGCAAGCCAATCAAACACCACTTACCGCAGGCGTGAGCTTGATGTTGAAGACCTTCCTCAGCTGTTCCCGGAACACATGAGGCGGCATGTTGTGCCCCTGAAACAACGCAACGAGTAGAAGACCGCGGCAGTAGCGGTGGCGAAAGCAACATAGAGTCAAAGGACAGAACAGGTCTTTCGTTCGGTGTCACATGAATAGCTATCGCGAGACAAGCAACTCGACTCTACGCATTCCGTGTTGTTGCAGTACGTTCCACTAGACGGGTGACGAGGTGCTGATACAAGAGTTTCCCTACCTCCAGCACGCGCGTCCCCATTCTCTCTGGACATACAGAAACGCTGCCTATCTTTCTTGCCTTCTCGTATATTGCGTGCTCGCTTGCACAGGTGCTGTAGCGATTTAAAGTGTGTTGGATGAACGTACCTGAAACGCTCCTAGGCCAAGGGAAGCAGGACCTGTGGCGTCGTAGGCTACGGCGGCCTCCACCAGCTTGGCCAGACCACTCGCTTGTTCCTCGCTAGTATATTCGTAGTCCACCTAAGCGTTTGTGTGTACCCCGGGAAACAAGCTTGTGTTTTTGACTTTGTTTCTGCATGAGGACTTCTTCGCAAGCATCATGCACGATATGTGCGGGGGGCTAGCTTTGTCGGCGGAAACACCGACTACAAACACTGTCGTCTTCGGACCAAAGCCTATTAGAGATGCTTTAGTTGTAGCTGTAATCCAAGTACGATCTGCTAATTCTACTCCAGGTTTATGTTGGAGAGATGGGATTCGTTCTGAATTTTCCTCTGCCCTTAACTGTATTGCACCTCTTCGGGCTTGGCTCTCTACGAAATTTCACTGTCTCGTGTTGGGCTAGCTTCTGAAGGCGAAATATATCGTCAAAACGATTGTAGAAGTCTAGCCGAGAACAATGTCAAGAACAGCATCAACAACGGTATGGGGTCTGGGCAGCGGTTTACGTGTGATGATATTGTGCAAGTACATGTGCTCATTGCTGTCCTCCAACACTCGCTCGAAGGCTATCGTCGATATTGTACTAGGCGCCGACCTGTTGCAGCACGCCCACACCTTTTGCCTAGCTCGTTCCTCTGCCTCCGCCCGCCTAGCCTCCGTTTCCGCCTCTTCCTTCTCCTTCCGCTTCCGCTCACCCTCTCGCCGAATATGGAGGCGCCTGGACCGCTCCTGTCCAACCAAGCAAACGACGTGGCCCGAACGTAACGAACGAATGTGAGACCTAAAGCTTTGTCACACGAGGGCGTGACCCAATCTCATGGACCCTCAATCACGAGGGCAACAATGTCGGGTTCTTATGGACGCTAATAAGTACGGCAATGCAAATCACTGCTGCTTTCCTGCTGGGAGGTTTCCTACAGCCCTCCACCACACACACAAATAGCCGGATTCTGCCTCGCTAACCTGAAACCCTGTCATGAAAAACTTGAGCAGGAACTCTGCGCAGTTGACGGAGCCGTCGTGATCCTTGTCAAAACTCGCCATGACCGCCGCGAGCTGCGGAGGAGATAGCTTGATGTTGAAAACCCTGCACAAATATTGCAGCAGTGCCAGCTGAAGCATCGGAACGGGATCATAGCATGGGTTTGATTCCGAAGCCCCTTAACTACCGTCCTAGTTCGCTGAAAGTAAGACCGATATCGAAGCAGGTGTGGGGGCAATCATGATATCAACGCGAGCATTCTTTTGTGCTCGAAGAAAGGCTTGCCAAGGAAAGAAGGTTCAGAACGCATAAAACGAGTGCTGATGGACCGGTACAAGCCTCTGATGTCTAGCGCGAGGGGAGGTGCGTGACAACCGACCCAACCCGGCAGCTCTCCATACCACCGGTGTCCTAACTTCATCCTCCAAGACCGTGCGTATAGCATACTCCCCCCCGAAGCCACTCCGTTGCTCGACCCACGCGAAGAACAACGGGAGGAAAAATTCTACCACCATTTGTGTTCCCAGGGTCTGGGGTTTGAAATCACCCGTGAGAGATGTGCTCAAAAGCCGAGCACGATACGGTCTGCTTGGCAGGATTGCATGATAGGGTCGAACCTGCGAAGTTGCTCCCTGAAAACTAGGGGAGTCATGGTGGCGCCTTCGAAGGCGTCGAGGCTAATAGACGCCGGGGAGGTCTTGTCATAAGCCACCGCTGCCTCAGTAATCAGTGCCATGGCGCTAGCCTCGTCCTCGGGCCCTGCGCATTGTATTATTAATAGCATTTCGTGGCGTCGCTTAGTGCCGTCCTTACAGCTCTTATTATCTCGGTTGTGTCTCTCTCCATGAGCTCCTTTGAAATTCGGCTCTGGCTGTGCTCCCCTTTCTGTCCGTTGCTGTGTTTCCTGTCTCATGGTTTCGTGCTTTCGCGTATTCTAGCAGACGGTTTTTCAGATTTTCAATGAGCGACTTCGTTTTCCGGCACGTTCGACAGCGTGAAGTACCAAACTCCGGGCGTGCGAGAATTACCATGACGTCACCTCCCCAGATACCAACTTGTTTGCGGGTGAACATATATAAAGGCACCTTCGGCACCTCATGCCTTTAAAACTCTGCGAGACTCACGGGCCGGCGAAACTCCTCTTTCCAGATGCCACTCCCGAGACAACTTGTCCCTTCTTCGGCATGATATCTACGAATGATTCCGCTCAAAGCCTAAGCCTTGTTACCAAGAACTGCCTCCATGTTAAATCTTGTGGTGAAGCAGTTCTGCTTCACAAAGAAGCGTTGCCAATGCCTATCCTGGGACAATTCAATGTTGGTTATTTTTTCTTGTGAACAGAATGTTTGTGAGTCCAGACTTCCCTCAATATTGACCCTAATGTTGCTGGTGCTTTGGACAGCTGTGAAGGGTGGTAAGTTCGCACTGAATCCCGTAACGTCTTCAAAAGCACATGCCAAAGTTCTCACCCCATTTCACATCGGGGTGGAGGTGGTTCAATGCCTCTGCAGGGTCGGGTGGGTTCAAGAGCTCCGCCTCCTCGAGCGCCTTTTGCTCCATGTGCTTGCGTTCAAACTCCAGGCGCTCTACCCTTCGACGGTCCCGTTCAGCCTGTCCCATCTACAGTTGGTTGTGGCAAGATCAACGGCAGCGCGAAAAGTATGCGCAAAATCGTCATGGGCCAGCAGCTGGTGGTTGAACATCGGGACCGCGCGCAGCAGCTTAAATCGTCACCTACAGCATGTGACTGGGCTCAGTCACGTTAGCAAAGGAAACATTGTGGACTTTCCGTTGACCACAATTGATGATATGGACGGCAAGACCTCAAGGCAACCAGATATGTTCCTTCTGTAAACCTAATTAGACTACAGACCAGACTGCTGCCGTGTAATGTTGGATCCTGTGTACGGCTGTAGTCGACGTACCACCTATGCCGACGGGAGAGAAGCTGATGAATGTACGAACTTCTTTCTGGCGCATGCACCTGTAGGAACGAACTGCTGAACCCGTCTTGCATAAACATACCACAGGTTTACGCCCAGAGGAGCTCTTCTAAGTGGTTCCGGATCGGAACGCTTTCGTTTAAGAATACATTGACCACCAGCAGCGGTAAGCTGACGTTTGCATGTGACAAATCATTCAACTGCGGATTGAAATGTTATCAATCGCGCCCGCCCGGTTGTCGACCGCCTGGACACATCTGGGTACTCCCGGCCCCGAACCTTCCTTTCCATAGCTCATGACCGTTTGAAGAGTGGCTCTGTCTCAGCACACTTGCCATGATATGTAGTGAACAGCGCCACACCGGGTCGGATTGCAGTCTAAACGAGATCTAGAACTGCGGAGGAAGATGTTTGCAACTCACCTCATTTGCTAACAAAACGCCCGGTTGTTGAGCACCGTGGCCACATCAGGATGCTCCGGATATAGCACCTCCTCTTGTATAGCCTGTGACCGCTCTAACAGTCGCTCGGCCTCAAGGTACTTGCCCTGGCATGCAGTACGACTGAACACCAGGGCACGTACGCTGAGGCTGAGCCACTGTACGAGCGGTCA
>FN649749.1:2574856-2588996 GCA_000310025.1 Ectocarpus siliculosus
GGAGCATCCTGATGTGGGCACGGTCCTCAACAACCGGGCGTTGTTGCTGGCTAATCAGGTGAGTTGCAGACAATTTGAGCACCGTGGCCACATCAGGATGCTCCGGACCTAGCACCTTCTCGTGTATGGCCTGTGACCGCTCGAACAGTTGCTCGGCCTCAAGGTACTTTCCCTTGCATGCAGTACGACTGAACACCAGGGCAAGTACGCTGAGGCTGAGCCACTGTACGGTCACAGGCCATACAAGAGAAGGTGCTAGGTCCGGAGCATCCTGATATGGCCACGGTCCTCATTAACCGGGCGTTGTTATGTCTAATCAGGTGCGTTGCAGCAATCTTCCTCCGCAGTTCTAGATTTCGTTTTGACTGCAATCCGACCGGGTGTGGCGCTGTTCACCACATTTCATGGCAAGGGTACAGAGGCAGACCTACTCTTCAAACGGTCATGAGATATTGGAAGGAAGGTTCGGGGCCGGGAGTACCCAGATGTGTCCAGGCGGTCGACAACCGGGCGGGCGCGGTAACGTTTCAATCCGCACTTGTATATCCCACTTTGATTTAACCATGAGTACAGCTCAGCCACTTGTAGCTTGTAGTGAAATAGAGAGGCAAGGGGGAAACCGTAACGCCACCACCCTAACCCTAATACCCCGCCCGAAATTCCACCGATGCCGTATCCAATAACATGTTTGCTATTATATATAAACCTGCGTGGGGTCCTCTGTCTATGCATCGAAGGTTTTAGCCCAATAGTGTAGAGGGCAACATGACAGACACATTCAGGGAGGATGGGGTGCTGTTTAGGGCGACGAATATACACCGCTGTCCAAGCCATCGCAAGCAAGCATAGAAAACGCTGCTCTCTACATATGTATGCCGGGGTTGAGTGAGAGGCCGTGTGTCGTGGAACCGCCAACAACAACGCGGTTTTGAGTTCTGAGTTCTGACAGAGAGGGCTGGGTTACCCGAGCACGCCCACCACCTATTCATTCTTCCAAGCACGCCCACAACCTATTCTTTCTTCCAAGTACACATAACTTAGTTAGTTGTTTGCCAGACAACTGCCGGCTAGTCGTTCGTCAACAACTAGTGCACGATCCCGGAAGGTTGATGGCTACAGGCCAGTAGACTACTGCTGTAGTCTAGAAAGCCATACCGACACTGCAGCGACACCAAGCGGAAAAATACTTCAAAACACTACTGTTTTGACTGCTGGTCCGTTGGCACCTGAATAAAGTGAATGACGAAGGTGTTTCCATCGAGTTCCATGCCACCGTCGGGCACAAAGTGCGCAAAGACGGCCGAGAGCTCGGGCTCTGTTAGTCTGATGTGGAACAAGCGTCGAAGCATGTCTCGGAGCTCCGGGGGAGTCAGCCCTTCTCCAGCAAACCCCTTCTTCAGGATGCGGTCCTTGTCCGGATGGTATCGTACTGACGCCTCCACTAGCTTCGAAAGGCCTGATTGCAGCGGTGTTCTAGGTGGTTCTGCGGGAGAAGCCTTGCGCTTCTTAGGGGGAGAGCTAAGCCTGACGGCGTACTTGCCTCGTGCAACATTCTTGCCTTCCCTGGTCTTGTTAGGTTTGGGAGCATCTCGTTCGATTACTGTTTTTCCGCTGGGGAAGACGATCTCGGCCGCATCGTCCTCGTCTGCTGCCTCTATAGTGGGCGACTCCGCCATGGCACTAGGTTATAAGTCTCGCCTAGTCTTTTATGCACATTCCCACAACAAGTAGCCGATTGAGGCTTGAAGCTGTAAGCACGGCCTGCCTCCTGCCTCCACGGGGAGTCGAATCTCGCCGCCTCGTTTTGCCCAAGAGGAACCTAAAACATCCCGCAGAACCCACTTGAAATCCGCCGCTTCTCGCCGCATTGCCGTCCACAGGCCTGTGTCAAGACCTCGCATCACACTCCCCTCCGTTGCACACGCCATGGCAGACGCAGCATCCACCACGCCCTTGCCTCCGGTACCTACGGCGCCGATGGCGTCGGGCATCCCTTCCAACGCGAATGAGGGGTGTGTGGGTCCGGCTGCCGAGGAAGCAGGCAAAGCCGCAGGCTGCGCTGGCTGCCCCAACAAGACGGCGTGCGCCTCCGGGAAAGGTCGAGAGGTCGACCCAGGTGAGAGGACCAGGGCGAGGAACAGCAGCAGCACTCGTGCTCAGCACCGCCGGTTGGGTTACCTGTGGTCGTGTACTCGGTACACTCGGAGTTTGTTATATTTTAGGCAGAAAGAGTCCCCCGCCGTACACTACAGACACAACGCGCTTGCTGCAAGTCTGCCAGGGCACGATGCTGGGTCCAGCTTAGGCTGTGGTGGTGTTCAAAGGTAGGTTCGGGCGCTCCACGAAATGTCCCCTCGGCAAATAGAGGTTTGAATGTTTGAATTACCTGCAAGGAGGCATGCACTCGCGGAATAACGGGGAACCTCAGTCCTTCTACCGCGAGAACCTTCTCTCGGGCCACAGAAGTTCAGCCGCGTCCGTCTGCCCTTCGGTAGAAAGCGCCACTTGGGGCAAGCGCGGAAGAAGCACCTAGCCCACCGATGAAAGGCGGCACCAGGCAAAGCTAGGGCTTGGGTTAGAAGGTCTCGCTTTCCCTCTAGAGGAATATTTTGAAAACCTCCTTTTCGTGCCGCGTTTACCACGCTCCCGCAAGTTGTTGTCTTTCAGACAAGAGACGGCTCCGGTGGGAAGGCAGTTTTTGCACTTGCACCCAGGAATGGAATGCCTGCATCATCCAATCAGCAGGCTTACATTTCAGAAATTTCCCAAGAACACCGTGTTTTATGTGCGTTGTAAGGGGATTTACACGGCCATGTGGATGGTTTGAAATGAGCGAAGTACGTCGTATGCATGCACAGCTGCAGCCGGAGATGTTGATTAGAGCTACATGTAGTTCCAAGGATTGTTCACATTGGCCCGAGAAAGGCCGCAATGATATTCTTCATCTGAAAGGAAGCTATGGTCAGAGTGTTCCACTGAAAAAGTTCCAAGCCTGGTTGCAAGTTGCCGTAGCATCCCCAACGATTCCCCCCCCCTCGGGTCAGTGGTCGCGCTCCCCGCGGGTTGTTCACGAGGCCTTGGCGTTTCCTGCATAGAAAATTGTGCAGGATCCGTCGCGGTATATACTGTCGCCTCACGGTCTTGAAGGTTTGGTCCCAACTAAAGGGTAAGCCTTTTGTAGAGGCTCAGTATATCGCCACAACCATTCACTACAATTGTATGTTTCCCCCTTGCCTACCTTCCAGCGGTGGCCGAGGTGGCGGAGAGGCTATCGAGCGTGAAGCACGTCGTCCTGGTCTTGTCCGGGAAGGGGGGGGTCGGAAAGAGCACCGTCTCATGCCAGCTGGCGTTTTCTCTGGCCGCTCAGGGAAAGCAGGTGATCTGGTTACAATCGATACTGATTGGCTAGATTGCCACGAACCCTCCGCTTATTTCGCAAGACGTGCAACAGAGCCTCTGTGTTTGCTGGTTTTGCCACCTTGCCACTTTGTTTCCGGGTACGCCTTCACGTCTCCGCTTGCCCCTGCTCTGTGCATCAAATCAGCTTACATTTTGGGTATCCGTCGATGTCTTTTGGGCGATACACCGACTGCGTTACTGGCCACCTTCTAGTGTCTAGAAAACCTACAGCAAACGTTTCCGCCGAGCGTCCTTGAGAGCTTGATTAAGTGAATCAAACGCGGTCGCAGCCTCTTTGCGCGAGTTTGTCGTGCCAAGTTTTCGAAGCCTCTCCAGTGCGCGGTTGTCTCGCCTGAATGTGTTTTTTTTCTGACGCGGGAAGGCGGACAACGAGGCTTCAAGAACATTGGAGTGTACGCGCATTGTACACGTACCTGTTTTTTTTTCGGAGACCTGACGAGAGCAAAACATGCATTTTGCAAGCAAGAACACGACAAACCGTCTCTCAAGACACGCAAACTCTCTTGAACAGAGCCCCCGTACAACCGATTTTTCGTGCCGCAGGTGGGCTTGCTGGATATCGACATCTGCGGCCCCAGTGTTCCCCGCATGCTTGGTCTCACGGGGAGGGAGGTCCACCAGAGCTCGTCTGGGTGGTCGCCGGTGTGGGTGACGGACGGGCTTGGGGTGATGTCGATCGGCTTCATGCTCCCACAGCAGGACAACGCGGTTATCTGGAGGGGGCCCAAGAAGAACGGGCTTATCAAGCAGTTCCTCACGGTGTGAACGATGAAGGGGTCGGAACCCCGGCATTGATGTTCCATGCGCTGGTTTTGGGGAACTCGCGCCGTTTGGAACGCTGGAAGGAGGCACACTATTTGACAAAAATTGTTTAAGGTTTCATTCCTTGTGTATCTTGCTCAGCTTGTATGGGTCACGTCGTGCGGTAGGATAAAACAGTCCAATCTCTCGTAGTGTCTACACACTATCATGTGTGGGGAGGGGAGGAAAATCTACCTTCCATTACCGCGTGCGCCTCTACCAACACGAGCCTCGAACGCTTCGCGCCACAAGCTGGATCTACCTCCCTTTCGTAAGAATTTCCGGAAAGCTGTAAATATGTCGAGACTATCTCCTGGAAATGGGTGAGCCGCCTCATCGGTCGCCCGTTTGCTCACTCAGGACGTTGATTGGGGGCAGCTGGACTATCTGGTGATTGACACTCCGCCTGGCACAAGCGATGAGCACATGTCGGTCGTCAAGTACTTGGGAGGCTGCATCGTGGACGGGGCTGTGGTGGTAACGACGCCTCAGGTGCGGTGTAGAGTATAATCGTTGTTCGTACAGAGTCGGAACTGTGAGACAGAATAGTTGGGGGTATGTCTCATTATTCTGCTGGTTTGTCGCCCGACATTGCGCCTCGAATCGCAGATCGATGAAACATTTTCCCTTTTTCTTTGGCGTTGTTGTTCTGCTTGTTCTCTAATCGTATTCTGCTACCAGAAGATGTTTTTAAAGGGATTTGCTGCAGTAGGGGCAGCCCACCAAACAATGTTTCCGACGATCAGACCTTGGGAATTCCTGTCAAATCTCTTTCGGCAACAATTGCTTCCCCCTGTACTACTTTCCCTCCAATTCCGAGAAATAGTCGTCGTGCAGCAAGGTGCTTTTGCGTTCATGCGCATGTACTCCCACTCCCTTTCTTATGCTTGTGGTTCTCGTCGTCGTATCTGCAGGAAGTGGCGATGGCGGACGTGCGGAAAGAGCTCAGCTTCTGCCGAAAAACCGGGCTGAACGTGTTGGGTGTGGTGGAAAACATGAGCGGGTTGACGGTGAGCGCTGCCATAAACTCTATCTGGAATGATTATTTTCGCCCACCGGAATGGTTGGGATACATCCCTGGAAGAATGGTGTTGCCCGTAGCTTGAACCACATGCACAACAAGCGAGAGGAATGCCTTTTGAGGAAGCGGTGCGAGAAGACACGTAGCTTCAAGCGTCGGGCGTTCAATGTTGTCCGCCCTTCTTGTGCTCGCAAAACGTCGACGCTCGAAAACCAATCGCTGCCTATGTGTGTGATGGTCGCGGTGTGGTGCAGTAGCGCGTTGCACCTGTACACTAACCACGGTGGTGTTTTTGGGTGCGACGCGAGAATTTCCTCGGCACATTTATCACGAGTCGCCAACAATTCAACGCACGTGATAGTCCGGTCGTCCTTCAGGCGGTGTCACACGGATTTAGTTTAGTCCAGACGTTTGTCCCTCCGGTGTTGCATGTGCGACTTGGCACGTTTGCACAGGTGCTACACGTTTGTTCAGACACCGCTTGCAGCCCTCCCGATGTAGTCTAGCCTACGAACTTTCACACCGTTGGCGGTTGCTCTACCCTACACGTGATCTTCGGACCATGACACGTGATGTACAACAGGTGCCCGTTTCTGAGCTGTTGTTCGTGGATAGGGCAACGGGAGAGGATAAGACGGAGTCTGCACGGGCGATATTGCGAGAGAAAGCACCGGAACTCCTCGAACTCATGGCACAGGTGACAACGCACACCAACGATGCAATCACGACAACAGTCCACTCTTGTTTTGGGCCAATCAGATAAGGCTTGTTCCGGCACGGAAAATTACCATTTGCAGAGCCCCCGGAATGGCTTACCCCCCTTGGCACATCTCTCTTGGAACAACAACCTCTCGAGAACCGACAGGGCAGGAACAGTGACAAACTTGTATATAGGACGCTTTGAAATATGTTCATGTATCTTATGCACGCAACGTAGAACCGCCGCAGCGTATGTATGATTATCCCGATGTGTCTAAGCAACGTTTTCATTTGGTGCTTTCTGCGGCAAACGTGGTAGTGGCTTCACCTCCTGCGGGAAAAATACACGTCAAACGACGCCTATCGCACCCCCCCCACCGGTGATATCTCCTCGCCTCCACGAGCCCCTCACCTGAGATTATTCCACTCTTTTTACTCCGCGTACACTGCACGTTCTCACGGCCATCTGATTGTGATCCATGGCGTTGGTTTCGTGCCACGCCGATTTCCCCCTCACCGTTTCTTTTCCAATTTGTGCGTTGTTTCGCCCGGATCACAGACGACCGTGTTTACATCTTTCGGCAAGGGCCCGCGTGGAATGGCGGAGTCGTACGGAGTACCATTCCTGGGATCGATCCCTATGGACCCGAACCTTCTCAAGGCGTGCGAGGAGGGCGAGGCGTTCACGACGATGTACGCAGAGTCCCCCGCGGCGAAACCATTCGTGAAAATCGTGGGCGCGGTTGTTGATGCCACACCGGATGCCTCCGACTAGTATTGAACCCAATCCAGCTGTTCGTCGTTGTCGTCGTCGTCGTCGTTGTTGTTGTCGTTGCTGTTGTTGTTACCTTCACACTAGAGACCGTCCCGATCTCTGGTCCATATTTACAGTCCGTTTGATTGGACGTCTTGCGTGGTCCTGGGGCAAAATTAACCAACGAATGAAGGGTAGGTTTTGGGCCAGCAGCGAGGGCGGGGGTGTAGCCATGCGTTGCGCGGTCGTTTGGCCGTTGGCCTTGCGACCCGGTGGGACGGGGGTGGAACACACCGGGTCATGCTCGTATTGCACCAAGGTTGAAGCGTGGCGAAGTGTTCAGCAAGGCGCTATGAGGGATGAGGTTCACCCTACTCACGGGGAGAGGATTGATCGTGGCAAGGACGCTGTTGAATGACTTGGCTCAAGTCAAGAGATTGTGGGGTGTGGTCCTCGCTTTTGACTTTGAATGTTGGGTGCGCGTTGTGGAGTGCGCGGGGGGCGTGTTTGGTGAGGGTAGTGGAACGGGCAGAATGCAACGGACATGGTGCACCATCTCACCGAAGTGAACAGCGTACAACAGTGTACCAAGTAATTGTGTGTGCGCTCTCATCCTTTCAAATCCAGGACAAGCTGAGAGAGCAGGGAGGGACACCTGTTGCCTTGGTCCTTTCCGAGCTTCCTCGCACATCGAACCGAATGGAACAACACCGCCCCGCTCCTGCTGTCGTTTCCTAGCCTATTGGATTATGGATAGGTTGTATTTTGCGGAGTACAGTCGTGGTCCCGGTTTAGCGGTTCCCGGTTTAGCGGTTCCCTGTTGATCGGGATGCTCTGAATTGCGGTCACAAAATCTCGTGACACGGCTGCACCCCGACACGGCTGCACCCCAGTTTCGCGGGTATACAACCGCTAAACCGGTCGCGCCCTCAAAAGCAGTCATTGGACATGTTTTTAGCTACCAATATCGGTTATCGGTTCAAATTTTGCGGAGATCCAGCGCGCGCTTCGCTTGCACACACAAGCATAGCACACAGCGACATTGGTCAGCCGGTTAGCGTGCTTGATGCTCATAATGAAAACCATACAGCGAGACCTTCACACCATGCGGTGCGCTGGCGGATAATCGTGCTTCCAGCACGGAGTCCAAGCGGCGCGCACGATTGTACAGGTGACTGTGGTGGCCGCATGCACGGCATATGTGGGGGCGTGGAGAAATAGGATGACAACGAGGTGCACCTCATTCGAGTGTGCAACCCAGAAGGCGCAGAGTTTGCCTCGCGTCTCAAATCTACCCAAGCGCAAAGAGGTGAAAGGTGCCTTTCTCACACTAGGCGCGCGGAAAAAAACAACTCGCGCTACAGCTGCACAAAAGCCCCGCACGCGGCTCAACGTTGGCCAGAAGCTTGAGCTTTTCAAGTTTCTTGGCCAGGAGGTGGTGCACTCATTGCCGCAGTCATACGAAGGTGCGGATGAAGAAGAAACCTCGCTAAGGACGACAACACAGCGAATACGTTAGTGCGTTTCAATTCACGAAAGAAAGCACAAAGAAGTTTGTTCCCCCTTCTGTACTGTAGGCTCCTCATCAACACTGGAAAACCGTTCCGTCTATAACCCTAACCGTAACCCTAAGGCAGTTAGTTGCGTTGAACGTGACCCAAACGATGTCAGTTGTAACATTCAATTGCGCCTCGGCTGTTTGAAGACTCCGAATATCCCCCATGTCGGCGCCTTCAATGTTGCGGTGCTCTCGTTATTGCTGAATATCCTGCGTCACGAGCAGGACTTCGTCATTTCTTGAACGGTGTCATATTTTCTGTTTCTTTTGTACCACATATTCCTCGCGGTTTGAGTTATTTCCGCCAGATCGTTGTACTCGTGTCGAGAACTGGCTAGTAGTACCTAATCAGACCTTATTCCACCCGCAGACCTTGTAGAATGATGTCTCCAATGTTCTCGTCCGTGACTTTTCCTCCAATAAAACGAAGTTGCTCCGCCAGATGCCACACAGGAGTGATAAAATATCGGGATATCGGGATCCGTTCCAGATCGGATGGTAGCTGACTCCAATTCGCGCTCCAGGTTCCATCTCCGGTGATCACCAGCTGGTTGGAATTTTGCTTTGAGTTCTTTCCAAAAACGGCGAGTCCGCTGCCGCTTGATTCGTCATCGGGCGCATGTCTGCGCGCAGAAATTGTGCCGCGCCGATCAATAATTGATAAAAAGTATTTGAGCAGAGTTCGGCATCTACTGCATTCGCATGGTCGTCCAGATCCTGTTGACTGATAGCAGTTCGAGACCTTCCGGCAGAAGGTGATGACTTCCTCGCAGTTGGTCTCTTCCGCGATTCCCATTGATCTGGTCTGGTGCAGAACGCCTCAGTTCCAGTATATCCTTGTACAGCTGTACGATCGTCTCGGCTTGAGTCGCAATTTCGCCAGTAGAATCAGCTGCCCCTCACGCATCGCCCGTGTGACAGTCTTCTCTTCAGCTTCAGCATCAGTAACATGTTACAACAACCTTGCTTGTTGGTAATTAATATAGTCTCGCCTTCTCCCGGGCTTCCAACGCTGCTGACTGCGCCAAGCTTAACTCCCTTCAAGCGTCTTCGTGTGTCGCTTCTTCCAGGTATGCAGATACCTTGTCATTAACAAATTGTCGCACTTGTTCTTGGGCTTCTTCCTTGATACTTTGTATAAGCCAAATCCTTCGCACAGCACTACCCTTGCTCTTGACATAGTTTGTTTGGTCATTTCTCCGTGGAAATTTAAATTTCCCCATTGTTAGGACTCGCCTGGCATTTTCCCATCGTTTGCTTGTCCACACATCCTACTGATTATCGTAAACCTAAGTAACAAGAAAGAGAGAATTGCGGGGAAGTTTAGCTCTGGCGTATACACGCCTTGGATCGTTGCTCGGACCCTACTACACTGCTGTACTGGGGTCTGTACACCAAGCATACATCGGAGGGGTTCCGTACATTCGTTTGCAACACCATGTGTTACCCTCGATCGGGGAGCCCCCTGCGGCGCAAATATCGAGTCAGCCCTGTGTGTGCAGCTGCAGCAGACACCGCACAGCGCGGTACCGCACAGAGTGGAAAAAATAGCGCTCTCCCTTAGCTCTCCCGCAGGTCGAATGGGCAGTGGCTATGGATGCTTCTACAAGGCGACGGGCTGACTCTTTGCATCAGAAGCAGGGTGCCCAACAGGGCTCTCCGCAGGACCGGTGCAGGGTAACCTGTGCGTTGCAGCGCAACACGTTTTTGCCTGGGGAGCACGTTCGCGGAACAATCAAGTTTGGCGTTTCGTCCGAGGATCAAGACGGCGTGGACATCGAGGAGGTACGGTCAGGGAGGCCAGGGGGGATCCATACGCGGTGGGAATGTGTATGGTATTCAGGTCTTTCTCGCAGCCGCAGTTTTTTCACTTTTGCGGTGGAACGTGGAAAAGACAGTCTGGAGTCGTAGTAGAGAATCCTTGCCACTTGCCACGACTATGCATTGGTACATGCTTTGTCGGCGGCACTACTGCTGTATGTATGTACGTGCTTCTTCTGTTGCTTGGATTTGACAGTGTTTTTTTTCGATTCCACAGAGTATCTGTACTTGTGACTCTTCTCTTTCTGAGAGTTGGCATTGGTTCCAAACGATTTGCGTATGTTCTTGCTGCAAAAAGTTGACAGCAAAACGACGAAAATGCCACCACGGTTCGACTATAATAATGCACAAATTTACAAGACGGCCAGCAACCCGGAACCTCCTCGCTCGCTTGCTCGCTCTTGTCACTGGCGCTCTCATATGTATCCTGTCTCGCCGTCTGCACGTTGCATCAGTGTGTTCCGTGAGGGCTCATGTGCAAGCCATGGTCATAAAGATGAATCCCTTTGCAGTGCATTCCTACCGCAGCTTTTTCGCGACGAAGCATCACGCAATCATCGAGCTTCAGGAGCCGAAACCAGCCGTTAAGACTACAGCAGTAGTCGGCCGATCGAGCTCTAGCAGCCGAAATCTTGTCCATCCTGTTATCCACAGGGGAGATGTCGCTGAATGCTGTTCAGGAAAAGGTAGAAATGCAAGTTGGCCACCGTACAATACGAGACTTTAAATTTGTTGCTTGTCTATCACGGACTCTTTACCTGGGGAAGAGATGATATTTTGTTGTGATTTTACAATTTTTTACGCATAAAAAAAACGTTGGACTGTAAGTCAGCGCTTGACTACAGTATATGGTCCAATGGATTTGGTCCGGCTTCATAAAATAGAAGCTGATGGCGGGCTCCGAATGGCCCAACACTTGCTTCGGCTCCTTAAAGAGCTCTCCAAACATGTATGAGCAATGCAGTCGGGCGATGTCGGAAATCCCTGTCTGTCAAGCTTTGGAAGATCCACCCGGGGGACTACAGTTAACTACTGCTGGGTTCCAGCTGCTGTAATTACGTCTGTATTTTTTTCTTTGTGATCGGGGGAGAGGTTCTTCGCCTCCTGCTGGTTTGCAGTGTTCTTCGCGTCGCTACCGCACTTCTGGTTCTAAATTCATCTTGACAGGCACCGATGCTTTCGGTCCAAGAGCGTCGCCATCACTATCCTTTCTACAAGTATGGTGCATTCTGTTTTTCGCACAGGCTCAGCTCTGGACGTCGCTGCAGCACATGCATAGACACAGATGCCGCTCCAGCTCGTGTATGTACGTACCTGTACCCTCCTTTTGCAAGTGGGTTAAACTGGTGTGTGTGCACATACTTATGCCTTCTTTTTTTTTACGTCAGGCGACGGTGCAAGCGCACGGCTACGTGAAGGTTGACCCGAGATGGATCGCGCTTCCGACCTCCCTTCGTAGACTCTTTCGCCAGGAAGAAGGTAGTGGTGGTGCTGGTGGTGCTGGTGGTGGTGCTGACGGCGACAGGAAGCCGGTGGATCAGGCTTTTCCGGTCCCAAGGTGTGCGAGGTCGTTTTCGGCATCTTCCTGCGTGCAATCCCCGCCGCAGAACAGCAGCATCGTTTGGTTTTGATCAGGCTTGTGGCGGTTGGCGAAAGTTCGTCTGGACTGTATAACTGTTTTCTGCGAGAGGTGGAGAGATGGCGCACGTCCCAAAACTGAATTTCAACGCTCGATAGCTCCACGACCAAGCGGGTGCGGAAAGAGCCGGAACGTCTGCGAAAAGCCCTCGACGAGAAGCGCTCCCGAAATAACCATTTTTGGTGCTGGCACAACCTTGGTTGTGGAGCAATCGAGGTTTGGAAATCGGTCTAGGGGGGGGTGCCATCTCTCTGATTCTTACGGATATACCACGGTACGGTATACGGCACGGTACAGACAATCTTGGTTGTGGAGCAATTGGGCTTTGAAAGTCGGTCTTTGGGGGGGACTGCCATCTCTCCGCCTCTTGCGGTGTTGTTGTTACCGTCGTTCACGGTAATGGTCAGTGTCACTGCTTCCGCGCTGCTACATTACCGTGCTTGCCGGGGGATACCACGAGTTGGGCGACGTCATGCCGTTTCTGTGTTCTCCGTCCTCAGGTTTTGTTCGGGCGTCCCGGCACAGAGTGCGCTTCGCCGTTCCGGTTCGTTCTTGCTCTCCACTTGCTCCACAATTTACAGGGTTTTGCAAGACTCCACGCCCGAAAAAAAAAACTCTTCCCTATCACGTTCCCGTCTTCCGCCGGTCGATAGAATATACCCGCTGCTGTGATGGCTTTGTTTCTCTATCCGAGGACAGCAACCGCGCCACAACACGCGTCTTTTGATCTACGAGACGAGAACGTTCGCTCCAGAAAACGCGTAGTTTGGTTTTCGACACACCGATGCAGGTACAGCGGTCTCACGGACGACCGTTCTGCGTGCGTCTTCGCCTCGGAGGTTGCCGTCCTGCTCAAGAAGGAGAGGGTGGACGGCGGCAGGCACCCGGCCTCTTTCCGGTTCAGCTTCGTGCTTCCCGAGAACCTCACGCCCACGTTCCGGGTGAGAGAGAGGAAGTTTTTTTTTCTTCTAGAACATGTGTCGTGACGCCGTGCTTTCGGCTCGCGGAGTCGCACGATAGACGCTCGTTTTTTTTTTTTTTTCTTGACAAGTGGTGGTGGTGGGTATATCGGTGCCCCGACCCCTTTTCCCCGAGCCTCCTCCAGCAAAAAAACACCAACAGCACCACTAGATCACGCCTTGTTTCTTCCTCTGGACCATATATAAAATGAACGCGGGTGGCAGGGCGTCGGAGTCCGGTACGCGTACGCTGTCACCGTGCGCGTCCGGCGAGCGCTCCCGCCCCCGCCGGCGGCCGGCCGCCTCCTCGGATTGGTGCGAAGAAGACCCGCCGCGGGGTCCTCGGCCTCCGCCGGGTTTTCCACGACGGACGTCCACGTGTCGTTTACGGTTCTCTCTCGCGGGCCCCCCGCGTTCGACGGCGTCGGGGGCACCGCGGACGGGATTGGCGACGGGGGGGGTTGGGGGAGGGTGGCGTTCGCGGAGCTGGAAGCTGAGCGGCAATCCGCCGACGCGTTCGAGGTGGAGGCGGACAGGGCGAAGGCGGGTGGGCTGGTGTCGGGGACCCGCGCGGTCACCTGGAACATGCAGGTGGGTGTAGGGTACGTGAGCCGCTGTGTAGTTTTGGGGCGCCGTCGTGACGTGTGTGGTGACAGGTGGCGTAGGAGGTTTGTGTGTCGTCGCAAGAGGGGGTTGTCGCGGAGAGTTTTTATATATATATATATATTCGCGTACATGTCACGGAAAGACTACCTGTTCGAATAATACCACAGCAGTCAAAGGGGTGTGTTGAAGTCTTTGTAGATAGTGGGGACCGGGCTGGACACTGGGCGTATTTTGAATGTGCCGAGCCTCTACACTGTATTGTGGTGATGCCAGCTGGAGCTACTCTTTGTTGGATTGGTGAGTTGATCGTGGTATGTACAGTAGGTTGATTTAGGTCATGGTTTAAGACCACGCGGAGCTCCATCGTACCTTCAACGCGTCGAACCAAGAAGTCAAAGCAACCAACTCTCGAAACGGCGCTTGCGGTCGACGACAACTGCGGAAGCCGGTAGCGATGAGAGTATTTGACGAATCATTGCCGCTTAAGCTCTGCCGCTCTGTCGCTTTCTCTTTTCTCTCTCAACTCTCTCCGTTTTTTGTCTTGAGCCCTGACGGTAGAGACGCCGTTTCGAAGAACTCCATCATGGGCTTTTGTATTTCCATCATTTCGCGTCTTTCTCTTCCTCTCTTTGTACTCTGCGTTAGCAAGATATCCGTCAGCCCCCCCCCCCCCCCCCCCGAAACGAAAACCGAAAATTTCAGGGGGGGAAGAACCACCACCGGTTTGGGAACATTGGGGCATCCGCCTTTGTACTAAGGGAAAGGGAACGGGGGGGCCAAAAACCCCCCCCCCCCCCCCTGGGCTACTCCAAAAAAAACGGGGAACCTCCCCTAAGGGGTTTTCTCCCGGATAAAGGGGAAT
>FN649749.1:2589096-2612022 GCA_000310025.1 Ectocarpus siliculosus
TTGTCGCATTTTTTTTTTTTTTTCAAACTTTTCCCTTTTTTTTTTAGGACCCCGGGCGGGGGGAACCGCCTTTTGAAAAAACCCCCCCAGGGGCTTTTGTATTTCCACCATTTCGGGTTTTTTTTTTCCTTTTTTTGTATTTTGGGTTACCAAAATTTCCTCCACCCCCCCCCCCCCCCCCCGCGACACGACAACCGACAATTCAAGGGGCGGATGATCGACGACGGTTTTGGGAGCATTGGCGCATCGGCCTTGCTACTAGGTGAAGGCGACGGCGGGGCCGAAGATCCACCGCCCCCTCCCATGGTCTACTCGATAAGAAGCGGGGACCATCGCATAGGGAGTTTCATCCTGCATAAGGCGGAGTTCTGTGCCGGTGACATCGTCCTTGGCAACTTCGACTTCTCAGGGGCGTCGACTCGTTGTTTGCAAGTAAGGGGCATGAGATTCCGTGGGTCCCGAATGTGTTTTTTGGGGGAAGGGCGCACTCATATCGCCGTGCATCCTGTGGTGGTTAGACCGTTGACCTCGCATCCCTACAAAGACGGGACGGAACACGTCGCGTTTTCACTGGAGCAGGCTAGCACATCACCAAGCACGATGCGCCGTGAGGTCGGCGAGGGGGTTTGCAGAAGTATGCTTGCGGGATTTTCAATAATCCTTTTTCATATTTGGCTATTTGATTACCGCGAGAGCCCGGTCTTTTTCTTTCTCCGCCGGCTTCACAACATGCCGTCAAGTTAACAAATTCTAATGTTTTTTCTTCAACCAAGGGATTGAAGACGAGCACAGGAGAAATGTGGAGAAAATAAAATCACGCTTTGTATTTGCTTCCTGTGTGACCCCGGCCGATGTGGCAAACGAATACCAAAAGGTGTAAACTGGCGCGCAGAACAAAAATGGAGCCAAAACACAAACACGCCTGGCGCGCTCTGGGGGGGGGGGGAGGGATAGGTACCCAGCACTGATTTGTAACGCATATTCGGGTTTTGATGCCTTATAAGGAGCCTGTCGCCGTGACGGCGGCGGCGCTTTTATGTAGCTGTTGCTTCTCCCTGTGCCTTCAGGCTAGTAGATGCGCAACCTTCGTCTGCTCGCCGTCTCACAACTCTGGTTGCTAGCCGGTTTCCTCCTTGATGGCGGACGTACTTGAACTCTATTAACCTGGCTCGTTACTTTAAGTAGCAGGTTTCTTCCTTGGCGATGGCCGTACTCGAGTTCTAACCCCCAAGCGCACGCCCCTCCGTCGAGAAATTCAGGTGTGTGCGTGCTTGGAGGTTTGCGAAGAGAACCAGAACGCGTTTACCGGGGACTCGGCGTCGTCAGCCCCTGGGAAGCCGAAGCCGTCGCCGAACGCCCGGAACACCTGCCACAAGCGCGTTGTGGACTCGTGCAAGGTTTGTCCGTGCTGGGCATGCAGAGCCTGTCGAACGCGTGTTGCAACAGCGAACGAGTACTTGCTGTTCTTCACCTATCGCTCGTAGTGCCTAGGTCGTGACACTCTTTTCGTGGTAGCGTGCCCAAAATGTAGGCCGTGTAACGAGAAAAAGGGAGAATTTTTGGAGCATGATGGCGATGATGATGTCGCCGGCTTGAGTACCGAGTGAATTTGTCTTTTTTGGGGGGAGACTGCCTGTAGTTGAGTTCGCCTGTCGACACAATGACGGTCCTCCGAAGACGATGCTGAACCACCAAAGCGATATTTCAGGCCCGTGATAGAAGGCGCGTGACCTCCGCTCCCCTGGTGTATTGCGCAGATCGAGGCCCCCACGTGCTGTTTGAGAATCGACTTCTGTTGTTATCGGCCTCAAGGCACGACGCCGCATGAGAACCGGAGGTTCTCAAGAGCACCTACGCTGACTCTTTTTTTTCCAAACAATGGCCGCCAACGGAATTTCGGGCGGCCTTTTTTTGTTTCCCTTCTTTTGTGTTGGCACAAGTACGGTATCCACTTCCTACAGGTAGGTCTCCGACGGGGCCATCTTACCCGCCTCTTGTCTTGTACGAGACATGTATTCTGTGGTGGCTTGACATTCCTACTCTCTTCCGGCTTTCAATACGCTCCTTCGTGTGGATCGGCAGGAGCTTACGCCGTGCTTGGTGCAGTCCTCCGTGACCCTTTCCGTCCCCATGGACGCGCCCGTCACCTTCTCCACGGAGCTGGTGAGCGTCTCCTGGAGCCTCCGGTTCGAGTTCGTCATTTCCCCCCCGGAGTCTCGATGGGGCCTCGGCGGTACGTGTGCAAGTGTCCTTGCTGTTGGTGGTAGCCGTGACCGGATGGTTAACGGTGTACCGATTTCGCAGACAGATGCAGTAAGTAGCTGGATGGAACTTTCTGTCGAGCGAGCGTCGTGCTGGCTGACGGGGGGCCAGCTCACATCGGCAATGTTGACGAACTTCTGACGAGCGCCGCAAAATCTTTTGTGTTTTCAGCGTATCACAGAGCGTTTTCTCATGCTTGTGGATTGTTTCTCGCGACCGCTGATGGTGCCTTGTGCTTGCGAGTGACGGGGGTGAGCGGGGTTGATCTCTGCAGGAGAACCAGCCTAAGAACGACGCGAATCTGTGCGTGTATCGATTCAAACGAGCAACGCCGGGGTCGTTGCCTGCCTGCAAGATCAGCGGCACGTTTCGTATCGAGAGAGCCAAAGGAAAGCGTTCGATGGATCGTTCAGAAAAAAAAGCGCTTCCAGCTGCTCAAATATCTGTTGCTGCTGCATCTCCATGTAATGTATACATTTTTACGGCACGGCACGATTATGTTTCTCCCTTGGCTGACATCCATCAGCTTAATTTCACAACGGTCCTGGGCAAGGTTCAACAGGCGGGTTTGCCTCAAAATTCCTCTCTTTGGCCACTATTCGTTTTTTTCCTTCGGTCGACCGGGCTTGACGGTCATCTCGTCCCTCTTCTCTCTGTTTTTGTTTGTCCACGCGCTTTGAACACACGCGGCTGCTGTGGACAGGATTTTCGCCGTCGAAGGCCAGCGTGCTGAAGTGGGCCGTGCCCATCCGAGTCGCGCCGCCGAGCCGCATCGTGCTCGCCGGTGCGGGGACCGCAGGCGGAGGCGGAGAGCTTGGGTGTAACGCTATGGATGCCACGGGCCGAACGGTGCTTTGCTAGGTTAGCACGTACGGGATATAACGCTGCGCTTCGGGCCTACGGTGTATTTGTGGTTTCTTCTTTAGCGGATTGGTGCGGTTGAAAGTAGAAACGCTTCTGAAGGCCATGATCTGGGACCCCGTGAGAGGGCGCTCCGTTTTTGGCGCATCTGTTGGAGCCAGGATATGTTGGGTGCATGTACGACGTGCTTGTTGTTGGTGGCATCTTTGCTGATTCGCCCAAAGAATCCCGTCACCACTTACTCCTTGTGCACTTGCACGGCCTCCATACTCTTTGGGCGCGGCCATATAGATCTGCCGTAGGCTAGCGGGAGGACTGTCGGTATCATTCCTGATTTTTTGTATTATATATACACCAGGCGTTTGTTGTAGCTGGTGCAGGCGTGCACGCAGTGTTTTTACGCATGGTTACGTCATCTTGCGTGTATGTGCTGTTTGTCACGTTTTCGGGTGACATTTTGTGTGCCGCTGCCGGCAATGCTGGCGCTGGTGCTACAGGGATCTTTTGAGCCGATTCTACGCCACAACTTCTGATGCGGCTGGCAACACCTGTTCCTGGAGAGCTCCTCTCCAAGTTTTTTTTTCTCCCACCTTCGGTCTCAGCTTGGCTACCATTCTTAGCGTAGATCTATGTGCAAATAAATTGGTTACGTTGTTTCGTGCCGTACGTTGTTTTGCGCCCGTGTGCTCAAGCAATCGATCCCTAAACGTGTGTTGGCTGCCTGCTAAAAGTTACGTCCACGGCTCCGTACCCGACCATCACTCAAGGCACACGGTGAGAAGTTTCAAACTGGATCTTGGCCGCACCAACAAGGTTTCTGGGTCGACGGTCATCCTGCCTAAATCATCTGCCATTCGAAGAGGTTCCACCTTCGGAAAGCATGCTTTGCGACTGTATGCGTCTTGCAAAATAAGCACTCCACTTACTTTCAGCGTGGAGGACTTCACGCATATGCATGTGGCAGAGTCTAGGGTCGGCTTTTTTGTGAATACATACATAGCTCATCTCTCCATTCGGCTACCAAGCCTGGATGTTTCAACAGCCTGGACGTTTCAACAGTACATAGCATGCAAACAAGACGTGAAAGGGAAATTAATTCTATTCCGTGCACTAGTCGCACTCAAACCGACTTGCCCACGGTTGGGTTCCTGACGGATGAAGGGCACGGGACGCGGTGACAAATTACTGTAGGTGGGAATGTTTTCGTCGGCCGCTGCTAATTGTAATTCGTACTCCGGAAAGAATCGTTGTCCACCGTGCAAAACTAAAGAAACAATTTTGAAAGGAAATGGTCACTCCTGAGCTCCCCAGAGCGCATCGAACCCACAGTCTGCCGCTACAACATTACTTCGAGGTTGCCCACTAGGGAACCGGGGTGACCAAATTCACAGTTGTCATGCCCATCTGGACGCTTGTACTACGAAAGCCATGAGCGCCAATCGGGCTGCTGTACCGTAGACTACCCTGCTGCTGTACTCAAACAACGGATTCATCTCTATCCACAGACAAGAGCATGAGATAAAAGCAATGGAGTCATTGCGTTAGCGGACACACTACTTGTGTTTCAACGGTTTTCCTAGCTGCATATTTCTCCCCTGGGTGTGACAGGTTCAACTAGATGACCATGCGGGTTGCGGCATGATTGGTGGCGTGGATCCAAAGTGGATCTTTAATATGGGAATCTGAAACGCTCGTGTCAGTTCGCGCATATCTTGCTTGAACTGTCGAAAATGGCAGAAAATGCTCATCGAGCGAGGGACTAGCGCTGCATGCCCAATCCCTAATCCTAGCGTATCACACATGAGCATGCAATAGTACCGACGCCCGTCTGTGGATATCTCGGTGCTGATATAAAGTCTAGTCTAGACGCAAACCAACGGCGTCGTATCATGAACGTCAGAACACACGACATCGTGTTGTTCAGTCCGTCATCGTTGTCGGGCTTTCTTGGCACTTGGCGCTCTAGAGCCACCGCAGAAACACCAGCTACCGAGACGGGCGGCGTTCAGACGGCGGCCGGCTGACTGCAAGCGGATGCATGGAAGCACGACGTACTACACCAGCTACACTGTACAAGCATGAACTCACAGTTGCTTCGAGAAGACAGTGCATGTCTCCTTGGAGACGAGAACAGCCTGCGGGGAGGGGCAGAGGGAGGCCTTGCAGGGCGTACGAGCGAGGAGGAAGACGGCGGGGGTGGTGCCGACAGCAAAGACATCGAGACAGCAGAGATGGAAGAGCTGATGGACGACATCCTTAGCCCTCGGTCGTGCTCTCTGGCGAGCACGGCTGACGGTAGCAGCAACGGCGGTACTGAGCCCCACAACGAGGGGAGCGCTGGGAATGATGACAGCAGGAGGTGTTCGGTGAAGAAGCGAGGCGAGGAATCGTCTTCGCTGAGGCACGGGGGGGGCAATAGTGGTAGGAGAAATAGTGCGAAGGATGTCGATGAAGAATTAGGCGGGACCGTCGTTGCGAAGGCAAGGCGAAGAAAGAGTTCGACCGGTGGCGAGAGAGGAAAGCTTGGTCGTACTGATGATGGGGACAACGAAGGAAAAGCCTCTGGAGGGATCATTGATAGGTGTGTCCGTGGGTCGGCTGATGTACCGCGAAGACAAGCAACAGGTAGAGCTCTGCTCGTCGAAAGTTACATGTCGTCTGCATCGCTTCCAGCTATTGGCAGCGATGGGGTTTCGCGACACTGTACGCTTTTTTCTGTGCCAAGTGGGAGCGGACATCATTGTACAGCTGTGTAGACGTGTTACTGTATGATGACTGCACAGTAGTCTAAGTACGCATGTACGCATGCCGCTCGAAGCCCAAACGTGGCGAATATGTCGCATGCTGAATCTACATGTTGTCTACAGTGTACAGTAGTGCCCTTCGAGAGTTCACAATATCACACGGGAAACTAGGCGCGGGACGTTCCTCCTTCCGAGTTGCTGAGACTCTTCTTGAATAATCTACATCGCGACAGACTAGTCTACGGTTCTTGCAGTTTTTGCGTGTTAGGCCACTGAATACAATCGACGGCGGGCAGTACCCCGCTGTTGTATGAGAAACAACTCGCGCGGTATGTTTCGTGCGCAACGTGCATGTTTAAGCATGGTAGAGCTGTTGCAAGAATCTGCGAATCTTTCGGTGAGGAACACGTCTCCTTCTCAAAGACGTAAGTAGTAACTGCTGTGAATCCGTCCTACGCGTACAACACGAATGTCGACGGATGAACAGTTCATTCCAGATGCTTGCGGAACACCCTACACAGTACCCCGTGCTGAATCTTGGACAGGAAAATACCTGAATAAATACCGCGCTGCTGCGGACGGGCGATAGTTGTTTGTTGAACCTCCCCCAACCCAGAGGGGTGGATACTACAGCACTGTAAGCCCGAGACCCCACATTCGGCCACATCTAGACGATGTGGACATGGCATGCATGCAGAGAACAAAACATCTAACATCATGTGCCGAGCAGGGTCATCGCACCATTTCCAACAGAGCATGAATCGGCGCTGTCATCAACAACGGTGAGCCCCACTAGTTAGAATACGACGGGTGTTCGTGCACTCGCCCACTTACAAGAGTGAGGCACATCATACCAATGGCAGGTTGAACGAGGGAGTACGGGCGGTAGCCCCAGCGTTGAGACGACGAAGCTCGAGCATCGCCAAACATATCGCAGTCGCCGCGGCGAATGTCACCGCTATCACTGGCACCGGCACCAATGATCGGGATACGCTGGCCGCGGCGGCCGGCGACAATCGGCGAACTAGGCTACTGAACGTGGCAATGCGATCGAAGACGGCGGCTGCCGCGGTCGAGGGGAATAGCTCCGAAGAAGAGGTTAGTCAAGAGCGGTATGGTGTTACAATAGTTCAAGCAAGCGTACACCAACATTGCAGCACCCTATTGGGCACGCGGGAATTCAGCACATACCGTAGACAGTAGCTGTTCGCGACACGCCCCCTGCGAAACAGCCGTGGCTGCGACGCTTCTTCAAAAACGTTTCGCTTCGCCATCAAGTACGTCCCACAAGACACCGCCGATCGCAATAATCATACAAGATGGACGACGAGGGGGGAGAGGTAGAACACCCACGCCCTTTGGTGCACCGCCGGTCCCACGTGTGATGAGCAACTTGTTGCTAGCCCGGAAAAATTGCACTGCGTTAGGTAGACCAGGATAACCTCCAGTGGCAACCCCGTCACCTAGCCTCCCGGCAACGGCGCACCTCGAAAAATTTTCCCAAGAATTCTGTTTCCTCTACCTGTATTCTAACGTTCGTGGGGAACAACACTCACTTGAATAACATTCTCGCTGTGCGTACCTACTCGCTTTGCGATTGCTTGCGTTGTTCTGTTCCGGCTCGTGCCCGACGATTCTCAACTCGCTGTAGTGAGTGCGGCAGGGACCCAATCGGTCACACCGCAATAAAGCTGCACACCCGTTGATCGAGTATTGCACCCTCTGTCCCCACGTGCACTTTCTCTTTGTCTCTGTCTGTCTGCCTGTCTCAGTTTCTCTCTCTACTGCAATATTTACTGCTCATCATCCTCATCTGTCTCCACAAGTTCATGTCTATATCTCTACCCATTTGTGCCCCCCTCCGATCTTTGTCGTACGACTCAGGCCGACGCCGAGGCAGACGCGCAGGCCGTGGAGCGAGCGATGAGCATCTGGACCCTCGAGTTCCACGATCCCATCTTGGAGAAGGTAAGCCATGGCAAAGGAAGGATGTGTCAAGTTAATGTTTTTGTCGGACGTTGGAGGTTCGGGTTCCTTGGGGGATACCGCCAGGGCTGGCCAGGAGTTGGCTGATGGACAGGGAGTTGGACCCGCGTCATCCTCTACAGTACCTTGTGCTATTGTCTAAGCGGTCAGGGTTTGTCATTCCGACGAACAACAACGGCAATTTTTTTGTCGTGCAAGTACTCTAGGTTCGTTTACCCTTGTTGAAATAATGTAGGACTCGTAACCAATGGGATGTAAACCTCTCTCCTTAAGTTTGAACCCCGGGATAGCCACTCTCCATTTCGCGGGAGGCCCACGATGGTTCTGCGTTACTTGGTTATTCTGGAGTCAAGCTCGAATCTGCTTGTGGTGACAGCAATGTTTTTCTTGGATAAAACGTCACCTCACGGTTGAAGATGTGGATGCTGCATTGTACAATCGATGGTGGGTATCGTGGCTACGGCAAGCTGTTCGGAGACACGGCCCGGCAAGCTGTTCGGAGACACGGCCCGAACGGACAGAACAATGAACGGAGTCAGGCCCTAACGGCGACAAAGGACACGTTCTATCCTTTTCTTGCGCCAGATTTTCTCACGATATGAGGGAGACAGTATACCGGAAGCCGCACACATGTCTGAAGATACAAGAAATTTGGATGCTGTCTTCCGTCTCGCCACTCTTCTCCCCTCCATTCGAAACAGGCAGTCCAAACCCGAAACGTGGGCGCCTTTTCCACCTAAGGTTGTCACCTTGAGCGTTACCTAAGGTTGTCACCTTTAACGTTGAGTTCACTTTAGGCCACGATGGGTTCGATACGGACTTCGTTCCTAGGTATTGCAGAAGAGGCACGCCCGTGACCAAGCGCAGCAACGAGCACGGCCGTTAGACGGCGATACCTGCGTATTTCTGTACGACAGGCGTTCAAATATACAAGCTGGCTACGTTTATCTTGCTGGCCCGACCTCCCCTCCGTTGATGCCCAGTCATTCGCGGCAGTCCTGAAATAAGTAGCCTAAAGAACTCGTTAGGTATGAATTGGCGAGGAACCTTTCGATTCTTAAGACAGCGTTCGTGGCCAGCAGATTCGATTTTTTTTTACGTTCGCCCGAGTACCCACGCCGAGCATTGGTCAATCCCCCCTTTCGCCCCCTTCCCACCCGTTGGCGAAACGAAATAAAACCAAGAAAATATGTTTGTGCAACAAATGCCGCACAACCGTGACCAGAAAAGGAAAACACCAACAACACGACTACCAACGACACCCCCAACAACAACACCAACACCCTCCACCACAATCGTATCAGTCATTCCGGAAACACTACCGGTCGTGGGTGATACCGAGGATTCGCGTCGGCGTCCAGATCCAGATGGCGCTGCACCTTCTGTTCGGCTCCCTCGAGCTGACCTGCGGGTACACCGCCGGGGCCGTGATGGGGGTGCTTTGCCTCCGACTAGCGATCATGGTTTCCCTGACGGGCTTCTCGTGGATGACTCTCGACAAGAAGTTCCACCGGGTCATGGATCCCTTGACCCTGGGTTTCTACATGGTGAGGTTTTCTAGCTCAAGCGGGGGGGGGGTTAGAGTTGGCTTTTCTGGGGATCGGGGTGTTTCTTTCATCCCTCGAGGCTTTGTCGCGAGTCGGGCGGCTCTCTGACGGGGGCTCCACTGAGATACGATTGCTGTTCGGCGAATTGCCGTCTGGTGAGTTCTCGCTGGTGTCTGCAAGGAATGGGTGGTTGGTTATATTTGAGCGTTGTGGTTCACCTGCTGCTTGACGAAATTGTAGGGTCGTTCATCGTTGGGACCCGAACAATGGGGTAGCACCACATCGTTTCGATGGCAACGACTACTTTCTGGCCACCTTTATTAGTTCCAGTGCGACGGGTGTGGGAAACAAGGCCAGACAATTATCGCACCTCACACCATCGATGAGGTGCACAACCGAGTTTTCTCCCAGTCCTCGGGGCATGCCTGTGTCGGGCTTGCGGAGAAATGTCGAACATTTCCTGTCGGAGGATCTCCAAACCTTGCCAGATAGGTTCGGTGGTAGTGTTCCGGGAGTCTTCAACCCCTCCCGCCTCGGAGCAACTCCCTCGTTTCCCCCAATAAACATAGATACTTTTCCACTTCGCCGAGAGCTCGCACTGTACCAGCATGACGAAGTCCCAACGCCCACGCACTCTCCCCAACTGACCTGTATGTCTTTGCGCACCGAATGAGGTTTGTCTCGCGCTTGCACCAACCAACGCATGATTTCGCAGTTGAACAGCGTACTGCTGGTGGCCATCGACGTAGTGTGCAGCGTACGGGGCACCGAGTCGACGTCCGACGGAGCTCCGCTTTACTTTTTCTTCGAGGGCAGATGGTCCCTGCCATCTTCGCTCCTCTTTGTGGTGGTTGTTTATCACATCAGGTGCGCCGTCAACGATCGAATACGGATTCTAGACCACAAGCATGCGACACGTCTTTCCATCACCTCCCAAGCGTGCGTAGATGCAATATTTGGTGATTTTGTGCTCCTGGTGTTGAAAGTCGTCGCTGTGTTTTAACTCGGGAATCTCTGCGTTGTCTATTTCATTACGTGTTCTCGAGGAGGTGCATGCCGCAGTAGCACCCGTGCTCTTTACTGTAGGCGTGGCTGGCCGTGCTGATTTCGTCGTGGTTTTCGCTGTTGTCTAGTGGTGCGTTGAACACGATCCCGGAGGGAGGCAGCGGCGCTTGTGACTATGTAGCCTGATGGGGGTTTTATGTGGTCCTGTCGTTCAGCGATCGCTTGTTTTCTCGCCTGATAAATATCTTTTGTGTGCTCAAGCGGTGTCCTTCACGTAAACCCACGATGCGTCCTCTTCGAGGTAGCGAAGTCATAGTGTTGCGGCTAGTGCCACGATGACCGAATCTATCTTCGAAACTCGTCGTTCCGATTTTTCCGCGAAGATTATTGCCGTATTCCTTGTTCCAAGTGTTGGAGGGAAGGCTTGGCATTGATCGAGATACAGAACATTTTCTTTGCGTTGCTGTGTTCCGCCCAATAGACACCGGTGTCGCCCATGCGTCGCGCAAGGCTGTTTGTGAGTCACTACCTCTGAACTTCTATCATGTATACCCCCCCTCTCCCCTCTGACCCATCAACTCTGGTCGGTGAAGCCCCGACGTTTCCGGCCCTGCCTCGCGGGTATGCGCTACACCTAGCAGGTCCCAATATGAGTAGTTTATCCCGTAAAACCCCGACTACCCACACCTCTTCCACTTTGGCCCCTCTTTTCCCGTGTTTGTCTCTCTCTCGTCGGACGGAGCAGTGGTCTGCGCTACATGTACTCGAACATCGTGGCGTGGATGCATTATTTCTTCCTTTGGCTGGCAATGGTCAGCGGCTTTTGCTGCGGGGACGGGTTCTGGTCGTTCTTCACGCAGTCCTCCGCACTTGTGCCCATCCTCCTGGTGCGTTTCTTTTGTGGCCTGCACCACACGAGGCCTCAAAATCACGGTAGCGTGTAGAACGTGCTGGAAACATGCGTGCGCTGACACTTCTCCGGCGGCCCATCCGCGGTCTCCGAGGACCACGAAACTCGTCCACTATCAGACATGCGGAAAGATTGGACTACACAATTTCGTTAGCGCACACAACACACAGGTAACCAAATGAACAACCGAATGAACAGCCATTGCAAAAATCTCGCCACATCGCACCTTATGTCGCCACTTTCCACCCAAAATAGGTGCTGTCGATGATTTCTTCCAACACGGTGGAGAGGCAGATCAGAGAGGACTTCGTCCTACGATGCAACATTTCGAGCGAGAGAGGCAGAGCCGACGCGATCTGCGCTTCGAGTAAGCGAAAATTTTTTGCCGTTTTAGGGTAGTGTCTCTCGTGTCGCGAATTAGTTCAGATTCGATGGCGATACGCTGCAGCGTTGGGCATGTAGCAATGTTTGCAACAACCAACCAACGGCAACCAATGGCAACAACCGCAACAGAGGCTTTGACTGACAACCCAATCACCCTTGTTTTCGAAACAACCGTCAGTGCTCCCGGCGAGCGTTTCGGAGCAGCTGAAGGAGGGGACGGCGGCGGAGGCAGTGCTGCAGGAATGGTCAGAGATCACCATCCTGTTCTGCTACATCACGGGGTTCAAGGAGCTCACGACAAGCTGTGACCCGTACGATGTTGTGGACTTCGTCAACTCGCTCTTCTCCAGTTTCGACCAGGTTCGTTTGAGATACGCGGCGCTCGTTCCAACACAGGGGGCGGGCGGACTCCCTTACCACTGCTTCTTCAAGGAAGGAGTTCCGATCTCACAAGGGGTAGACCCGACTCAACCCGACTCGACGCCATGCACCCGGGTTCGCTTCTAAGCTCGCACCCCGGTGCAGCGCACCGAATCGACCTGTCGTCACTACGCTCTTCACATGACGAACCTTTGCCCCACCACCACCTCCCATCCGCCCGGCCTGCCTCTCCCACCCCCCACAGTGCACCGAGTATCACCACGTGTACAAGCTGGAGGCCATCGACTGCTCGTACCTTTGCTGCGCGGGGGGTGGGCAGGAGGGGGAGGGAGAAAACCTTGCCCCGCACGCGGATCGAATCTGGGACATGGCGCTCAGCATGCTGGCCGTCGCCGCCCACGGCAGCAAGTGAGAATCGTACCATAGTTGGTGTAGTGAAGGCATCTCGGGTCGTCAGTTTCCCCGGGCGGTCTTGTCGGCGGAACCGAGCACACCCCGTACGACAAAGCACACAACATAGTGTTTCCGGTAGACGCGGTCCTTCTTGCCTAAACCCGGTGACGTTGTTTTCATCGATTTGGTGCAAGATAAGGCGAATCGGGGTACGCTAAGGACAATAAACAGCAGACGTAGTTCGTACGCACCCCACGCTCATGGTGCCCCATCATGCGAGCAGAAGCCTCCTACGAATGTGGGTCACGAGGATTCCTTGTCATCTGAAATCGTGGCGAGGGTGTGGTTTTGGTCGTCATTGTTCCTATCGCATTTCACGAAGCTGGATAGAAGTCACCACGCGTGGCAACAACAAGTGGGTTCTCCGGATGCAGAATGTAGGCGCCAACGCTTACTTTCAAGGGAGGAGTGTGGGTTGCCTTGTGTGCTGCCGAAGATTCTGGCATCCTTGCCAAACACTACGCCTGTTCATCGAGAGACTGCCGAGTGTATGAATTTCTTGCAGTACCAACATCGTCAGTGTCCTGGGCAGAGGTCCATCTAACAAGGAACGGCCGTTGCGTTTCGTCTCTTAAGGCGATGACCGTCAGCGGTTCGCACACGTCCTCTACTGGTTCTCTTCCTACTTCGTACTATCGTGCTAGGAAGTCGTAGACGGAGTAGTGCACTCCTGTACCACGAGATTCCCAATCTCCCAGGGCGATGGTCTTGAAGACATACTTCGAGGAAAGAGCACGAACAGAAGTCGTCGACCAGGACAGATTCCCTGCCATCGACACCAAGAAATTGCTCACCGCTTCAACAGCATTCTTCCCTGTATCCTAGAAGTCATATTTCGTCCTCATGTCCTCCTGGTGTACAGGTTACCAGCCGCTGTCGGAGCGAAAGAGTCTGGTAGTGGGGCGATCCTCAAGATCGGGGTTCACACCGGCCGGTGAGCAAAGGCCGAATACTCTTAAAAGATGCTTAGCCGACTTTGTCATTATTTTCTCGCCGTTGTAACTTTTGTCTCTGCCGTTATCTCACACGCCTTCTTGAAACTTTAGAAACAGTCTGTTGTTGGGCAAAGCGGTGTCTATCCCTCGCCATATGCAGCAGGTCGTCGAGAATTTGCTCCGGAGTGATTCTCGTTCGAAGGGATAACCGACACGTTTTGCTTTGATAGTGTAAAGAATGCTCTGCGGCCCTGGCTAACGTTTCACGTCTTGTCTGTGTTTTGTTGGTGGCGCCATTAGAACCGTCGTCTTAGTTGTGTGCACGAGCATCCCCGGAATCACTCGAGAGCAAATACTATCCGCTCAAGCCACGACAGACTGCTTGCATCACCACCTTTTGCCCCATGTTTACTTTTGGTGGGTTTCCAGGGTCGTGGGCGGTGTGTCGGGGGTGAAGTCGTACAGCTACCATCTCTTCGGCGACACGGTAAACATGGCTTCTAGAACAGGTGCGTATCAGCTGACCCCGCCTTGCTACTTTCTTCCTCACAAAACAACCAATGTTTTGCCTGAGCATCTGCTCTTTCTCGTGTGAGGCCACAACTGAGCATGGCTTGCAGGATATTCTACGAGATGAGTTGAGTTTCAACAAGAGAGATTCCTCAAACGGAGCTAAGAGATTGGTTAGGTTATTCCGGTAAAGGTTCAAAGGGGGTTCCTTACAATATTTCGGAGAAATATTGATGAAACGTCACAACAATTATCGTCGATTCTTGCGAGCGACTGTTCTCAACAGCTTCAATGGGCGATTTGACCTTTGATTGCTGTCGGGGATGGACGATTTGCAGAAAATATCGTTTCTTACTCCTTACTGGCAACTACTTCCCAAGCAGAAAAAATATTATGTAGACCACATGAAAACTATGAATTTTTATCACAGTTGCCTGCTCACTGCTCGATTTTGCAATGAGCGTGTTGGCGGCTTAACGTATTTGGCACCTTAGAGAAAGGCTCGCGATAGAGTAGATTGCAGAGGTCCATGACTCAGGATGGCCTAAAGAAACTCAGAAGACCCAGCTCTTGTACTCAACTCCGTTGGGCGCATCATGCTGAATCAAGGCGGCAATCGTCCAGCCTTGGTATATCTTGCGCTGCGAGACCCTACATCAACCATGATTCGAGAGTTGTCCTCTCCCGGTTCGACGGTTGTACATTAATCGCCCTCTCTTATGGGTACTGTAGTTTTTTGGAGTCTCAGTTCGTATTTCATCGCTACTGTCGAGCACACGTTGAAGTATCGAGTTTAGTATAGGATCCACTGCTGAGCTGTGTTCCTCAACCCTGTTTCTTGTATGTCGTAAAACGCTGAGCCTCTGTTTCGAATCACAAATATTTCTGAACTGCCGGCCCGTATCGTACGATTGAGTGCAGCTTCGACAGGACTGCCGGGCAGGGTGCAGCTAAGCAAGTCTGCGTTTGAGTCCCTCTCCCCTGAAAAGCAGTCGGCTTGCGAGCTTCGCAGGGGCGTGGCCATGAAGGGGAAGGGGTTGATCGACACGCACCTCGCCAGCTTCGACCCGGACGGGCTCGGGCAGAGGCTGTGGAGGAACTTTCGACGCTTTGAGAAGATGACAAAGGTATCGAGAGCAGCATGGACCAGGAACCGAGCGTTTTTGCATGCGTATGGCAAGAAACTCTAAGCCCGTTGAGGTTGAAGAAGGTTGCTGTAAGGGTATCAGCAATGTTTTGGCATTGTTGCGAATATCCAGACGCATCACAACCCAATTTGACGTGAAACAGCCACGCCCCTTTAGTCTCTGGATATCGGTTGAACTCGGAATATATCGTCCGACGCGACCTACGCCAAAGAGTCGTTGGACGACAATGGGTTATTTGTGTAGGCTGAACGAATCGTCGTGGTGTCGGCCAATGAAAAATGCAATATAATTGTTGGGTTAGGGGGGTATGGGAGGAATCCGGCCTTCCGCACGTATTCCTTGGTGTCCTTGATTCTTCCAACATCGTATTTTCTTCTCCATGGATGTGAGCGGGCAGACTCACCTCAAACTCATATCGATCCGTCACTAGGCCCGAACTTCCATCCGGTCCGTAGAATATTGTTACGCGTGATGCCGGGTTTCCGCTCTGCGCTGGAAATGCCCTCTCTATATTTGCACCCAACGCATCCTTGCACCTCCACGCCACGTGACATCAATTGGAACGACAGGTCTATGACCCCAACTTCCAGCACAAGGGGGGCGGAACCAAGAAAGGGCAAGACCAGGGTGTGTTTTCCCAAGAAGGGAAGATTCACATGATCCGGGTAAAAAGGCTCAAGTTCACTCTCAAGGGGTCCAACTACGAGGACTCGCAGAACACGGCGTTAGGAGGTGAGATTTCCGTGACTTCAGGGCCGTCGAAGGCGCTGCCAAGAACCTAGCCGGCGTCAACGCGTGTGGGTTGGTCCTTTGCCTTAAGAGGGTGATGCAGCGACCTGTATTTCCTGAGCCCTCGTTGACTGGTGCTCCCTAGACGACCGAGCGGGGTCATGCAGGTCTATTTGAAGATCAAAGATTGCAGCATATCCTGAGACTCCCATGGCATAGGTCCACTAGCCTAAGCCTAAACCGAGCTCCATAGACGTTGTGTTCCCACTCTTTCGCCTTGACACACATACACACACCCGGAATGCCTTTTTCGCAGACGAGTTGGAGAAGGAGTACCAGCACCAATATAACGCGAGCCATCTCCAGCACTTTCAGGTATTTTGTTCGGGAGTGGAAAGGTCTGGTCCGCAGGAGATCGGGGTAGGCATGTGCTGCGCTGGGTAGCGTGATGAGGTTCCCCATCGGGTAATTCCGGGCAGCTTGGCAGGGAGAACACTCTCAGCAACTTGCCCAGCATGCCGTATTCCCGAGCGAACATTGTGCGAATGGAGTATATCACACCCTGACGGACCGATTTCCCAAGGTTTTCCTCTCCGATTATGGAATATGGGTAACGTCGGCGCCGAAAGTAGTAGGGGATTTGGCAAGAGGTCAAGGACCACTTTTCACAGGTTGTGCTCTCACGAACTCGTTTCTGACTAGCAACCTAACTTTTCACGATCGCTCTTCATAGCCGTGATACCAGGCGCGATACCAATAACGTTTGTTATTCACTATTTGTTTTTCTTCTGTTATGTTATGGATCCATCTCGCGACGACCTTTCGACACTGTCGCCCCGCCGCTCACGTGTGCACACGCACCCACATCTCCGTGAATATGGCGATTGCACAGATTTTCCTGCTGGTAGCGTGGGTGTGTGTTTGTGCCTCGATATACCTGGATTTCTACCGGAGCCCTTCTGAGGTGACCAGAGCACGAGTGGGCATCCGAGTCTCCGTGTGCCTTCTCCTGCTGGTCGTGCTCTTGTCCACGAGAGATCCCAAGTTTGTTGGCTGGCTGCAGGTACGCAAACGTCCGGACCTGGCGCCGTGCGGTGTCCACGGCATGCACCGAAGAATGACGTAGGCCCGTTGTCGTAACTCCATGGCTTTTGTGGTCGTTGTTGTGGTTGTGGTTGTGGACGTTATTATTTGCTGCTGCTGTTCTTGTCTTGTTTTCGATACTATTGTCGTTGTTGTTACTGTTGTTGTTCCTGCACTTGATCAATCTTTCGGGTTTGTGCCACAACAGTCCGTCCTTTCACTTGTCTATGCTCGTCACCACCCTCCCATGTAGCCGGTGGGGGCCGTCACCGCGGTGATGTTCTGCATCTCGCTGAACGCGTTGCTTCTTCTAGTGCCCGAGTTCCACATGATGGACATGAACATCATCAGCCTCGTCACGATATCATTGCTCATGGTGAGACCACTCTTTCTGCAGCGCCCATTGGTGGTGACTTGTGAGAACCACGGGGTGGGCATGACTACTGTCGGTATCGGACATCGCAATAACATTGTCTCTGGGCTCGTTAGTCTATGTGGATACCATTAGCCCGCATCGTAGGGCTATCGCTCATGGTGGTTGAGAGCAATCTCGGCCCGTGGTACGGACATCAGTCATCATGCACAGATGTCGGGTGTGTTGTACAAGGTACCTGATGTGAACAGCACGTTCGTCTTCACAACCGGCGTCGCCTCCTTAGGCAGGCGGACCTGACACGCACAGAGCGGGTAGGCACGGACGTGACCGGTCCTTCGGTGTTGACTATGTTCACGAATTGAGTAACAGCTTCTTCAACACAATGACGGCTGTCTTCGTTGTTGGCTTGGGCCCTTCTGTGTTGAACATGTGTACGAACTTACAGTAGCAATAACTTCAACACCTGCCGGCTGTCTTTATTGAGCATTTGTTTCCCCGCAACGCCTGTTGCACTGGACGGTGCTCGTGAGATCTCACGTGTGAAACGAACAACCCCGCAATTCTGCCATACGATCCGATTCCTCGCCCCTACGACGTGAAAATCTTCAGGAATGGCCTCGTGCCACAATGCAGCTGTGCGAATAGAGGCTACAGGAAGAAACCACGGACCACCAACAACCCTAACTTGCCCTACCCAGACCATCACTAATCCCACAAGCAACAAACGAACGCCGCAGGATCTCCAATACGCCTACGTGCTGGCGGTGAATGTGGTTGACGTGGTGGCTTACACGGCAGCCATGGTTGGGGCCCAAACACACCATGTAAGCGAGAAAGTTCACTTTCGAATGCCTATCGAGTTTCGAGTCCTGTGTGAATCTCGAAATTCCTGCAGTTGGCGACTGCAAAGTAACATGAGCCGTGACATACGCCTACGAGTGGGGCTGCTCGCAACATGTATGCAAATGAACCTGGAGACTGCATACTCGGCGCGAGGGGAGTTATTTGGGGCTAACCGTGTTCAGCCAGGGCGGCAACAAGGTTATTTGGTTTACGAGAGAGGTGTATGACGCGTTTTTAGCCGTAACGTTGCGTGAAGTTAGCCTTCGTGAGGAGAATATACAGCCCAAGATATCCCATCTTCGTTTCTCTCCAACAGTTCTGTTTCGTGGGCAGTACAAGTAGTTCGCTCGAGAGACCACCCAAAATGCAACATTCACAGGGCACAGCGGCAATAACAGCTGTCGTGAAGCCTAACGCTAGGCATGTCCGCGCGGGGCGAACAAAGCGAATTTTCACTCTACAAAGTGCACGTACGTATGTCGGTAGACTCCGTTGCCGAACATGAGCGCTCTAGTTTAGTAAAATACATGGCCCCAACTCTGTCGGGCGAGAGGGCACAGCAGTATCAGCCTCTACTAAGGAACGAGGAATGCTGAGTATATGCAACACGGGATACCTGAGACGCATACTCGACCCAACTGTTTTGCGTGATACGTGTTTGTCGTCTGTCAAGGGAGAGGACGTGGTGGGGTACCTCCTGTTCGTGTACGGGGCGGCCCTGATCGGTAGCTACGCGTGCAACAAGAGGGAGCGAGAGTTTCGATATACATACCTCCACCGTCGGATTCTCGAGGACAACAAGGTGGGGACTCTCACTGTCGGGGGTCTGTTATGGAAATGCAGCAGCGCGACTGTCAAGCGGTAGGGAGAGGTGTTCCGAACCTGGAATTTCCGAAACGTCGAGATTAAATCTCCTTTTCGACGTTTGAGGGTTATGGAAAGGACGCGATAGGATATGTACTTTAGCATCGAACTGACAGTACTAGAGCACCCATATAACACCGCCTGAAGAACGAAAAGGGTGTTCATTTGACTCCTAGCGGCTTTCGTAATGACATGGGTGTAGTTCGTCCGAGAGTCTCTTGCTCTAAGCCGTTTGTCACTTAACGGAAGTTCCGGATATGGGTGAGCCCTCTAGCGTCCGTTAAGGCCGAACATTGTGGAACGAACCGCTCAAAACAGAACCGTTGTTTGACCGCATGGTGTGTTGCTATTCTGTGAAGTTTCTCCGGCTCCTTTTTGCCATCACGAGATCAACCTTACGGCCAATCAGGCGGAAGTTGCCGACTTGTCGCAGGCGCTGTCACCTTTGCGGTGAGCGAGTGCTGTAAACGTTCCTCGTCACCGCCCCGAACAGGTGAAAGCGGAAGACCTGTTGAGAAACATGTTCCCGAACGTGGAGCACGTGCGGGCCCTGGTGAAGGGGCGCCGCGTGGTCGACCACCTCGAAGACGTCACCATCATGTTCAGCGACCTCAAGGGGTACACACAGTGGGCCAGCGAAGAGTCGCCGAAGGAGGTCTACCGCGTCCTCAACAAGGTACGGCAGGGCGGGTTTCAGCATAGTGCTAGCTTTGTTGGTGATATGCTTGATGCAGCATCGACCGCGTTCCCTGACCAATGAAACGGCCACAGTGTCCACACTTCGTTGCCTACAGTAGCATGGACTGCGCTAGACGTGAGGGGTAGCGGGGCGGACAAGCTATACGCAGCAAGTTAGGAATTCTGCGACTACCCGCGCGTGGGTGCTCTTGCTTTTGAGTTCCCAAAGCCTGGTAGATGTCATTGGCCGTACAGTCAACTGGTCAATATGTCAACGTCGGTGGTACAAACTCGAAAATAGTATTTCGTACTTCGAAGTACATGTTTTACGTGTTTAACGACTTGGCCTGACCGCTCTTCGCACGGTAGAGCTGCCACAAACACGCCCGTTAGCACAACGTATGTCTGTCGATGCCTCTTGCACAGAATTGCGAGTGTGCTCTGGAACGCTGCCTAGTGTCAACCTCTTTCGCGGGGAACACCTGAACGCACCGCGGGGTTTGCACTGATGAAAGTCTATTATTAGTCTTTCAAACGTAATATTTCACTCTTCCATATTTTGTTGGTTCTGTTCGCTCTTCGACTAACCCCTGTCAGGTGTACACGGCTTTTGATACCCACCTGGACGCCCTGGGGGTGTATAAGCTCGACACGGTCGGCGATGCTTTCGTGGTGGTTGCCGGCCTCGACGGTTTCAAGTCTCAGGAGGCGAGTGCGAAACGGGGGTGGTAATGTACGATCGATGCTTGCCGTTCGGAAATCGACCCGGGGCTCATGGTTATTGAGCGGCGTGTAGATGGAAGTTTATCCTCCCTCCATCACCTCATGCTCACGGGCTTCCTGGGGAGGCGAATGCCACGAAGTCGTCCACACCGGATGACACGGGGACAGCTAACATAAAAGCTTTTTCGAATTTCACCGTTGCCTACGTAAAACAGTGTCATTGACTCTAATAATATGTTGACAGCACGCACTTCGTTCCCCCCATGTGGGGATACTGAAGACGACGTTGTTTGCTAACCCAAGGCATGGGGCATGTCTCAAAAACATGCATGTCACGATTTGAGGCATGTGATAATGCTAGTCTCGAAAGGTGAAGTATGAAGCGGGCACTGACCGCGTCTTGTCCGTCGCTTCTATGTGGAGTGCTGGGGCTCTCTTTGCAAAGACTGGTAGAAGTTGTGGAGGTAGTATAGGAGTTAGTGGTGGTAGCACGTGGTAGTGGTCGTGGTGTGGCTTACGGAACTGACAAAGCTACGAGACTGACGTACTCTCAACGACACAAAGCTCCTCCAGGAGTTTCATCCGCTGCTGACGACAAGTCGAATGCACATCGTGATGGTGTTGCGGCAACGCATGCGGGGCGATGTTCTACAGTTTCACGACACTGTCTGCTTGCTTTCTCCCGTATGCGCTCGACTGCTACCCTGAGAAGACGATGTCAATTGACTTCTGAGGCCTGTACGATGCTCCGTACGTGGACAACTTGCGAGTGTCTTAGACATGACGGCCTGGTTTCGGTGAGATGCTATTTTCTTCAGTAGAACATCGTCCGACTATTGCTTGATAATGAGCAGGATCACGCGATGGCAATGGTGAAGTACGCTTTCCGCACGCTGTTCGAGCTGGAACGCATCAAGACCGAGGAAGACCTTAACTTCGAGATGCGGGTGGGCCTGCATACTGGGCCGTGCATTGGTGGCGTCATCGGAAGGCTCAAGCCTAGGTGAGTGACGAGACCGACGACTGATGCCGGTGGTGGTGGTCGCATTCTGAGGACCGTGTTGTCGGATGCCGGATCGTGACGAACAATCGAGGAATAGCTGCAGGCGTCATCGTGACCATTTCCTGCATATGTTTGGTGTTGCATACGAGTACTGATACCTCGATCTCCAGCAGGGGTATATTGTTAAGCACAATCCGTCCATCCTGCATCAAAGATGATTGTGTCGGGAGAGAACAAAAGCACATCAGACTTTGGCGATGGTCAGTCCGTGTTCTTCATGCTTGGGGACGAAACAAGTAATCAACCATCCTATCATGGCATAGAACCGGCCACGAGGTACTCCCGGTCGCACTTCCGTTCATTTCGCCTTGAAATCGCGCAAATACAGGTACCTCTGCTGGGGAAGAACACCTCTGATCTCGAATGAGCTGGAAGCCGCCGGAACACCGGGAAAGCTTCTGGTAAGGGCGTAACAGCCAGCATGAATGCGCTCAACAGCTTCCCTTGATACCTCTGATCTTTGATTCTCGTTCTCTCTCTCCTCCTTCTTCTTCTTCGTCTCCTTCTTAGCGCATGCAACTGTCCACATGACATTTCCTCGGTGGTATCCAGCCTTTTCGTTGCCCCCTATGCGCCCTCATCCCGTCTCCCCCCACCCCCCGCCCCCGATTCATCTCCACCTCTGCATGGTCTTCGCTCCCTTGCATGTTCCTAACCATAGTGCCGCCGAGTACACATACTTCGCCAACACTCCGCTCTCCGTTGCCAACCCTTCTTCAAGACGTCAATAGAGACATCACGTGAACGCCCTCTTTTCGCTGTCTTCAGCAGCCATCGTATACATACTCGGTGTGGCGCCCTCCGTTCTCCATTCCCCCCCCCCCCAAAACCCCCGGGTAATGGGGGGGGAAAAAAAAAGGGGGCAAAAAAATCAAGGCCCCTGGGGTTTAAAAAAAAACCAAAAAAGGGTTTCGGAATTTGGGGGGGGCCCAACTCCTTTCTTAAGGGGTAAAAAACCCCAACGGAAACATTAGGGGAAGAGGGGGAAGTTTGGGCAACTCAAAAAAGAAGGGGTGGTCAAGGGGGGGGTCAAGGTTTGGGCCGGGGAAACCCTCCACGGTAAAAACTTTGAAAAATTGGGGGAAAAAGAAGGGGCGAAATTTTTTAAAAAAAAGGGGAAAAAGAAAAAAGAAAAAAAAAAAGAAAAACCAAAACTAAAGTATTTATAAAGGTGGAAAAAAAAAAAAAAGGGGGCTGGAAATTTTGGGTGGGGGCAAAGGGTTGCAAACCAAAATTTGGACCAAAAAACAAAAAAAAAGAAACAATATTTGAAACTAAAAGAAAAGCCCCCTTTAATAAGGGTTCCGGGAAAATTCAAAAAGAATGAACGCCCGTTTACCAAATCGCTCTGGGAAATTAAAGGAATGGAAAAAAAACTCGAATAAAAGAAAGAAAGGGGAATGGGGACGTAAATAAACAAAGGGGGCCAACAAGGATTTAG
>FN649749.1:2612122-2622577 GCA_000310025.1 Ectocarpus siliculosus
CTTTTATTTCATTTCCCCCCCCCCCCCCCCCCCCCCGGTTACTGGGGTGCGAGACGAAAGGGCGTCAAAATCATCACGCCTCCTGTGTTTCAGAACAATCCCACCAACGGTTCTCGCACTTCGCGTTGGCCCTACCTCCTTCCTTATGTGTTACGAACCCCGATCGCAACCATCAGGTGAGCAGCGCGACGTTCGCGCAGCTCAACAAGCAGGTGCTGCTCACGCGGGGGCTCAAGTTTCGGCCCGGCGAACCCCTCCACGTCAAGACCTTCGACAATCTGGCGGATGAGGAGGTGCCGACATTCTTCATAGAGATGGTGAGAAGGACAGAGGACAAAGAGAATGATACACCAGAGCTACAGTATTCATAGAGCTGGAAAAGACGAGAGATGGGGCCTGTAAGTTCTGGTTGTGCGCAAGGGTTCGCAATCGATATTCTGCACCAGAGACCAGACAGAGTGAACCACTATCTGAACCTAGATGAGACGCCACCTTTAGTACGGCTTCGGGCATATCTCAGAGTGACTGAGCGCCCGTTCACGACATCGCTCTGGTAACTTAATGCAGTGGAAGACAAGCTCGAGTAAAGGAAGGAAGGTGGATTGGGTACGTAATTAAGCAATGGTGTCCATCATGCATTCAGCCCGAAAGCCGCTAGAAATTGATAAACGTTCCGCACATTGACTGGCCATTGATACTGTTTCCTCGCACGACTGCTCTTGTTTCTGCGCACATAGGATTCCATCACGGCCTTCACTATCCTGGCAAATGAAATCGCCGAGGACCGCGCAGCGGCAAGGCGAGGGTCGTCGGCGCAAATGTTCGACGACGGAGGTGTGTGGGACAGACTCTGTCCAGGTGTCCTCGCTGAAGCTGCTATCGCTTTTGCTGTTTGGTGGATCTGTGTCGTAGTCTTGACACATTTGTTGCCGTCGCTGCTGCTGATGCTGATGCAGCTGCTACTGTTTGACTGTTGATGTTGTCGTGGTTCCTGAGTTCGTGTGGAGACGAATCGTGTGGCAGTTGCCCTGTCGTTTCTAGTCCCGATGTGTTCATTTGGGAGACAACCGGGGCCGACAGGAGTACGTCCCTCTCTTTCCGGGCCGTTGTCACAGGCGGAAGACACGCCTAATAGTGTAGTTGATCCCTCGTTGTATCTACATATCTTCGTGTGTCTGCCATTGGTAGAACTGACCGGCACGGGCGAAGATGGAAGTCTCAAGAAAACGCTGCTCGGCGTCACCCGGCTCAAGCGCTTGTTTCACGGCAAAAGCAGCGAAGGTAGCACGGCAGGTGAGACGAAAACATGGGTTAAGCAAGCATCGCTACCGGAATCCGAGTCATGTTCGACCAAAACACGGGACGTCTTCTGCTTGTTTCAACCTCGACCCGTTGTGTTTGTTACACGAGAAACGCAGAATTGCTTCAGACGACTCTACCCGTTGTGGAGTAAGTCGATGTTGCTTTGTGAAGCTTCACACCGGCCCAGTCTCGACAACTCTTCTGTATTTCGTATGCGTGCATGCAAGACATAATGCGCACATATCTTGGGCAGTTTCAACAGAAAAGCATCATACTCCGCCCTTCTTGGCATTCGTATTTTGCAACTATCGAGAAGGACGGAAGTAGTGTTCACGCAATAGAATGAGCGGATCAGCGAGTTATTGTACAGCATTCCTTCGTCAAAACATCCCTCCCGCCCACCCCGAAATTTTGAATACTCGCGGGAAATCAATGTCTTCGGCAGACCCTGGCATGTCGGAAGACGCTGCTGGGGTTGGGAGGACGAACAACCCAAGGCGACCAAATCATTTGAGTGCCACGGGCGTCGTCATGAGCACCCAGAGCGCGTACCTTGCGAGCCCACCGGGTTCCCCGGAGAGCAAGCAGGTATAGACCTTCGTGCTACTGCCATTGGCACTACCATTACGGCTGTGTTTTAAAATTTTCACACACGTTTGCGACCCGTGCTATATACCTGAAGTAGTATTTGCATGGTGTAAAAAATAGTACCATGGTACGTTCCTTCTCATTTGTCGCTCCGACCGAGAAAATGAAATGCACCGAGGATGCTAAGCTCGATGAACGGACAGGGAGAGGTCAAGTGAAAACCTCAACACAACTGGTACGACCTTGAGGATATTCGTGGCGTGTAGATTAAGGGCGTACACGTACGTGTAGGCCGCATCACAGTACGAAAGCTGCATTGCCAGAGGAGCGAAGGGAGGTCTGCAGTAGTGACCCAATGATCCAACCACGCTGGGAGAACAAGGTCCGCAGTTTCTTCATCCTGCCGTGCCAAGATCGCATTTCCCAATAAAGTAACCCTAACCCTCTGTTCTCTCATTCCCTGACCTACATTGTCAACAGCAAGTGATGTATTCTTAGCCAACGCAGCGAGGAAAATTAACGTAGACCACCCCCGCAGAAAATCCGGCGTGCCATGGTTATCGACGATAACATGAACAACATGAACAACAACAACACCCCCCGCCCTCATTGCCCGAGCTGGCCGGGGATGGCCAAGAGAGCCTTCGAACGATACAATACACAAAGCAACACGTGACAGCAAGTTTTGGGCGTTCAGGTGCCGAGAAAGCGTTCGTTTGGCGTAGAAGCAGGGACTGACTCTACCCTTTGTGTAATCCACCCTCATTGGCCGACCAGTCGAGCGCACAGGACAACAACAACGCCTCTTTCGTGGGCGGATGGGGGAGCGGTGGCCTCGAAGGGATCCCCAAGGGATGGTCAAGAGGGCCACAAGCGGGAGGACAAGGAGGAGGCGGAGGCGCCGGGGGGGCAGCAGCAGGAGGAGGAGGAGCTACGTCGGCGGCGGGGAGAGGAGCACCGCCGTCAAGACTCCGGAGAGCTAGCTCCGCCGGGGTAGAAGGTAGGAAAGAACAACAGCGGCGACGGTCGTCCCTGGCAGTCATCCCGACCTCCCTCAAGAATTCCCTGCAGGCCGGCGGCGGAGCCGCGGTGGCCGCGGCGACGGCGGTAGCGTCGAAGGCGACGGGCCGGAATTCGAGCGCCGTGGCCGTCTCCGGCGAAGGGGGTGGGCGCAACGGTAGCTTCGGCTCTTTAGCGGCTGTTGACCGGAGACAAAGCGGCGGGGGGATCCGCGCCGGGACGACTTGGGGGTGGGATGGAGAGTCTTCGGACAGCGCCGGATCTGACGGCGGCGGCGGTGGCGCTGTCAAGGAATTGTCCAATCGAAGACGCAGCAGCCGGCGCAGCCCCCGCGGGAACGGTGGTGACGGTACCACTGAGCGTCTTGGCACCGGTCGCCGGAGCGTCGGCGGTGGTGGTGGAGAGGGGTGGGAAGACGGTGGCGACGAACTGGAGGGACGTGCACCCGCCGGGGCAGCAGCAGCGAGCGACAGGCGATCGTCCACCTCGAAAAGAGAGCGTACAAGGAGGAGCAGCGGTGGGAGCGGCGCCAGAAAAAGTGGGGAGGAAGGCGATGGCGACAGCGGGAGAGGAGGGAGCAGCAGCGGAGAAGACGGGAAGGCGCCCACGCGTGGACGAGGGCGAGGGAAAGGGGGGAGGGGAAGCCTCTACATCGATGACGATGAAGGCAGCGGCGGGGGCGGTCATGGGAATAATTTCCTAGACGACGATGACGATGCTAAGGCAGGGCGGCGGAGAAGGAGCAGAAGGACCAGCGGTGAGGGGCAAGAGACTTCCTCCTCCTCGTCCCAAGGAACGCGGGCCGACCCCACCGCTGCCGCTAGAGCGCACGTGCTATTCTCCGGAAATGAATCGGACAGCGACCTTGATTTGAAACAAGGTGCAAGTTCGGGGCAAGACTCGGACGACGGTGGCGATTCTTCGCGGTGGAACGATGATTGAATTAGGACTTGGTTTAGGTCACCCACCAAGAAAGGGAGGCGAGATCGTTTCCCTGATATACTAAACGACTCTGTTCCCTCGAATCCTTTGTGTGTGTGTGTGTGTTTCGAAGCGTGTATCCATAGCCGGGGTAAGCGGTGTTGGCATAATTCATGCTGTGTTGTTGAGCAGCGCTTGGGGTTAGCACCTGTTGTCCTTAAAGTCCAACATCAAGAACGACAAACTCCGCCCGTCCTGTCCTTCACTTCTCCGTGGCAACTCTCTTGACAATTCAATTTCACGTGTGTGTGCAGGCCTCAGTTATGGCTTGGCACGGGGCATGGTTTGGGTGTGTGGCCGCTTAACGAATATAGCCCATAGTTGGTATAGAGTATACGGAGTGGGGGACGTGCGGGATGTACCAGCCGGATGTACGTAAGCGAAGTAGTCTAGGAGGAAAAGAGGGCATTGAATACTTGCGGCGCCCACAGCGCAATAAAATCCGGCTGAACCGGTCGGGAAAAGGGGTTAAATGGTGCGTGTGGGTGCGCATTGAATGGACACCGCTCGCTGACCGTGTGCGCACAAGGACATGTGTTCGCCTGACCGACCGACCGCACAGTCAACGGTGAATCGCTACCCAACACGAAAGGACCGACAGGTCTAACAATAATCCAATTTTAGAAGTTTTAGAACACCCAACACGAGGTCGCAATTGTATGCACACCGCCGCGTGAAAAACCGAAATTGTGGAGGAAAGCTCCCCACCGCGGCAACAACAACTCTTCTTGACCCTAAACTCTCCCAATCCGACCGAGAACGCAACTAATGCGCACAGACCCACAGCCATCACGTGGCCCATCGAGGATTGGCACGCTTGCCAGAACAAGCTGCTCCAACCAACGACTCATCGTGCCCATGTCTGCGCACGCCGGTCACCTTGCCCACTATTGAGGAAGGCAGCACCGTTTCTACAAGAAAAGGTCGTTTCAGCACAATGGACAACCCCGACCCCTACTGCGTCCGACGCGGCAGCGCCAACGTTCAAAGTCCACCGCAAAACATCTTCCAAAAATGTCCATGCTCCCTATAGACAAAAGGGTGCTTGTTCTCCAGAGTTGCTAATTTTCTCAACGGTCAGAAGTTTTGCCTGACCGCCTGGCTGCCAGGGTCAACCGCCACCCCTGGTTCGTCGGACATGCCATCAAGGCAGGGGACGCCCACAGGCGTCACATCACTTCCTAATCTTACGCCATGGGTACAACAAACAAAGGACAGTTCATAGTATTACACACCAACACCGTGCCAACTTCTTGCCGAGCCGACCCATGCCCCACGAGAACCGCTTCTCCCCCTCCCCTTCCCAAAAAGTTCAAAAGATCAAACATTAACATTCATCCAAGGCGTGTAGATGGGGTACACAAGACCATCTCCCGTTCAACACGTTTCCAACACCGTGTCCACTCGCGACAGATAGGCAGCCCCGACTGGCTCTCCACAAAACGCCACGGTTGCCATAAAAGTTCTCTCATCGCTCTTGCTGCGAAAAAAGCTCGCGCTTGAGTGTACACGGCATCTCGGTGAGCCACACTCATCTCCACAGGGAGTAGCTGCTCTCCAATCGCAGCCAACAGCTGCAGGCGAGCACCCCACAGAAACAGAAACGAGCACCCGAGGAGGGGGGCACACAGGTACCCGCACGATCGTACAGCTAACAGCAAAATCGATCATCAATGGCGTTTTCGGTTTTCGCGTCGTCTCTCCCAACGTCTACTGCGCTCTATTGACGGACGCCAGACAAACCGGCGCCTTGTGCGTGTGTGTGTACCCTAGTGCGCGAATATACGTCGAGCCGCCTCGCAAACCCAGCATCTATCACCGATGCTTTTCTTCATGCACGCGCGCAAGACAACACAACCAAATCTTGGTGGGCGCCATTGCAGGCCCGCTCCGTCTCCCTGCCTCCCTGCCTGTCACTACCGTATGACGCGTCTTTCGTGTGCGCCCTATCAAAAGAGGGAAAACACACACACAAACAAAACGCAGCCGAAAGGAAGGCTACAAAACCATCAAGGAGAATGAATGGCACGCGCCACACGGTATACAATGCCCCCCCCCGTCAAATCACCCGGATTCCTTTCGCCCATACTTTGCGGGGGCCCAACTATAACCTGCGCATTTGCTGCGCAACACGGGAGTATTATTAGTTCACGAAAACTCTGGAAGGCGGCGATTGGCATTATATCTCGATTCAGCGTCAAAACACAAAAAAAAACTTCGAAAAAAAACAAGACAAGCGATTACATCAAGCCATATAGCAAGGCCTCCGAATCTGTAGCCCCAGAAATGAAAAACACCACAACAAATGCGGGCTTCCTTTCCGAGTGTGGTCTGGCCTAACCCACTGCCCACCCATTAGTCCGAACCAAACGAGTAACACAAGGCAGACGAGCTGGAGACGCCTGCTGTTACCGAGGGTATCAGCCCTTGGGGGTGGCCATGCACTGACTGACGACTGGCTTCACATCGATGGCAAAAAAGAGAAGCGGTAAGAACCTAAAGGCGGCTATTTCGACCAGGCAGCCGTGTTGGGCACACGATCACTAAACGTGGGGGCGCAATGCGCAAGCTAGATTGATGGTGCTACCATATTTCGGTTGAATGCGAAGAGGAGATAGACCAATCGCCGGAGGGAAGAATAGACCAATCATCGAAGATTGACACCAATCATTGAAAATAACGTCATTCATGGTGCCAACATCATTCCGTTCAATACGAAGAGAAGGATCGACCAATCATTGAAGCACCATGGTGTTGTTACCATCCTTCATTGATGTGCTACTCGTACCATCATTCTGTCCTTAAACGAACAGAAGCATTGACCAATCGTTGAAAGCCCACATCAACGGTGTTGCTACCATCCTTCTTTGACGGTGCTACGATCATGCCGTTCGAACCGAAGCGAAGATTGACAAATCATCGAAAATAAACAATTCGCGGGGGTTTTGTGGAGACACTCCTTCACAACACCGCCCTCGAGAGCTACAGCAACCCGCAGGAAAAACCATCAAACCAGGCGGTCATCCATGGCAAGAGGAAAAAATACTGGGAAAATGATGTACAAAGAGAGGAAAACACGAAAAAAAGGGTATCTCGAAAGGTGAGACCAACCGGTCGCATCCACCAAGCAGATTCATCGGAGCGTTTTGCCCTCGTCGTCGCTCGAGTAGTCCACCCGCTGGTCGTAGTAGCCGTCGAAGGTGTCCCGTGAGTTCGCCGAGTTGTTGTGGCCCACCTGCTGTTCGGGTCGATTTTCGCATACAAAACAAGGGACGTAAAAATAGCACGAGACTTGGTACGGAATACGATTTTCGCATACAATGCGGAAACAAACAACACGAGACTTGTACACCAAGGTCAATTTTCGTAAAGCAAACAAATGAAAAAGTGGAGAACATGAGACTTGCACATGAGAGGTGGCCTCCTGCGGAGATGTGTTCAACTTGCGGATTTTTCAGGTTGTGAAGAGCAGCCCAGTTGTTTTCTTACCCACCCCGCTCTCTACTCCCTCCCAAAGAATTGCCAGACTTGAGCCTCATCGCACCCAGCCGAAACGGGTGAATACTCTGAATTCTCTCGTTTCAGGGGGATGATTTTCTCGTTTGTAGGAAGAACGCCAACTGAAATGGAAAAGCACTCCGTTTTTCAACAAGCAGCGTTAGCGTTAGCGCCCTTTCGTGCAATACTCTGCCCAGCGCACATGCACGGCCTCCGGCAAGGCACTTGAAAAAAACGTTCCTCCGCTTTCGAAAAGTGTTACAAACTACCCAGAAAAAAAAAATGTGCAGACCATCTTCCACGGGTAGTGAAACGCAGAGGCACCGCGGCGATCAGCCCACTAACAAGCCACGCTCACAAAATAAAGGGCTCAAAATGCAACGCAGGCACGACATGGCATCTCGACAACGTCAACAAAACAAAGTCGACGAATGCAACTCACCATGTCAACCACCCGCTTTCCGTTAGCCCCCTCCCCGTTCCCGCCTTCTTTTCCGCTGTCCTGCCCCGCCGCCCCTGATCCCGCAGACCCTCCTCCCTCTCGCACCTCATCCTCCTGGTCGACGAAACAAAGAAACGGCGGTATATGCGCAAGGGTTGGTAGCGGTGAACAACTCTGTGGTGCTGCCTGCGCAAGCAACCGACGTGCATCGTCATCATGCGCTCCAAGAGCAAGCACCGTGTGTGGCCACGTCGGTATGTCTCGGAGAAACTACAGACAGATGTTTGAAAAATTTGGTGTGAGGTGTGAAAATACCATCGCAATGTGGTCTTCACGGCCTCTCCAACCGTTCTCTCTCTCCCCCCCAGGCAGCATCCCCACCATATTCGCCGCAAAAGCCTCGCATTATCTGCTTGCCGCAAACACAACGGCCTCGTCGAGAGTAGGCAACGCTACTACTTTTTCGCCTAAACCCCTTCCCTCTCCTCATGTTCCTTCTCCGCGTCGTGCACGGGGCGGTAAAAAGCTTGAAATGATGTTGCTAAACGCTTTTCAATGCCTCGTTTTCACCTATCCCCCCTCCCCCCGCGTGTTTGCCATCGGGGTTGGGTTTTCGTCGCTTGGCAACGACGTTGTAAAACAAGCCGCCCGCTCGGTGTTTGCCATCGGGATTGGGTTTTCGTCGCTTGGCAACGACGTTGTAAAACAAGCCAATTCACTTGGTGAACTCGGCAACCAGGTTACCGTTTTTTTTTTTTACGTCGTTTTTTTTTTTTTGGCGGTAACCATAATGGTGGTCGAGTAGATCATGTTGTGCGGGGTGGAGAACCCTCACTCTGCGCAAAGGGGATGATCGCACCACGTTGTGTTAATATTGGTCAAGCACCCTCGAGGCAGTTACACAGTGCTTACAACTGTCTCTGGAAGTGAAAGCACCAGAAAATAAATTAAGTCATACGTAGCTGTCATCCGTACGCAAGGAAGTAAGCACAAGATGCCGAACACCCTTAGCAGGATGCAGCTCACCCTTCATGCGACTCGCCAAATACCTCACGGTGCTTCGCGCTTGGTGATGTGAGAGCCTGGTCCGGTGAGAACCCGGCGTGCTCCGTCCCGGCTTTGTAGGGATGCGAGGTCAATGGTTCTAATGACTACCGGCATGCACGACTATGAGTACACCCCCCCCCCCCCCCCCCACCGTTTTCTATTCCCACGATGACAAAAATCACCCCCGAGGTACCCCGTGAGAGAAGAAGAAAAACCAAACCAACACCGTGCCCCTCGCTTGCTGTCAAAGTCGCCCGCACCTCTTCCTCGTCATCCTCATCTTCTTCGTACTCCTCATCGTCCTCTGGAACTCCCTCCGAGGCATGGTTTGTCACCACCCCAATGCGCGTCAGCTTCGTGGATGGTAGTCAAAAACGTTACGCCGCCGAAACCGACAGCAAGAGAACCAACGCGATGATTGAAGTGGGGTTCATTTATCGTTGAAGGCAGCACCACAGGGTGTCGTGTTGCAAGAAATCCTTGGAAAGAAGCTCTAAATCCCGACGCATGTGAGCCTTTCACACTAGTCGAAAGGTCTGGCTTGGCCTGCCGAGCGCACTGTGCACGTCTCGATCGTTCACCACCTCTCATAAACGCCCGTAGAGCGCCAACAAAAGAGGGCGGCGGCTGCCAACGCCATGACGGAGAGAGCGAGAGAGGTCCTTGACGCGGCGACAGTGCACGTGTGGCCGCCTCAACAAGCTTTCCCATTCCCCCTCTATTGCTCGCTTACTACGTGACAGAAAAAAAAAATCAGCATCCCAAGAGGGTGCGCCAGCAAGTACGAGCGTGTCCAAATCGCACCAAAAAGGAACGCGCGTCGACGTACAGCAGTAGATCCAAACAACGCTCATCGGTGGGCAAGGAGCCAAGAGCTCTTTACGGACGTGGCATGGTGGTTATGATGCCGACAAGGTTCAGAATTGGAGGTGAGAGCTCAAGGGGGGGTGAAGCACACAGGCACCGGAAAACCACGTGAACCGCCTCCGGGTGCTCCAACCAACTCACCACAGCAAGACGTCACGCCCAACAACAGACAAGGCGGCGCCAGCACCAGCAAACGACAACAAGACCAACAGCAGCAGCAGCAGCAGACACGGCAACAACACACAAACCAAGAACAACAACCACCAAAAAATCCCAGCCGTTAGCTTCACCTTGTCCCTGTCGTCTAGACTGAGCGCCGCGAGAGACAGGCTGTCTCTCCTGTGGATGTACCGGTTCTTGTACTTAGAAGACCGGTTGATCACCTGCGGAGAGGAGGCATAATCATCGGGGGAAAGAAGGAAGACACTCAGTCGCCTTGAGTCTGTTGGGCCTTGGAGCCCTTCCCAGACGGGGCGTAGGCCATGCTTCGCACTGGGATGGATAGCTCATGCCGTTGGGGCGTCGGCGAGAACCATACCTCTCAAGGGATTCCACTGTAAAACACAAACACACACACACACAGTTTCTCTCTCGCTCTGTCTCGGCCTGCCTCTCTCGGGTCTGATTTTCTCTCGCCCTCTCCCCGCCCGTCTCTCTCTTCTCATTGTCTGTGCCTGACTCTCTCCGCCTCTCTCCCCCCCCCCCCCCCC